>BPTQ01000001.1:310930322-311530322 GCA_019973895.1 Chrysanthemum seticuspe | reverse complement strand
TCCGACGAGTTTTGGATATTCCTGACAAAATTTTACTTAAAAAAAATCTTGTAAAGTTATAAACAGTGACTATTAGTGATTAAAAGTAGTTTACGGCGGGTTTTGGGTATTTCCGGCAAAATTTGCAAGTTTCCGGCAAGTTTGATCAACGTTGACCACCGTTGACCAATTTGTTTGATCCATTTACACAAATCAGAAAGATTGGTGGCGCAGTAGCGCCTAGGCGGCAATTAATCGGCCTTGTAGACCATTTTTTCCAGTTAGTAGTAGCTTGTTACTTGTAGCTCTTTAATTTATAAAAGCGTTTGGTATCGTAAATATATTATTAAAGAGTAAAATGACATAAAAGCGAAAAGTTAATGCTAAACACTTGGTGTTTCATATAGTAGCGTTTAAGGAAAATCAAAAAACTAAACGACCATTGGCAAACAAGCCGTATATTTCAAACGATAAACGCTCTAAAAACTCGTCCCCAAACACAGCCATAAAACTGATTTAATACGTCTGCAACACTAGAGCATATAAAACCTTGGTTAAGGCCAAATATAAAAATAAAAAGAATAATCTTAAATTTATCACAAATAAGCCGCTTCTACCTCCTTTATAATAAGCTATCAAGAAAAACCAGTGCACATTTTTATATGATCTCAAGCATCAAAATAAGCCGCTTCTACCTACTTATTGAGACTTGCTTATTTTACTTAAAAATAAATAATAACAAACACCCCCTTAATTTTTATCCAGACAGATTTATGTTGCTGTGTTTCATTTGTTGACTAATAAAGATAGAAATATAGATATATACATCAAACTTAAGAGGTTACACAACTTGTAAAATACTAGGAAAATGTAAAACTTAGGTGTCTAAAGTTAGTAACTTAATTCTATGCCAAAAATATGTACGAGCTAGTACTTTGAAATACAGACTTCATAGATGTCACTAGTTCTCAAAGATGTTACTATTTTTTAGTGCTCAAACAAAGAAGGTTAAGTTCCGGATGATTAAAAACAAGGGTTAATAACCTATTCAAGCACTATACTTGTCAAGAATGATAGTTCTACGTAGCGCAATAATAAAATAACTCTTTTAGACATTAATGTTGACATTTTTGTCTTTCTTTAAGTATTATGACCATTTTACTCTTCGAAAAATATTTCCAAAAAAAAGAATTTTGAAAAAAAAAATCAGAAAAACTTTTTAATCTAAAAAGTAAAAATAAAAAATCGCATGTCACAAAAAAAAATTCTAAAAATAATTATTTCTGAAAAAAAAATCAAAAAAACAAAGAATTACGAAAAAATTTAGAAAACTTTTTTAATCTAAAAGATAAAAAAAATCGCATGTAACCAAAAAAAAAAATTCTAAAAATAAATTATTTCAGAAAAAAATTTCAAAATTTCGAAAAAAAAATTCAGAAATTTTTTTTATACCTTTTACTCTGTTTTTATACGTTTTCACCTATTTTTTTTATTCACTTTTGATTATTTTTTTTGTCACAAGTGAATTTTTTTATCGAACTTTTTTATTACAAAAGAAAATTCAATTTTTTTTCGCCTGTCACAAAATAAAAATTCTAAAAAAAACACATTTCAGGAAAAAAATTGAAAAAAAAGTATTTCGAAAAAAAATTCAGAAACAAAACTTTCGAAAACAAAATTATTTCCAAAAAAATTCGAAAAAAAAAGTATTTCGAAAAAAATTCAGAAAGGGTAAAATGGGCATAATATGTCATAATACTTGAAGAAAGACAAAAATGTTAACATTAATGTCTAAAAAGTTATTTTTTTAGTTCGCTACGCAGAACTACTATTATTGACAAGTATAGTGTTTAAAAGGTTATTAGCCCTAAAAACAAATGGAGAAGACGCTTCGAGAAAACATGGAGAAAATTTATATAGTGCATGGCAATTAACATCAACACTACAAGAATATACCCACAAAAAATACCCACACATATCGGTTAGTGGGTATTTTACCACAAAACATTATGTTGTAGGTAACATACCCATGAATTCAGATTTTCGTGGGCAACAAATTAGCCTCGAAGGTTTTACCCATATTTATATATTCGTGGGTAATACGTGGGCATTTGCTAATTACCCACGAATTTTGGTAAATTACACACGGATTTGGTCTGTGGTTAATTGACAGAATTCTTGTAGTGAACTTATCAAACACTTTTAGCAAAACCCAAATAAAAATGATCAATGCTCCCATTAACAAATAAACACCGCTTATATAACCTTCTAACAGAATCTAAAGTAGAACCCACGATAATTAATATATATATATATATATATATATATATATATATATATATATATATATATATATATATATATATATATATATATATATATATATATATATATATAGAATCTAGATCAAATAAGATCAATCTTAAAGTTGTTAAAATGAGATCGAACTAAAATTTGACAAGTGACACTCTCCTTACAACAAAAATAATTTTATTATTAGCTACAACTAAAATTGTTAAAGTTTCGATAGATTTCTATTTAAAATTTACGAAACCTAGGTGATACACTTTGATTAGAAGCGTAATGTGTATCAGGTTTTGAAATATTTATTTGTGTAATGTGTATCAAGTGTATCACTAATCCAAACTCATGTATTATTTGGTTATTAGTTGCTAAAATGTTAATTTGTATTAAAATATTATTTTTTTGTGTATTATTGCTAAAATTGTTATTTATAAATGTTTTAGTAGCTTTTTAGACATGATCTTATTTTTACAACTTTAAGTTTGATCTCACATTAACCCTCCCCTATATATATATATATATATATATATATAAGCTATTTTCTTCATTGACATATTATTAAACACTTGGCATGCAAGTGTAAAATCAGGTTATAATATAATACATGTAAAAGCAAAACAGATTATGAAAATCTCACCAGTTGTAAACGAGGATAGCTACAAAGCCAAAATGAAGGAAGTAATGGTATATCAAAGTCCAATGTGCTCTAAACAAATAATTTGGTTGAGCTCATATGATATTAAAAGTGCTCCAAGGAATAAACCAATAAACAAGCAAGCAATCTTGTGCCATGGAATCTAATAATATGCTTTTCTCCATCTTTACTCTTTATTTTTTTTTTTAGAAAAGCATTATACGGTGGATAACTCTAATCACAAGTTTATGTATATCATTTTTCTAAACTAAAGGCATCTTTGAGTAGAGAAAATTTCACTAAAATGAAATCAGGCAAGGAAATAATAAAATTTATGAAATTTGAAGAAATATTTGGTAAGTTTCATTATTTGTAGAGTGCACGCTCATTTAAGCTAATACGATTTTAACAAAATCAAGATGTGGAACAGTGCTCCAAAATTGGTTTGTTTGCCAACCAACTCCTCTTAAAATTGGTTTCGTTTGAACACACAAAATACTTTATTTGGAAAGTGAATTCAACACGATTCAAGCAGATTATTCAAGATTCTCATCACACCCGGGGGACAGACATACTTGAGACACAAAGTATGCAGATGCATACCCTTTTAGGACCATCGGTATAAATTGAGAAAAACTACTAATCCCAAACGCCACAGCATCTAAAGTTGATCCATCTTAAAAAAAAAAAAAAAAAAAAAAATCTCTTCATTGACGCATTTAATTAAACAGTTGGCATGCATGTGTAAAATGAGATCATAATATAAAAAACATAAAAGCAAAAAAGGTTAGAAAGGTCTCACCAGTACGTTGTTGGCTTGACGGAGTTGATGCCAAGGTATAAACCAACGAGCAAGCAATGCCGTGAGCCGGCAATGGAATCCAATACTTTGCTTTTCTCCATCTCTACTCTTTAAATATAACATTTTCTAAACTATATATAATCTTTACCTATATAATGTGGGTGTGATCAGTATTAAAAAATACAAAACATTTTTTTAACTGCATGTTTTCCTTACTAAATGCAGAAACTGAGGAACACAGGTTATATTTTTGGGCCAATGGTATCAAAATGCATCAACACCTTTGATACAAACTTTTAATTTTTCTAAACAATTCATTATGATATGGCATCAACTAATATTACACCGGTCGTCCTTGAGTCAATTGCATAAAACATCCATGTGACTCTAAAAATTTACACGGGTAGTCCTTGTGGCTCTAAAATTTAACTAATCTATAGTTATTTACATAAGTAGTCCCTGTGGCTTTAAAAAAATTATACCAATCGTCCTTGTAGGTCTAAAATTATACGTTTTGACCGAAAATAATAAAACTTACACGTTTTTCTTACGTTTCATACATTTTTATACATTTTCATCCATTTTCTTACGTTTTAGTCCATATTCGTACGTTTTTTTTAAAATTGTTTTTCCAAAAAAAATTTTGAAAATTTTATTTTCCGAAAGAAAAAAATTCTAATTTTTTTTTTCAAATTTTCTTAGAATCTTTTTTTCCGACACATGTGAAAAGAATTACTTGTGACGAAAAAAAAAAAAGATTCTAAAAAATTTTTGGGAAAAACTAATTCAAAAAAAAATCTCAAAAAAAATTGGAAAAAAAAATCGAATAAAACAATTTTCGGAAAAATATTTCCAAAAAAAAATCCAAACTTTTTATAAAAAAAAAAGGGTACAAATATGGACGAAAAAGTATAACAAACATACAAATATGGACGAAAAATATTAAAACGGGTGACAAAATCACATTTCCTAAGAAGTTCCTAATTACTAATACACATCTTAAAGTTTTTTTTTAAAATCGGATAGCTGACCACATCAATGTTGATTATTGGGACTTTAGTTTTGCAGCACTTAAATATCTCCATAATATAAAGCCTCTTTACATTGTTAGCAAGACTTTGGTAGCTTACATTAAGAATTCTCTTGGTAAATAGTAATGAATGGACTAAAATACTGTGACATTTTTTGTGGTAAAATAGTAATGAATAAACCCAAATTTTGTTATGGTTCAAATTTGGTCTCTTCTAACATTACTGATTTTACTTTGTAATATTTGTAACGGGATAACAAATGCTGATCATTAAGGTACTTAAATTACTTTTTGTTAAAAACTTATCTTGATGTAGAACGTAATGATATAATGTTTGTTGACTACTTATATTAATTTTGTAGGTCTGAACAATATGCTGATGACGTATGAGGATAAATCTGCCTATGCTATGTGTATATTTTCTTTTGCTATCGGCCAAATCTTGAACCTATTACGTTTGTGGGAAAGGCCTCGGTATGCGTTAACTTATCCACTTTGTTTTTTTTACACATGTGACATATTCTGTTTGTGCTAATCACACATCAAATGGTAATACAAATAATTTAACACTATACATACGCTTTCAGGGGAAAATTGTTCCTGCAAGTGGACCAAACGACTTTGATGGTTATGATCAAACGTAATCCCGTCCTTTCATCTATTTCTCTATGATCATCTTGTTATAGGTGTCAATTTTGACCAATTTACAAGGAATGGGTTGATTTGGGATGACAATATCTCAAACGGGTACAACGGATCGAATGAGTATTCCCTGAATGGAAATGGGTCGAACGGGTCACTCAGTTTAAAGGTGGCCAAAGTTTGTTTTTAATAAATACAACCTTCTAATAATAATAATTGAAGATATAGACTATTTTTGTAATTCATTGCTAACGCATGAATTGGAAAGAAAAATTTTAAACTGGACAAAAAATGTTTTAATGTCAACCCATTTTGTCCCAAGCTAGACCAAATATGACCAGCGTCCACCTTAACCCATGTTAACCTGTTACCTAACCCGCTTATCTTGTCATATATAATATCCAACTTAGATCCTCATACTCACAAAGATCTCAAATATATGATCAAAAAAGTGTTATATCATGTTATAGATATGTTGAAATGCCCAAGGATGAAAAGAACAAGGTATCTCATCGCGGAAGAGCTCTTGCACGGTAAAATCCCACTTTGATAAGGTTGGGTAAGCATTTGACACAATTATAAATCATTTCTATTGGTGTATAACACTACTTTTAGAAAGGTGTTTTAGATGGGAGTTTGTGGTTGTGATTTTCCCACTTTGCATTGCTTTTGATTCCCAATGACGTATACAATTTGTATTTTGGGTTCAGAAACTGATTAATGCAAAAGTACATTCATTTGGTTCAAGGATACAACAGAACATGGTTGCAAAAACTTGATATCGTGGCTAATGTTTGACCAAGTTTACGATGGCAGGACTCTAAATGTGAGTTAACCCTCATCTATGTATTAATATAATCAGTGTACATTGTCTTAGTATCAATTGTAGTATTCTACGCTGCAAGCCTACAAATAGTTATTTGTTAAACATACTTTCTATAGGCAATCTTTCTGTGACTCATTAAGTTACCATTTGCGAAACATCAACACTGCGTTCCCGAGTTAATTTTTGGAAAGAAAGGGGAAGAAGTGGAGAGAAGATGAGAGGAAATTAAATAAAATTGTGTCCAGCGCACATATACATACATACGTGGTTATCTTTTACATATATTAATCCATTTTTAGTAGCTATCCAAGTTGTAGTATCTCCGGATGATCATCGATCATTTTGATTCGTCTATGTTTCATGTTCCCGTTTTATAACATAGCTAATTACATTTATATTTTTGTAGTACTAATTTATTTACACGTGATTTCTGTAGTCTTAAAACATGACACTTTCATGTAACATTAAACACATACATATACTTATGTTATAGATAGATCCATATTCTTTATTGTATTAGTTAACTCATTTAAAAAAAAAAGAAAGAAAGACAAAAAAAAGAAAAGAAAAAAAAGACTCATTTGCATATCTGTTAATACATACCAAAATTTTACTGCCCCACAAAAAAAATATAATAATAGATCTTAGTAATTAGTTAAGTAATTAACTACTCTCTTGTTAGAAACAACTTCTAAGTGTTCTTGAAATGTTAATGCATGTCACTTGTGGACTATTTGTGTTGTAATATGGATGTGTTTGTTTTAATAGTATATTAAATAAGAAAAAAATGTTATGTAACAATAAGGTAGTGGATCTATTAGAAAGGGAACAAAGTTTAAAAAGTATAAAAAGTATTATCAACCGTTGATTGTCAAGATCTGAAATCCACCCAAAAAACAAAGACACTCATCATCAGGGGTATTTTCGTAACTTATTACCCTCTTTCTATTTTTCATCATATCTCCTCACAACCATCCAAAAAACACATACACTCACCAGATCTATTCACACTGTTACAACCAACACCACCATCAGACCACCGTCAATGACGCCACCACCCTCGTATACGCCGAAAACCACCATCATCTTCATCTTCATACGCCGGAAGATATGAATTGGTCGGATTAATGGTAAAATAACGTTTTTCTTTTTGGGATTGTGTGCAATTGGAGTGAAATTGAAGTTATTGAATATGAATTGGTGGGATCTAATTGGAATTAGTTTGGATCAAGAAAACTAAAAAATGAAACTGTAAAAAGGTGGGCGGGTCACGTGAAGAGAGGTGGTGATGGTGGTGGAAGGAGAAGGGGGTAGTTGTTGCTTTGGTTATTGGCTTTGCTTTTTTGTTGCTCTGTTTGTGTTTGTGTCCCCAGTTCAGCAACTAGCTTTTCTTTGCTGTGAATATTTTTTTGTTATTTAAAGTGGGTTTTTTTTTAAGAGAGAAACATTGAAAGAAATTGAGTGTGTAGGTGAATTATGAAAGTGAAAAATGTGGGATAATTGTGTATTGCTTGGTTGTGTTCATCAATTGGTAATTAGAGTGATTTTTAGAAGAAATATCAATGTTCATCAATTTTGTAACAAAAAAGTATCGTTCATTAGTTTTATTGTTCATCAGTTTTATTTCATCAATAAAACGAGTTGTTCATCAGCTTTATTGTTCATCAGTTTATTTAACTTTGTTCATCAGTTTTATTTTATCAATAAAATAAGTTGTTCATCAGTTTTATTGTTCATCAGTTTTATTTCATCAATAAAACAAGTTGTTCATCAGTTTTATTGTTCATCAGTTCTATTTAACTTTGTTCATCAGTTTTATTTCATCAATAAAATGAGTTGTTCATCAGTTTTATTTCATCAATAAAACGAGTTGTTCATCAGTTTTATTGTTCATCAATAAAAGTATTGTTCATCAATAAAAAATTTGTTCATCAGTTGTTTAAAAGAAATCGTAATGTTCATCTATTTGAGTCACAGTGTTCATCAATTAGTTTTCTTTAATGTTACATTATAATGTTCATCCGTTTTATTTGATGTTACATTATAATGTTCATCAATTACATCATTTGTTCATCGGTTTTTTTAAACAAATAGTGTTGTTCATCAGTTTTCTGAATAAAAAAATTACATTGTTCCTCAGTTAGGTACAATCAGTCTTGTTCATCCGTTAGTCTTTTTTTTTATCAGTATTAAAAAAAAAATAATAAATATTAATGTTCATTAGTTCATCAATTTTTTTTGATATTGTTCATCAGCTATTTTTTATAACGTTCATCAGTTGTTTTTTATATTGTTCAACAGTTTTCGAAAAAATAACGTTCATCAGTTCTTTTTGATATTGTTCATCAGTTGTCTAAAAGAAATCGCAATGTTCATCTGTTAGTTGTTCATCAGTTCATTGATTAGTCTTGTTCATCAGTTAGTATTGTTCACCAATAAAAAAAGATATTCATCAATTCTTTTAAATTTTGTTCATCAATTTATCGGTATTCAAAAAAAGTCATAATGTTCATCAATTATCGAAAAAATCATAATGTTTATCAGTTTATCATTTGGTTGTTCATCAGTTAAAAATAAACCAAAAATAATAGAAATAACAAAAAATGTATTTTGGTATATCAATTAGCGCATTTGAATGTACTTTTATAAGAAAATATATTTTAGGCATTTTGTCAAACACTTTGTATGCACTAAATATGACTAAGACGCCATCATTAACGTGCAATATCTCACTCATATAATATTGGATTTGAGTGATTTAAATTTCTGAGTAAAGAATGGTCAAAAGTCTGCAATTTTCATGTTTTAAGTTTTGTAAAATTCGGCTTTTAAACTAGACAAAATTAGAGCCGAAAATACCAAAAATTTCAAGAAAATCAACACCTAATTAAAAAGTTGAAAAAAAAAGTTACGATTTATATATCAAAATGCATACCAAATTAAAGAGAATCAAATTTAAAAAATTATGGTGAAATCGGTTTTTTATAAAAGTTTGTCGTTTGAAAGTTATTTACGTTTGAAGTTTTTGGGTGAAATAAAAAAACATGTTAAAGGACCAAAATGCCCCCTAACCAAATTTAATAAGAAAAAATGGAGGGATTGGATGGTGGACACATGTCAATCAATGATAGGCTTTCTAGTCTTTTTATTTTTTTTCACTTTGCAAGGGATCTCAACTCGTAACAATAAAGGGTATAATTATAAAAAAAAAATTAGCTCTCTTTTCTTTTCTCTCAAACTCAGGAATACAAAAAAGTTGTAAGTTCTTTCCTCTTCTTCTCAACTCAGGAACACAAAAAATACAACTATTTCTTATCCTTACTCCTTTCTTGTTCTCTTCTTTCTACACTCTTTCTTTTCTTTCCTCTTCAAACTCGGGAACTACGCGCAATAGTTTGGATTACGTCAAGTGGACTCAAACTATGTTTTTACTGAGTTTTTTTGGCAGGACTTGTGAGGGAGACACATCTATCTATTTGGATAATTATGGTGACTCACTTACGTTAGCACCTTGTGCATGCCTTAATTCAACTACGTAACATATCGCTCAATAATCAATATGGCATTGTACGGTAGGTGTAAGGTAAGTTCAAATGTATTGGTGAAACGTTACGCCACGGAGAAACATGTTTCTTTAAAAATGGTTATTGCTAAAATTTGATTTTTAAGTACTATTGACATAATCACATTTCCTAAGAAGTTTCTAATTAGTAGTCTCTATTATTTAAAAGAAATTGTGAATGATGGTAAAAAAAAAAAAAAAAAAAAAAAAAAAAAAAAAAAAAAAAAAAAAAAATTGTAGTAACTATTATTTTAGGGAAAACTGGACAAAAATATACTATACATTAGGTTAAATTTTATTTTAAGTATTCAACTTTTGTCATTTTCAACTTAAAATATCCCATTCAACTTTTCTATGTAACACAAGGTCTTATTGAATTTTTTAAAGTTGTTACATGGCATATCTTTTTAGTTGGAAGGGAATATTAACGCGATGTATTGTTTTAGTTGAACATTTAAAAATCATTGAGTTAAAACTATTGATAACGCTTAAATTGAGTATTTTTTAGGAGTGTTATCATGGTTTTTGTACACGTTATCCGGTTAATTTAATGAACTTTTTGGTACTTATATGCACAAAGTTATGTTTTCATGTTTGTAGTTAGCCAAGACAAAAAAAAAAACGAAGAAAAAGACAAAGAAATGATCAAGAAACAAAGATTTATCCATGTACTAAGAATTCCTGAGAAATTCAAGTCTCGTAGAGTATATTTGAGAAGATATAGTCATAAAGTTAGTGGTCCAAAGACTCAAGAATAAGTACAATACGGGAAACGAGAAAGAAATGAAGAAAAGAAGCTCAAACGAAAAAATATTGGAAGACTCGTTGTTCCTGACACACCTCCACCATTTTGGTCATATTTTGGGCATACGAACTCCATTTGTCCCCCCGTTCACGGCCACGAAACCGGAAGAGAAAGATCTACAACTTTCATGCTTATCATTTTTTTCCAAAGTGCTCCAGCCGATTAGTATAGGCCCGCAACCAAATAGGCTGGAGAAACTTTTCAGCAAAACCGATTGGCATGGCCTCGTTTCCGATCGGCTGCTTGGACTTGACCTCCCAAACTTAGTTATTAAGCTTCCAATCATGTACTAAACGATCCTAGAACTTTCCCACTCAGTTTCTGGTCCCTTATAAACCACTTGGTCCCCAAAAAATGCATTGAAGACCCCAAGCCTTGAGGGTACTTTAAATAGGAGCATTTGGCTAGAGTTTTCATCATCCCATCTTTCCCAATCTTCCTTACACCATAAGGGTTGATTCTCACCACCATTATCATTCCCAAAAGAATAAGAAACCTCTACCATTTCCAGGAATAGTGTTCAATGCTAGAGAAAGTGTTTGGGTATAATTGTTCGATTGGTTAGAAGCTTGTAGTTGATTAGAGGCCCAAGGATTGCTCTAATTACTTCCATTATCTATTGTAATCTTACTTTGGTAATTTACATTTACTTTTCAAGATGTTTGTTATTGATATGATTGTTGAGACTTTGTGTTTAATTGAAAAGCATGGAGTAGTTTTATTTACACTTGTTTGGAATGATATAGATATTGATATAGAGTGTTTGGTATTTTGCAATATAGAATTATGGTTTTTTTTACGAGTTTGTTTGAATTATAACACGTCTAAATAACTTGTTAATGAATCATAACCAGATTTATTGGTCGAAAGGACTTCTTGTAATGATTTGTTTCAAATGTTAATGCACATATATGTTTGGTATTTCATAATTGACAACTATGAATAAACATGTTAAATGGAATTGCAATGATTGATTCAAGAGTATAGGTCGAAGGGGCTACTATGAACAAATTGGTAAAACTCATATTTCTAACAAATGGCGGGCAATTAATTGGTTTATAATAACGTTCATAGGTCGGAAGGGTTCGTTAGTCTAAACCATGATATATATGCAATTTCATGATATTATCCATTGACTTGGAATTGTATGCTTTTAGATTTTGTTGCTATTGCTTAAATTCTATCCAAACTTCCATACACTCCATTGATATTAATACTAGTTCCAAATAAGTAGTTCTAATTATATCGATTGCATTCTTGTTTAATTCGCATAATCATTATTTTCGTATTATTTGCTACTTATGGTATTTTGGAACGTGACAACCATTTTACCACTTTTGTGTTACTTACATAGATTCTTCACAATTGAAAACACACAAATCCTAGTGAATGACCTCGGCTTACTAACCAAAACTAACTACATACAAAAGGGTCATACTTGCCCGTGTGTTCTTAGCTTTATCTCGTAATTCGTGTTATAAATTTAAAACTAGTAGTCATGAGACATATCAATTATAATAGTTATAAAATCCAATGAGTTAACATGAAGGCACCAGTGGTCTAGTGGTAGAATAGTACCTTGCCACATTATAGACCCGGGTTCAATTCCATGTTGGTGCAATTTAGCTGTGATGATAGGTCTAGGCATTGGTTGGGTCCATTGCACTACATCTCTTAGATGAGATGAAATCAAGGCAATTCTGAGCTTCATTTTTTTCCCAATGATTATGTTTGCAATCGCGAATTGCGTATGACTTAAGTTCCAAGGTTCGTTTTCTTTTTCTCTCTACTCCAAACAGTAACGCCTAGGCGACCCAAGTATGTATAGAGAAATCTGAACATATTAGGGTACTATACAATGTTAATGGGTTAAACATTAAGTGATCCATCAAGTATTTATGAACTTACACTGAAGCTGATTGAATGATGAAACAAATTTAACTGCAACTTATATATAGAAAAGTTACGAGGGTGGGGGATGTTGTGTGCATTATGTATATCTTTTGTTTGGACATGAACATGCTAACTAGTATTAAACAATACAAAGGGGTTGTTCGGTTAGTTTACTAAAAGAAAACAACAATAACAATACCCTGCCGGAGCGGAGTGTGATCCTTTAGGAAAAACTCGAGCGAGGTATAAAAGAGGTAGCTTATTAGTTTAAAAGCTAAATAAGCTCTTCCATAGTCCATACTGGGTCATGCACAAAAACGTATTTGACACAAATGAGCTAGTTATACAAGGTTGATTGTAAAACCAAATAGCTTATTGCATAGTACAATTCACAATGCTTATTCAACAAGTGTATTGTTTCAAATCTATCGCGACATTTTGTATTGGTAGATGATCAAAAACAACCGAACCAAGGAGATTGAAGTCGTGATCTTGATTGTAAGATTATTCAATCTTACAAATATCAAAGAGATATGGGTCAATGTAAGATTGTTTTATGCATAAATTGTAGGAACAATCAGTTGATGATCGTTTTAAACTATTTATAATAGCCACAATATAATGATTTCTTTTTATAAGATCTAACACATAATCAAATCCAATCACCATAATAAAAACATTCACAACAAATAAGTTGTAGAAAAATCCGTGAAGTGAAGTCAATAATTTTTAAAAAATTTAGATTTTCATTTTTGTGAATCTGTTCAAATTTGTTTAAAAATTTGATTATTGGCAAGACAGAGCTGATTGTTGCTTCAAGTAGTTCATATTAGGTCTATTTAGGTTGGTTTTTATAGTATTTACATAGTTCTCTTAGCAACTAGTCAAAATTCTTAGTTGCCTGCATATTAATTTCATAACAGTTACCACATCATTCTCATATAGTTACATAGTAGTTTTTATAGTAAATTTAGGTCTTATTAGAGCTTATTTCATCAAAACTCAGTAATCTAGGATCAATCAAAGTTCATTTAAGTCAAAGTAGTTTTTTTTTTTTTTTTTTTTTTTTTTTTTTTTTTTTTCTTTAGAAAAGCCAAAAACATTCAAGTAGTGTTCAAATTGGTTTTATTTTTGATTTTTAATTTCCTCAATTTGTTTCCTATCAATCTGAGATTTTGGGTTTTAAAAGTTGGCTAGCTTGTGATTTCAAGTATGATTTTCTTATAATTTTTAGAATTTTATTTAACTGCTTTTCAGTAGCTTTAAGTTGATAGGTTGGCCTTAGGTTCCCCTGCACACCATCTGTCCTGTTTCTGTCCAAAATAATACTTTTCAAGTCATTAATCTGTTTTTCCTCATTGAGTTGTAGTTGGATTTCTGTTTTTATTTATAGATTAAGTTATGTAGTTATTATATTCTTCCTTTAGATCCCTTTAGAGCTTATAGGATTAGCTTATTTCAAGCCTGCATTTAGCTATTTCCTTAGTCTCCTGTCCTAACTAAGTAGATTTAGGATTCCCATATAGCTTATAGTATTAGTGTCTTGTACCTTGCTTCTTATTAGTAGTAGTTAGTTTATTAGAAATTTGAAGTCCTTTGTATTCTGTTCCATATTTGCTGATTCAGTCATTATCTGTCCTATTTAGCCCCTTTTCTAGATTTTTTAATTTCTTCATCTCATGTCCTTTTTAGCTAAAATTTTGGAAATAAGGTCTTTGGTTGGTGATTTTTAACTAGCTGATTTTAGTTTAATTTTAAGAATTATTTAAGCTAGTTAAATTGGTGCTTAAAATAGCTGCTAGAGGGTCGTTTGGTATAAGTCTTAGGATAACTGATCTTGTACTTATTTACTTATAGCTTGTTCTAGTTTGATCTCAATTAGTTACAGTAGGTTTATTCTAGTCATTTTATGCTTAATTTAGCTTAATGTAGAATATTGTAGCTTTTAGTGGCCTTTTAGCTTATTTCACATGTGCTTATCACATCAGTTTATGCCCAAAGTGCCATTCCTGTTATCTTAAGTAGTTTCTGTTAATTTTCCTAGCTTCTAAGTATAATTTTAGACTTTTCCGTATTTTTTTCATAATTTTCCATATCTATTTACTATTTTTCTGCAATTTAATTCAGTTTTTATCATTTTTAAATAGCATTTAATTCAAATAAATCATAGAGTGTTCAGAAAAATGCAATTTCAATTTTCTCAGATTTAGAATATTCAAAAAGTCTTAAAAAATACTTTTCCAGAATTTTCTTAGTTTAAATAGTATTTTTTAGGAATTTAATTAGATTTAAATATTTTTAAATTCATAATAAATTGAGAAAAAGTCAGAAAAATGTAATTCTAGTGTTGAATTTTTTTTTAGTTAATTAAGATTTTTGAAAAATAGATTTGAAATTTTCTTGTCAATTTTCATAATTTTTAGTATTTTAAGTCTATTTTAAATGTCTAAAATTAGTTTTTAATTCAAAGTAAAATCAAGAAAACCAAAAAAAATTTGTTTTAAATTTCAAATAAATTTCAAATGTCATTTTTAGCTTTAGAAAAATAGTAGTTTATTTTTATGGGTTAAATTAGAATAATTTGCATTTTAAATACGTTTTATTAATTATGTTAATCGCATTTTAGTTATAACTTGCATAATTAGTCGTAATTACATGTTTTCATCATAGATTCTGTAGTTTTAATTTCTTTTTATTACTTTCCCTTGCACCGTAGTTTAGAAATCCCCAAAATCCCTTTTTACACATTCAAATCCCGAAACGCAACGTGAGTTGAAGATTCTATTCAACCCTCGCTTGGAACAATCTCGGTGCTCAAACCTAATACGTTTGAGTTACCCGTATACTACAAACTTCTATAATTGGTTTCTTTTCTAAGAATCAAACACAATACCTCGTGACACATGATTAATGTCTTTTTACATCTATTTAACTTAGGGGGTGTTTCTATTTTCATTTATTTCATTTAATGAGTGGGCTCATCTTTTAGGAAAATGATTAATAGATCTAAAACTTGTGCCTAATTGTATGTAACAATAGAGTCCAAGTTTCTATTAAACTGAGATTGAGTAGATTACTTTAGGTAGACATTGAAAAAGAATTTGTGGGTATTTTTAATCGTACTTTGTTATAAAGAAATGGGTTTAAAACAAAAACATTGAAAATCTCCATTGATTGCAAATACGTTCAAACAAAGGTAGTGACAATTGCCATGATAAAAGTAATTTATTGCTGAATTGTCTGTGGTTTGAATGAAGATCAAAAAAGCTAAGGGTATATGTGTGAATATGAATTTAATAATGTGTTTTTTTGGCTTGATTATGTAAATTTTATTAAATTAAATAATATTTTGAGTTTAAGGAGGATGTACATGTAATTATGATTTGAGTTGGATATATATGCAATTTTAAGTCTTTGTAGGTATATATATATATATATATATATATATATATATATATATATATATATATATATATATATATATATACTAGTGTCAAAACCCGTCCGATGGACGGGTATGACTTGTGGTTTTTATTTTTAGGTTTTAGTAGAACAAATATATACTAAAAAGTAATTAAAAGTTAAATGAAACGGTAAGATTTATAATTGATGTTACCATAATCCATAAAACGACTAAAAGCAGGTAAGTACTTTGATTTGTGGTTTTTATATTTAGGATTTAGTAGAACAAATATGTAGTTAAAATTTATTAAAAGTTAAATGAAACGGTTAAGATGTATAATTGATGTTACCATAATCTATAAAACGGCTAAAAGCATGTAAGTATTTTGATTTGTGGTTTTTATTTTTAGGATTTAGTAGAACAAATATATACTAAAAAGTTATTGAAAGTTAAATTAAACGGTTAAAAACTATAATTGATGTTACCATAATCCATAAAACGGATTAAAGCAGGTAAGTACTTTGATTTGTGGTTTTTATTTTTAGGATTTAGTAGAACAAATATATACTAAAAAGTTATTAAAATTTAAATTAAACGGTTAATAACTATAAGGGTTTATAGACAGATAGGTTACCCAACTTTCCAACTTTATTCGCCTAAGTGACCAAACTTTTTTTTTTTGTGCAAACAGGGTATTGGACTATACGGAGTTGACATTCAGGTTACTGAATTTGTAAAATGAGACATTTATGTTACTTAACTTATCTAAAAAAATGCATTTGGGTTACTTAACTTACCTAAAAAATGCATTTGGGTTACTTTGTTTACACTGAAAAATGGAGGTTGAATGCTTAACTAAAGTTCAGTAACCTAAGTGAACAAAATGAAAGTTTGGTAACTTAGGCGAACAAAGTGGGAAAGTTAGGTAACCTGTCTGATATAAAACCCTAACTATAATTGATGTTACCATAATCTATAAAACGGCTAAAAGGAGGTAACTACTTTCTAACATTTTGTTCTAAACAATATTAATCATGAACATTTTTTACATTTGTAATATTATTAACATTTATTATGAATATTTCTATAGCGAAAGAAGGGTATTCGAATAGAGGTGAGGTTTCATGAGATATTCTTTCCCTGGTTGTGACTCTTGGTTCTGTGGTGGAAATCGCCGTTCACCCTCTTCCATCCGCATTTCCTTCAACTAAAATAGATTCACCAAAGTCCAATAGTTAGGATAACATAATTGCATGAATGCCTATAATAAACTCCTACTAACATATTAAAAAAAATGGAAATTGTCTATAACTGAATTAAAATAATTAACTATAATTGAAAGATAAAGAAGCTGGTATAAAAGACCACAAAGGTGCGAATAGCTGAGGATCCCCGCCTTAGAAGACTTTTTATCACCAGTGTAACCTTATTAGTGTTGATTCCTGTTATAACACAAGAACTAAATAAGCTACATGAAAATAAATATGACTTGTTTTTGATACATGAAATGTACCTTGAGTTTATTAGAGGGCTTGTAATGAGGGTTAGATATATAGATGAATTGAATGGTTGAAACTCATTTAGTGACAAGTTTATATATAGAGAGAGCTGAATGCAGGAAAACTGGTAATCAATCATCTTTAGAGTAAATCAAAAGTTACTTACGTCTTTCAACCTTATTATAGTTTAATCGCTGTCGTTAACGAAATTTTACTCCAACTTTGTGATCAAACTGTTAATAACATTACTAAAGGATGACGATATCTTTCTATAAGCTTCAACTGTTCCTAAGCCTCTATTTCATGAATGCTATTAGATCTACAGGTTTTCATTGGTTGTTATACTTGTTGTAGCTTTTGTTGTTTTTGTTGTTCAGCTAGAAGTTGTTCTTGATGTTCTACACTTGTGTTCTGCTCTTGTACCAATTGATCTTCCGGATAGTTCTCAATGACCCTGCCGGTCCAATAAGAATCAAGCATTAGTATTTTATAGTTACATGTGTTCAAAAAGACATAATGAAACAAAGAAATATTGAAAAAGTTAGTTGACATGTAAGATGATCTACTGCCTTAGTTTTTTGTTTCAACTTCAGCCATTGTTTTGTAAGGCAAACCATTTTCGCCATGCCATTCGGGTGCTTTGGTATAATCTCCCCTTTCTGTTTTATTTTCAAGCCCTTGGTTTGTATAACAATATTTCCATATTGAGACCAATCCTACAAAATTGTAAAAGGGTTAAAAAAGGTTCAGGGCTAAAACACATTATTTCAAAACAGGTTGAAAAATGTTATGGTCGGGTTAGGAGGTTGTAGAAATTAAAAGTTGATCTAGGCAACCCATTTCCTTTTTTACATTGTATTATTTGACCCATTTTAGATAAAAAGTCATCCCAAATCAACCCATTCATAATCAAAATTAAAAAAAAAAAAAAAAAAAAAAAAAAAAAAAAAAAAAAAAATCGGTCGAAATTGACTTTTCTAATTCTTATAATGATAATGCTAACAAGTTAAGAGAATGAAAAACGTAACTTCCTACACAACCGGCGGTACGTATTAAGAATTGACAGTGCACAAAGATCATGGTAAACAACATCAAAGAATCAACCACGTAGACGATGTTTTATATCAAAATTTAATGCATAGTATTTGTTTTATGCTACCTGCCTGACCCTTATACGCAAAGTGACAAAACCAATCACCTGTTTCATACGAAACAAAGATATAAGCCATCTTTACTAATGATAAAAAACTTAATATATACGCAACTCCATAACATATTAAAACTTAAAAGGTTGCTTACAAAATGGTAGGATTTCATGCCAGACCCCAAATAATTAAACTATTGTGTCTTTCATTGAATGATATATATGAAGAAAAGTTAGAAAGACTTTTAAGTGTAGTAAAAAAAAATGTGCTTTTACTTTTATCTAAGCATTAGTTGAGTAAAATTGTCGGCAAAAAGGCGTGTGATCCAAATGTGTCAATACATAACTAATCATACTATATATCTTCAGGAAATGACAGACATTCGCATTATATAACAAATATTGATAATCAAGATTAAATCACACCATGTCAGTATTTTTTACATTATCACGGTCATACTAAATCATGCCATATTCTAAAGCTACTCGGTTTCGTATAGATCTTCTTCTTTCCGACCCTTTTCTTACCCGTTACTTTATTTCCAAGAAACGCTTCAAGTTGACTCCTTAATTTGTCCACAGGAGCATTTCGTCTCTTAGTTTATCAGCAAGTTGCAACATTTTTCATTCTTTTTCAACTTTTTCATGAGCTTTAAGAGACTCCCGTTTAAGTTCTTCAGCTTGAGCTTGATCTTCACCAATATCACCCGCTAACATCACAAACTTGTTCCATAATCTCCCGTGTCCTTTTCTCAATATTGAGTTCTTTCAACACTTTGGAGAAAGAATTAAAAAAAACGAATGAAGCAAATAGAAATCAAAAATTATGAGCGCAATACACAGTGATGAAAATGAAAGGCAAAGATACATAAGGATGACTGAATATATGAACATGGAATTAAGTTTTCTTAAATAATTGCCACTTAGAATGTGGATGTAGGATGCAAAGTAGGTTTCAGTTATATCTTAAATTTCATGTAAAAAACAATTCAATAATAATAATATGTACAATAATAATAATATGTATTAAAACAAGATGATTAATAGTGTGTTGAAAATAGATGAACAAATCATTTCTAATATCCTTTTCCTTTATGTGTGTCACTTCTTTCTTTTCTATCTCTTTCAATAATTCCTGCAGAAACCGATTTAAAAAATATTTCTTATTACGTACCGTTAATTAATATAACAAAATTAAGAACAAATTCCATAAAGGGTTGGTGTAGTTTGACAAAGATTACGGACTTGGTCTTTGATACTAAATTGCATCAGAATTTAACGGTACGTAATGTTTGCCGAAAATTGCATGTATATTTTACCGCGTCAGAATTACGTTTTTTCCCAATATGTTTATATTCATGTTGATCATGATGAACCTGTCGTAAACCTGTTTCGCCGAAGCTAACCGAATATCTCTACAATCATCATTTCCTCCATATAAATCAATTACAGTAATTAACTAAAATTATTATTAAAAAAAAGAAAAAAGAAAATGTAGTTACTTTTGATATGCTATTCTTTACAACCTTCACCCCCTTGGCATCAACTGTCCAAAGATTCATTTGCCACGTTTCTAAGTGAGCCTGTGTTACTCTGTCTATGAAAGGCCCTGCATCACAAGGGTAAACAATATAGGTAGTAACTTCTATAAAGATATGGGCCTGGGTAAACTACGTACGTACGGTAAACGTTAAATTATCATCGTGACAAGCATTACATTCCATGCAACACATAACCAAACAATAACAACAGTTGTCATTTCAAACAACTTTATAATTGATATATACCAAAAGCGAATAAGGAATACCCTTTCCGATAACTCCTGCATTTTTTTAACTAATACATAGGAAGCTAAACCCATTTGCATTTAGCAATGTAACCTTCAAATGTTGGGTTTAAAAAGTTTTGGTTCAACCCACCTGTTTTGACCCATTAGGCCTTTTTCCCGCTAGATACCACTTGCTGGTTGCCGTGACCGAGACACAACATTAGTAGCAGCCTAAAAGAGCTCCTAAATTATGATTAACTAAACTTTACAATGTTATTACTTTTATCTTAAGATGATTAAACGGGTAAAATGAAAAAATGCCAATTGAACGGTAAGAGGCTCTTACAATTGATATGACCATCATTCTCATACCATAAAAACTGATTGAGATTGTAATAACCACATACCAAGTAGCTTAAACAAAGTAAAGTTCTCATAAGAGAGAACGATCACGGAGATCTCTTTTATGCTAAATGATTCATGTTACAAAAAATTTGTAGCCAAAAAATAAGAGAACTACCTAATGTTGGTGTTCTAAACTGTGACTCTTTATATGGAACAAAATACACTACATTACTATAACATTTTTCAGGAGATCATATCCTTTCATTCTCGGGATACAGATTTTTGTAAAAACTAAATTTATTTGTGGGTCGTGCTTAATTTCCATTCATTAAAAAATAGATTTTCTTTAAAGAAGATGTCATTTTGAACTGTTGATTCTGTTAGGACGTTACTATAACGCAAGTTGTAAGAAGTGTGATTTGGATTTGTAAAATTTTGTCCATTTGTAGGATTTGTGTGTGGAAACTTACTTGCTAGTTGATTGTGTGTTTGTCTTCTCCGTGGCTTAAAAGCTCCAGGGCCTTCCGCCTGCTTTCAGCCGTGGTCACTGCCACAAACACCAAATGAATATTTAAACAGTGTCAAGCTATTACCTAGCAGACCTTGTTAGTGATGGAGGCTTACGTAAGATAATTTAGAGTATAGGAAATAGTTTAAACATATTTAATTACAATTGCGTAAATGATGTATATATGATCAGCTCTAACGACCAAAATGTAAGTAAGTTTGAAATTCAACTAAACATACACGGATACAATAGTCGCCTAATCAATACATAACATAGTTTAGTCGAAGGGATAAAATGAGCAAGCATGTTCTCACAAACTACCCATAATTAAATACACATTCACCCACTATAGCAAATTATAGAAAAACATGTTTTCAGTACAGTACATGCTGTTTGGAATTGATTATTTGCTTACTTATCAGCAAAAGCATTTTTTGTATATTTGTGCTTTGTTTTATAAACAAAAATTAAAGAAACCATTTTGTTTGATAAGAAAGAATAATGAAAAGGAGTTGGTGGCTGCTCTTGATGCTTATTACCTTAAATGAAATGAAAATGTGTGGCATGTTATTAAGCTAACTCACCTGTGTGTAAACGGGTCATTCTAAAATATTGATCAAATAGTTTAAGACGCAGTTGCTTAATAACATATCGAGTAAAACCAACAATAGTTATTTACTCAAGTATGCTAATAAACTAAATAAAATGAAAATGGAAACATTTTTGACATACTTACTTTCAAGTGTGAGGAAACAGTTGTCACATGGTATAAGCAAAAGAGAACAATTACGATGAAGAACAAACAATGAAGCAGTAATTTACCAGATGTTGGTTGCTCAACCTCAGTAGCTGGCCGAGACCCAAGCTGAATATGCTGCAAATTTATGATTAATAAGAATTTAGGACAACAACGACAAACATATAAAACATCTGGCATTATATGGAAGTTCAAGACTTGTGAACTTTTAAGTGAATGAGTCCAAATACAATGGCTCGATGTGTACCTGTTGCTGCAGCAGCAGTGAGAGTTAAGATATCACCATGCGATTTCACATTGACCGCAGAGAGGGACAAGTTTTAATACATGATCCAGTTCCTCCAGTCATTTTGTAGCCATAAACATCCTTCTTGTGAAATTTTGCTCAAGCCAAAGTCAGTAACTTTAAGAAGCCCGGCTTTATCTTGCAATACATTTCTAAAATATTTTACATTATTCCATCGGATTGAAATACATCCTACCAGTAAGACCTCCTAACATGAAGATGGAAGCTTTTGACTTAACACAGCATTGTGATCATTTATCATGTGAAAGATTTGACTTTTTAAGACAATATATGCTTTAAGGCTCGAAGTAAAATAAAGTGCATAAAAAAGGCTCACAATTGTTTCACAGATGTTTATATCGTTTTGTATTGACATGTCAAGCCGATTGAAAACATGTACCCACTGAACCTTTGGGGCAGGAAAAAAGTCATGCTTGCGCTTGACCCCAATCTGATAGTCCACTTATCAAGTAGATATGAATAAGTTTTTGTTCGCCAATGGTTCCACCTGAGTAGAATCAATTAGATTTTTATCACTAATAATCTTTACAAAAGATCATACAGAATAAGTCAACACTAATAAGCCTTTAGGCATCGCTAGATAAATCATCTAATTTTGATAAATCGACGAAATACTGGTACTATGGGGGTTTTTGGATGTGCACATTGCAAGTGATTATCAATATATGTGTCAAATTACCAGAATAAGATAATTAGCTATAACATAAACGGTTGTAGAAGATAGCGTTTGAATGTTTTCACAGTCATTATGACCTACTGATATTGCAGAAATCAAAATATTTAACTACTGAAAGGATATTTTTTTTGATTTCGTGGCCAACTAAGTCAACAAGTCAGCTATGTGTAATTAAAATAAAAATATTTCTCACGTTACTTAAAGAAAGAAAGTAAGAACTCATACCTTGTTTTCTTTATTGATATGTGTATGCGCTTCCATAAATTAAACATGATGATACTCACAATTAACATTGCCGCAATGGAAATTACAATAGCCAATATTTTCCCTGCAGTGATACATATGATATTGTCTATAAGAAAGTCCTTCATAAACTATGATGCCGTTATATTTTAATGCTTTTTATGATGCCGTTACAATAGCCAATATAAATATAGTTATCATAAGTTAATACGTAAAGCTTGAAGCCCAAGCCAAACAAAAAATACCAAATGAAACAGAAATATAAATTTATGAAGCAAATCACCTGGAATTGTTATATCTAACAGTTTTAGCGTTGCCAAATGCTTTAAGAACCGGATTTCTACACTCACAATGACGACGTAAGCTTAATCATGAAGATACAATAACATATGTGTGCACATGTCAGGTTCTATAAACTACAGAATAAATATTAGTCTTAATATAGTACGTCATATATCATACTTCGAGAACTTGTTCAACTGTGCGGCCTTCAATAGCTACTTTCCTGCCACAAAAAAATGAGAAAGTTTTTGCTAAATCATTAGTTTTTTTCAAAGACGTTGCTTTTAAGTGTAAATAAATAGCTTAAACTTGTGTTAGCTGGAGAAGATACCAAAATAGCTCAAGGATCCTAATATAATCGAATTGATTGATTGTTTCCCTCATAAAGGGAACTTACATCTTGTTTTCGAGTTCATGGAAACTGATCTTTTGGCGGGTTTAGTTGAAGCAGAAAGAGGGAGTGAATTTTACTGCTCTTAGAGAGATTAAGTTATTGAAATAGCTCAAGGATCCGAATATAATCGAATTGGTTGATTGTTTCCCTCAAAAAGGGAACTTACATCTTGTTTTCGAGTTCATGGAAACTGATGTGCGTCATAAGAACACCATAGTATGCAGTTTTTTTTTTCTTTGTAATAATGATCATAATTCAGAAAATGTTTGGTTTTTTTCTAATAAAGATCAGTAATGAAAAATGGTAATAATATAAGCAAATGCGTTCTCCTATGCTTCGAGACACATAGAGTATTGTAAATATAAACTTGAGACGTAAAAGATCAGTAATGAATACTGTGCTTGTCTACAGCCGAGACGAACACGGTATTGCTAATATAAACTTCATACATAAAATTTGCACCACTATATTATTCATGATTCATGCTGATAACTAAACGAATCTGACCTGAAGTGACGGTGGAAGGCTGGTTGTATATTTTTCGGGGCACACGACTCCTGAGTCTCTTCTTGAAAGTTTATATGTTTTTCTCCACAAATGTCTCATGGCATCGGTGTTCCAGTAAACTTATTATACATATTTTAATAATCAGTGTAGTTATAGACGTGCAAAGGCATGTGTATTTGTAAACAGAAATCAAAGCGTGTGACTTACACATACAATATTTCCTCTGTTACAGGAATGTTTGTAATAAAACAACTGTGGGTCGGTGAGGTTCCTGAGAGTTAGAGACTCACAGTTTCAGACACTTTGTCTTTTTCTTCACAAATCAGTGGTAACATATATACTTTTTTGGTACCAAGCAACCAAAGAACCTCAGGCTCCACAAATTCACTTTTCCATTTAGGAACATGACCAAACTGACTTTTCCTAATCACAACCAAACTCCCTTCATCCGCCAGGCACAAAAGCTCAAGATGCCTTTATTTAACTCTAATACTCGAACAACAAAAACAAAACGATAAATGAAAATTTGTATAATTTAAGAATTTAAATTTTACCAAACCATGCATGTGATGTGTTTATTTGATTCATTAGTGATGGTTGACGCAGGCTTCAAATCAGTGATTTGATCTTTTGCGTATACTGGAGTTTCCTTGAATATAGACGATGTTTCGATTCAGCCATGTCATCAACTTGCTAGACCTTCTAGAACAGATTCTACTTCACTGTAACCTGGGCTGCCTTTGTCACCAAAGGAGTAGGTTGCACAGTCACGACACAGTCAAATGGTCAACAAAATCAATCAAAGCAAACCTCAATACCTTTACCTTGGATGAACCTCCGTCACAAACTCCAAGCCGTGTGCAATTTATCACTCTGCCATAACAAACGATACATACATGTTAGTGATCTCAAATCAGAAAAGCTTTAATCACAAACAATCCCTTCAGATTATGTGGCCCGAAACAGTACCTGAAAATTAAGCAATCAGAAGCAACACTTATTTGTTAAGCAATCTAAAAACAACCTAAAAACAAAAGGAATTCGAAAGAACCCAAAAATTATAAGCAATCCCAGACAGCCTACACATAATAAAAAGTGTTTTTTAGCTCTACAATCAGAGTTTGGCAAACACTCAAAACAACTCATCAGCTTATTTCTTTTAATAGAGCTTAAGCAAATGCAAACACAATCCGTAACTCAAATAAGCCGCTTTGAATAAGCACCCTGATACCGGTGATCTGGACCAAAGACAAAAGGATCAATACCAAACAAATGATGCATTATTACAGTTGTGTTTAGAACTGGATGAATATGTAACTACTAAAAATGACCATTGTTTGGCTTTGATGTGCATATAAAAACCACAAATTTAAAACTTTGATATTACCTCATAAAATACAATTATAAATCTTCGTGTTGTCGCCACCATTTTCACCACCATCACAGTGATGTATCTTTGCTTGTTAATGTCAGCCTATAGACAAATAAACAAAACAAAGCATGTATTGAACCTTCAAAAGTACAGCAACATATACGTAGTTCATAGGTAATCTGATTAATATCTTCATAAAGAACTGATATTCAAAACAAATATAGCACAAAGAAAGGTTACAAATTTTTAACCACGTTACCTATCTTGGTTTAAGAAGTTTAATACATGCACTCCATTGAAAGCTGATCCACGATGTGGCATCATTCCTAATCAAGAAGAAAAAGCAAATATTGATGGATAGTAGTGATTAATATCTTCATAAAAGCTGATATTCAAAACAAATATGGCACAAAACATAATAAATCATTAAAGAAGCAAACTAAAAATTCTAGAACATTAGGGAGATGGCTGAGAAAAAATTAGGGTTTTGTGTGACAATGAATAAAAGATCGAAATTAATTAAAAAGATTGTAAAACTATAATTAAGGAATAGACAAATATTATAAACAGATAAGGTATTGTTATAAGATATAAATTTTGTTTTGGGCTTTTGATCACAACTTATGGCTTGGCTCCATTGGTTGGGACGTTTGCATTGGAAGCTAAAGATGCAGGTTCGAATCTCACTTTGTACATTTTTTATATCCGAATTTTCTGATTGAATTAAATCCAGATTTTAGTTGCTTAATTATGATGACATGGAAATATGACGTGGCATTATGGGATGCCAAGTGGCATTATGACGTGGCATGCCTCCTCTTATATATAATGTATAGATATATATATATATATATATATATATATATATATATATATATATATATATATATATATATATATATATATATAGAGAGTTAGGATCAAATAAGAAGTAATATTAAAATAAGAAGGATAAGAAGAAAACACAACCACATATTTCAGATGCATCTACAAAAATAGATGCATCTCCCCTTAAAATTCTCCCTCCTATTTGAAATGTGTGGCTAGAAATCCTTCTTATTCTTCTCATTTTAGTTTTTCTTCTTACTGGATCCCTTCCCTATATATATATATATATATATATATATATATATATATATATATATATATATATATATATATATATATATGGGGATAGCTTGGCTACAATTTTTGTAGCCAATTAGCTACAATCCTTCATAAAAATACACTAGCAATGAATCTGGGACCCACAGAAAATAATCAGGACCCACAAAAAATATCAGGGACCCATATTATTTAGCACAAAATTGTAGCCAATTAGCTACAATAAATTGTAGCTAATATTTTCCCTATATATATATATATATATATATATATAAATGGTGAAATGTTAAGTGTCATTGATAATAAAAAGTACAAAGCCTCAAACACATTACATGGACAATTCCCATGAGTATAAAAAGACCTCAGGATGAGTTTTCTCTCTCTCTCTCTCTCTCTCTCTCTCTCTCTCTCTCTCTCAACTAGAAATGTAGGCAATAAAGAGGTCTTAAATTACTGATGTTGTACTTTTTGGATGATTGAACCTTAGAATGCTAAGAGCTTAAACGACCAAAGTCGCATGTGTTCAATAAAGACCTTACATGGAGGGACATGCCTTAGTTCATTTATGTAGCATGTCACTGGTGAATCAATATGAGATTGTATGGTAACGGTTACGAAGTTCATGTGGATTGGCCGATGAAACATCTGGAGATCGAAAAGAACAACAGTTATTGGATATACATAGAACATTAGTATATATTTAGTTGCATAAACACGTATGGACAATCTTTGTAAATAAAAAGTATATTGTACCATTTTATAAGTGACAACAAATGATAAAGATGTTTTTCTAAATGACGAAGGTATTAAAAAAAGTCAAGAATTTGATATCAATTTTCAAATGCACATTGGTTATCGAGGTTTGATTCTTTTAGTTTTAATCTTCGACAACATGTGTACTTGAAAACATAATACCCTTGACATGTATGGTCCTCATGCACTGTAGCGTATATTCGATAAGGATTTCACTTCTTTAACCAATGTAGGATTGAATTGACAAAAATCAAATAATACTAAGAATCCATGCTAGTTAAATTATATGTTCATGATAGAGTGTTTGTATATTGAAGCTAATCTCATAACTAATGCCAGAGTTTAAATACGGTGGTTAAGTATTGAACTCGAATATCATCTAAGGAGTACAAACTTTATTACTAGCTTCACATGGGTTTACTCTCATGCATAACAATAGCATCATTTAAGTTGCAATCTAAGTTGTGTTGTAAGATACTCGTTAATTACTGTAGGCTTGTCTTGTATACAATGTATCTTGTTGCATTTCAACACAATGCATGTAAGTATAAAACAAAATTTCATAATGTCTTTGAAAAACTTGAAAATAAATAAAAAGTTTGGACTTTGTAGTACAAATATTTTTTTAGGTTAAAAAAGATATACTCTCTCCGTCTCATAGTAATTGTCTAGTTTGATTTTTCTTTGGTCTTTTTTATTTAACTTTTACCTTACATATTCTTATTTGTGTTATGAGGTGAGATCTATGCAAAACCAATATTATCCAAAGAACAAATGAGAAGATCTCAACCATCCAATCTTCTTTCATCCAATGGTCCACAATCCATCTGATATTAACAAGGAGGGGCATATTAGTAAAATCAAATGTTACAATAAAAGCAAAAAATAATCCCAAATCCACTCATTCAACATACCACTTTCTCTCTCATCAAAAAAACCCACAACCGGATCTCATCTCTCTCTCATCAAAAAAACCCACCACCGATCTCATCTCCATCTGATATTCCAGATCTCATCTCCATCTGGCCGGAATAATGAAACCACCGCCGGATTCATTGAAGCCGCCGCCAGAATCATTGAAACCAACATTAAACAGTACGAATCAAACCGCCGGAATAATAGAAACCACCGCCGGATTCATTGAAGCCGCCGGAATCAAACTGCCGGAATCAAATCTATTAAAACCGTCACCATCACATCAAACCGTACGAATCACCATTGAACCACCACCGATTAACCGGGAAATAATGCCGCCAGTAGACGAAACTGATTTAATTGAAGTTCCAGTTGATGAAAGACAAGATAAAGATGATGCTGTCAATGAAACCACTGGTAAATTCCTTGATTCAATTCTTGTTGAAAAAATCCCAAATCCCATGGGATTCCAGGGTTTAAATGTTTTTAGAATCAAATGTTGTTGTAAAAATCCCAAATCCCATGGGATTCGAGTGTTTACATGTTTTTAGAATCAAATGTTGTTGTAAAAATCCCAAATCCCATGGGATTACAGGGTTTACATGTTTTTAGAATCAAATGTTGTTGTAAAAATGCCAAATCCCATGGGATTCGAGTGTTTACATGTTTTTAGAATCAAATGTTGTTGTAAAAATGCCAACATGTTTTTAGAATCAAATGTTGTTGTAAAAATGCCAAATCCCATGGGATTCGAGTGTTTACATGTTTTTAGAATCAAATGTTGTTGTAAAAATGCTAAATCCCATGGGATTCCAGGGTTTACATGTTTTTAGAATCAAATGTTGTTGTAAAAATGCCAAATCCCATGGGATTCGAGTGTTTACATGTTTTTAGAATCAAATGTTGTTGTAAAAATGCCAAATCCCATGGGATTCGAGTGTTTACATGTTTTTAGAATCAAATGTTGTTGTAAAAATGCCAAATCCCATGGGATTCCAGGGTTTACATGTTTTTAGAATCAAATGTTGTTGTAAAAATGCCAAATCCCATGGGATTCCAGGGTTTACATGTTTTTAGAATCAATTGTTGTTGTAAAAATGCCAAATCCCATGGGATTCCAGGGTTTAAATGTTTTTAGAATCAAATGTTGTTGTAAAAAAGCCAAATCCCATGGGATTCGAGTGTTTACATGTTTTTAGAATCAAATGTTGTTGTAAAAAAGCCAAATCCCATGGGATTCCAGGGTTTACATGTTTTTAGAATCAAATGTTGTTGTAAAAATGCCAAATCCCATGGGATTCAGCATGAAAATATAAAGGTCTTCATTGTGAGTCCCATGGGATTTATAACAGAATCTTATGTGAATCCCATGGGATTCAGCAAGAAAATATAAATCCCATGGGATTCACATATAAATCCCATGGGGTTCACATTTTTTTTAAATCTTAATCCCTTAATATTTTTCTTTTTATATGCAGATTCTATGAGATCACCAAGACCAACTTTATATGAACACACCGAGACACCGGGTGGATCGATATATTGGGAGCCTCATGTGGAAGGAATTGTTGTACCAGAAGAGGGGAAATACTATGATACTATAGAGGAAGCTATAGATATGTATAGTACCTATGCTGAAGCAGGAGGGTTTCAAATTAAAAAAGCAGGACAACGATTAACAAAATCTAGAATTGTACAAGCCAAGTACATCATGTGTAACAAAGAAGGAGCTCCGAGACATATTAATGTAGACACTTTGGATCCTAAGCACAGCGAGAAACAAAAAAGAAATACAACTCTACATGTAACAGGTTGTCAAGCTCGTATAAGGTTAGAATTGGATATCGTTTCTCGAAAATACAAGCTAATTAAGTTTATTGCAAAACACAATCATATGCTTATACCAAAAGAGTATAAACATTTTACAAAAAAGCAAAGAAAAATGACCGAAGCAGAAAAAATGTTTGTTGTTAAAGCAGCAACAAACAAAATAGGTGCAACACGGGCTCACAACTTGTTAACGAGTATGAAATGTGGATATGAATATGTACATGGGACATCTTCTGATTTTAAGAATCATCAGCGGGATATTAATATTTTCATAGGCGAAAGTGACGCACAAATGCTTATAAATAAAATGGAAAACAGAAAGTTGTATGTGCCAAACTTTACATTTCAGTATAAGGTAGAAGAAAGTGAGTTAGTCGCAATGTTTTGGGCTGATGAAGTTGCAAAATGCAATTATAAGGAGTTCGGAGACATAGTATCTTTTGATGCAACATTCAGGAGTAATAAGTAAGTGTTTGTTTTTAATATAATTTATTTTGATGAAAAATCACATAAGATTCTGTTATAAATCCCATGGGATTCATACTGTATCCCATGGGATTCATTTAGAAATCACATGGGATTCTGTATGAATCCCATGGGATTCAGTAAGAATCCCATGGGATTCTCTGTGAATCCAATGGGATTCTCTGTGAATCCCATGGATTGTTTTTAAATCACATAAAGATACTTGACAAGTAAAATTATTAAAAGACATGGATAATAGAGAATCCCATGGGATTCAGTAATAACATTTGATTCTGTCACTAAAACTTATGTTATTTTTAGATACAACATGGTGTTTGTACCATTTACCGGTGTCGATAATCATAAAAAGTGTGTCACGCTTGGTTCGGGAATGCTTTTAAAAGAAAACACTGAATCCTACACATGGCTACTAAAGGCATTCATGACTGCTTTTTCTAAAGAACCAACGATGGTGGTGACGGATCAAGACGGGGAAATGAAAAGAGCCATTGAAGCCGTTTTCACTAAATCAAAACATAGACTTTGCATGTGGCATATTCACCAAAAAATTCCAGCAAAGGTAATTTATTGAATGTTTTTATCTGAATCTCATGGGATTCTTCTCTGAATCCCATGGGATTCTTCTCTGAGTCCCATGGGATTCTGTGTTGAATCCCATGGGATTCTTTCTTAATCCCATGAGATTCATTCAGAATCATATGGGATTCTTCTTTGAATCTCATGGGATTCTTTCCTGAATCCCATGGGATTCTTTCTGAATCCCATGGGATTCTTCTCTGAATCTCATGGGATTCATCTCTGAATCTCATGGGATTCATCTGGGAATCCGACAGTGGTTTACATGTGTTTATCATTTTATTTACAGATTTGTAAGGAAATATACAATGAAAATGATTTCAAGAAGCGTTTAAACAAGATAATTTGGAATATGTTCATGGAACCGATGGAATTTGAAGAGAAATGGGCTAAGTTGATTGAAGATTTTGGTTTGCAAAACCACAAATGGATGACCAAAATGTTTAAACTACGAGAAATGTGGATTCCAGCATATTTTATCACCTCGCCTTTGTTTGGATTGATGAGAACGACATCAAGGTCTGAGAGTGAAAACTCGTTCTTCAAAAGTTTCACAAGCCCAGGAGCGACACTTGTTAGTTTCATGATGTCCTATGAATCAGCAATGGAGAGACAACGTTATATTCAAGAACATTTGGACTTTAAAACACTAGATGCGGCTCCAAAATGTGAAACAAAGTTAGCAATTGAACGTCATGCAGCAAAAGTTTATACTAGGACAATATTTCTACTTGTTCAAACGGAAATAAAAGAGGCATGCTGGACTTGTGCGATACAGGAACTAAAAATAGACGAACGTTCTGAGATTGTTATTGTTAGAGACAAAAATCCGGCAGCTTATAGAATCCTTAATAAGGAAGTTGCAAAAGAACTAGCAGATGAAGGCGAAACAGTAGCAACAGAAATATTTGTAGACTATAAGGTATATTACTTTCTCGTATAAACTAGGATTAATCAAGTAATCCCATGGGATTCATAATCAATCCCATAGTAATCCCATGGGATTCAGTATGAATCTCATGGGATTGTCTAATAGGATTGACTAATAATTATAGGTATTCACTGGGAATCCCATGGGATTTTTGTGAATCCCATGGGATTCTGTTTAAAATCCCATGGGATTCTGTTTAAAATCCCATGGGATTCTGTTTAAAATCCCATGGGATTGTCTAATGGGATTGGCTAATAATTATTGTGTTTTAAAAAGGTGCTGCGTAATACAGAAGATGGGTCGGTGGTGTGTAGTTGCAGACATTTTGTACGATTCGGTTTCCTATGCCGACACATATTCTGTGTTTTCAAGAATCGTGATATTAACTTCATTCCAAAACAATATATTTTGAGGCGTTGGACAAGAGATATCATACCACCTGATTTGAGAAGGAAAAGAAACAGATATGGTGAAACAGATGAAGAAATTCAAAGACTTACAAATGAGGCAACATTTTTGGTGGATGAATGTTTGTTTCGGTTGAGCAAAGACAAAGTGAAGATGGGTGTTTTTGTAGAAAAGTTAAAGACATTGAAAACAGAAGTGGAGGCCGAGGTGCCAAATCCTCCTTCAAGAAATACAGGAGATGTAATTGGTGATCATTTTGCTATTTCTAACCCTGAGAAGAAAATAGTTAACAATCCAACAAAAGCAAGAAATAAAGGGAATATTTCAGAAGCAGAACGAAATGAAAGGCGAAAGAGTGAAAGAGAAAAAGCGCTTCAAGTTAAAAAGAAACAAATGAAGCCTTGTGGACATTGTGGAGAGAAGATGAACTTGCATACGAAAACAACTTGTCCGATGAACCCAAAGGCAAGGCGAAAGGCGAAACCAACTGATGTTTGAAAAAAATTAATTTACTTATTTTTTTGTTAGTTCTTTTTTATTGTTTTCTTTTTATTGTTTTCTTGAATATATAGATTGAATATTCAAATTATATTCTGTTTAATTCACATATTTGTTATTTATATTCTGTTTAAAAACTTACTCGTAACAGAGGGGAGAGATAATCTGAATGGATCACATATAAATCCCATGGGATTCACATATAAATCCCATGGGATTCACAATAAATCCCATGGGATTCACAATAAATCCTATACTTACATTCTATTTAAAAAATTGTATGCATAATCTGCATGGATTCACAATGAATCCCATGGGATTCTGTATAATTCACATAAAAGATAAACAACAGTTAACATTATAAAACTCCATCATAAACTCTCAACTGTTATAACATTCTCAAAATGATCTACCATCTACCATCAAATGCACATGTTTTCAAAAGAACATTCTCAAAACTTATCTAACATCAATTAACATGTTTTCTAACATTCTACAATCAACTGATCAACTATTGATAGCTTCAACTGGATCAACGGCTAACTTTTCAGTCTTTTCTGGAATCACTTCGCGTTTTTCCCTATTCTTAATAGCTTCAACAATTATGTTCATCTTTTCTAGACGAGGAAGTTTATCAAACTCTTTTGCTAGATCAATAAGCTTACCAGCATGTATATTAACCTCATGTAACAAGATTTTGGTAGCAAACTTAAATCTCAGTCGCCTCAACATATCACCCTGCGTCAACTTGTAACCATCCATTTCACAGCAGCCAAACTCGGAAAACAGCCCACAATCCCATTTTGTAGCAGGTTCACCATGGTAACATTCCATATGTAGCATTGTGAAAATACCACAATCACGGAAATTTTTCTTGGTTCTCCATTTTAGCTTTGGTATTCTTGGTTTAGCTTTAAGAATGTTAGCATGCTTTTTGTGACCATAGAGCTTCAAATGTCGGGAAAACAACTTTTTCTACAAAATTATTAAAAAAAATATCATAAATTACTAGAATTCTAGGAAAATGGCAATAGCGATTCAAATGGAATTATGTATTAATCCCATGGGATTATGTTTAAATCATAAAGTATTCATCAAAGAATCCCATGTGATTACTGCAGAATCCCATGGGATTCATACAGAATCCCATTGGATTTCTAATGAATCTCTTTAAAAACAGAAAAGTAAATACTTACAAGTACTAAGTTGAAAAAAAAAATACTTACTAGTAGTTCACATGTTTTTTTATATTTCGAATCATAAGTTGCTCCCGAATCACTGTTATCTAGTATTGTTATCGATATTGTTCTGGTAAGGCTGATCACGATGACGTAAAAGTGGCCACCATTGCAAATTGGAAAAAAAACCTGTTTTAACAAAACAAAATTAATAAAAATGAATCCAAAGTAAAAACACAAACATCAATTTATAAACAAAAAAAAAAAAAAAAAAAAAAAAAAAAAAAAAAAAAAAAAAACCAAGTCAATGCCGTCGAGAGCCAAGCCAGCAACATTATCTGCAAACTGAGCTAAAATTTCATCTTCAAAACACTCAAATTTATTGTCCTCAGACGCCAACGTTCCATCAAACATAGATTTTACCTGTATATGCAATTTAAAAGATCATGTTATGATTTGTATTGCTTTGGGGGTGTTTGGTAAGTCAGATAAGATGATAAGCACTTTATTAAACAAATAAGAAATTTACTAAAGCAAATCAAAAATAAATACTTACAATACATCTTGTTGGAAAAAAGTGCCGTGATGGAGAACCATGTTCTTTAAATCTCTCTTCATAGTTTAAAATAGCACTCCAACAGTCAACAACATTTGAATCAATCCACAAACCGGGTGCTAACGTTTCCATTTGCAAACGAATGGAAAACACCGTGAACTCCGGAGATTCAGAATCAGATTCAAAAATGTTCTCACTATATGAGTAAACAAGAAAAAGAAAAAACATCTTTCAGAATCAGTTTGGAGTTTGTATGAATCCCATGGGATTCAGTACTGAATCCCATGGGATTCAATACAGAATCTCATGGGATTCTGTACAGAATCTGTACAGAATCCCATGGGATTTGATGTTTTTTTTATTAACTATATTAAAAATAAACATGTAAACTTACAACTTGTCGCCTTGCATTGCAAACAAACTATTTCCTAGAATAAACTCCAGCTTCGTGATTTTGGATACAACCTTTGTCTTCTTATTCATATACGGAGATAACAAGTACGAAGAAGGTTTCACCTCACGTTTTCCAGCTCGAGTAGCGATTCTTTCAGGAGTCATTGGATCCGGCATCATTGGATCCGGACCTCCGTTGAGCGATTCTTGCTGAATACAATAAAAAGATTTAATTAAAAAGAAACAAAATTTTCGTAAAAAAGAAAGAGATTCAAGAATATTACATATGCGTGCTCAGCAGCTATACACATGATAATCTCATCAACATTATCTAAGTTATTTTCTATCCATTGTGTTAACCCCTCCGGTGTGCACGTGATCTCAGGCTCATCCTCATCCTTCTCAGCCTCATCAACTTCCTTCTCAGCCTCATCCTTCTTAGCATCAACTTCCTTCTCAGCCTCAACAACTTCCTTCTCAGCCTCATCAACTTCCTTCTCAGCCTCATCCTCTTTTTTATCAGATTCATCATTCTCAACCTCATCAACTTCCTTCTCAGCCTCATCCTTCTCAACCAAATCTTCATCTTGTTTCTCGGCCTCATCGGCCAAATCTTCTAAAGTTACCTTCTTCCCATTCTTATCATCGTCATCATCATCCTCCTCATCATCATCGTCATCCTTCCCACTACCATCAGCATCATCATCCTCTTCATCATCGTCATCCTCTTCATCATCGTCATCCTCTTCATCATCCTTCCCATTACCATCAGCATCATCATCCTTATCATCGTCATCCTTCCCTTCATTGACATCCTCAATTAATAGCTTCGGTTGCTTGAAAATATTAGCATACTTTTTATATAGCTCCTCCAACTTTGCATCACCGGGGTAATCTGACATTGCTTTCGTGAAATAATCTTCTATAACAACTCTTTCATCACAAATCAACTCTAATTTTTTTTCAATTTTATTAAACAAGTCCTGAAATAAGAAACATTGTAATAGTCATAATAAAGCTCAATGCAATGAATCCCATGGGATTTCATTTCTAACTGAATTGCATGTGAATCCCATGGGATTCTATGTGGTTGTAAACAAGAAAAAGAAAAACATCATTTCAGAAAAAACATTGGAGTTTGTATGAATCCCATGGGATTCATTACAGAATCTCATGGGATTCATAATGAATTCAATAATATTTGAAGTGAATCCCATGGGATTCTGTATTGAATCCCATGGGATTCTGTATTCAATCCCATGGGATTCACACTGATATCATTTAATAACAATAAATGTAAAACAAATAACAAAATTTTAAAAGGAACCTCAGAATCTTCCGAATCGCCACAAATAAACCCTTCAGCCTCTTGAACCTCAGATTCAGTCCATTCTGGTTGAAGTGGTAGCAAACCAAAACATTCTTCTTTAAGTTCTAGATCCTGTCGTTGGGACATTAAGTATGAAGACCAGCTTTTGATTGCAGGACGTGTCCGGACAACAAGAATCTTTTCATGCTTTGTGGAATCCAGATACAAAAGCTGAAAAACAAAAAAGTGTAAAAGAAGGTTATAACAAATCTGTCACACAAACACATTTAATAATCAAAAAAATAGAGTTCAAAACTTAGAAACTTACAACAAGGAAGGTATATGGACCAGTATAATGATTAGATGTCGTTGTTGGGACTTTATGGCGTTTAAGGCAGGAAAAAATAAAGTCACACCAATCAATAGCCTTAACATCAGTATCTTCACGCAATCTTAACACAACATCCAAACATATCTTCCCCTTTAACCCATCAACCTCACCCATCAAGTTTGCAAAAAGGGTACAGAATTTGACTTTAAAAAGGAAGTCGACTTCCCGAGACTCGATCAATTTATTAGCAATGTCATTAACACGGACATCCTTGAGTTTTTTAGGATGAAACTGACCGATCCAATTCGTCACAAAGTCATCATTTTCTGATCTACCATCTAGAGAAAAGAGAGATAGACCACCAAATGGAACACCTAATATCTCATGAATTTTTGAACTAGTGACCTTGATTGACTCGCCATTCTCCAAAACCAACTCACAACTTTCTGCATGAAATCTAGAAACTACATACCTTCCCAACCTTGAAGGAATGTGATCTATGTTACACTTGTGTAACGAACTAAATCCGATGTCAGCCAAAAACTGCCTCATATCAACCTTAGCATCACGGATGGCAGCAAAAAGAGCTGTAGGTGTTGTCCGTGTTTTAAGAATCGGAAACATGGCAACATACTTTTCATGCGCTTCCTCTTCTGCCGTCAACTCCTTACCTTTCTTCTTCGACTTCCCCTCTTCATCATATTCTTCCTTCTTTACACGCTTCTTACCATCAACGTCATCAGAATTCTCCCTCTTTCTCTTAGCCAAACCCTTTCCCTTCAAAACCTTTTTCGCATCTGCAATGTCATCACAATCTATGTAAAAAAAAAAGACATTATAAATATGTTGGATCACAATGAATCCCATGGGATTCACATACAATCCCATGGGATTCAGGTAGAAATCCCATGGGATTCACAATAAACTCAAGTACATATAACAGAAAAACAAATTTGAAACAGGTAGCATACTGTGGTGCAGGGCATTACCTTTTGCCTGTTCATCCTTCTCCGACACCTTACCAACCGCCTTCTTACCCTTCTTACCCTTTTGCTCCTTCGCCTCTTCATCCTTCTCCGACACCTCCTTTTGAACAGGTGCCTTCTCCGACACCTTCTCCTTTTGGACTAAAACTGTTTATCAAAACCAAGTAAAACTACTTTATGACTTCTAAAATGCAATTCACTACTAAAATTAGAAGAACTTCTGTCTTAAACTGATTCAAAACTGATAATTAACATAAATCTCAACATTAAAAACAGATTAAAACTATACCTTTTTGTTGCTTGACCTTCAGTTTTTTTCTGTCTTCTAATTCAGATAAAGACAAAATCCTTTTACGCTTCACTTCATCTTTGGACTGAACTGGTTCAACCGACTCCAGTTTATCCAACTTAACAGCAGAATCTACATAAAAAAAGACATGATATAAATATATTGATCAAAAAATACCATGATACAATCCCATGGGATTGTATGGAATCCCATGGGATTCATTAGCTGATTTAGAACAGTTTCACAAACTAAAAAAAGGAGCATGCAAAACTTGTATGCATAACCTGCATGGATCACAATGAATCCCATGGGATTCACATACAATCCCATGGGATTCAGGTAGAAATCCCATGGGATTCACAATGAATCCCATGGAATGCTAGATGTGCAACAATAAACTCAAGTACATATAACAGAAAAACAAATTTGAAACAGGTAGCATACTATAGTGCAGGGCATTACCTTTTGCCTGTTCCTTTACATTCTTATCCCCTCGCTCCTTACCAACCGCCTTCTTACCCTTCTTACCCTTTTGCTCCTTCGCCTCTTCATCCTTCTCCGACACCTCCTTTTGAACAGGTGCCTTCTCCGACACCTTCTCCTTTTGGACTAAAACTGTTTATCAAAACCAAGTAAAACTACTTTATGACTTCTAAAATCCTCTTAATAAATCCCATGAGATAAAAAAATATACCTTTTTTCAGTTTTTTCTGATAGACCTTTAAACTCTTCTGTTTATCTTCAGTATCTTCAGTCTCAACTGGCTTAACCTTAGCCGACTTATCCGACTTATCAACCTTAGCCGACTTATCAACAGCCTTCTTACCCTTCTTAGCCTCCGCATCCTTGGCTCCTTGGTCCTTGGCCTTATCCCCTTGCTCCTTGGACTCTGCATCCTTCTTCGACATAACCTTATCCGGCACCTTCTCCTTTTGAACAGGTGCCTTCTCCGACACCTTCTTAGCCGGCACCTTGTCTTTTTCAACCAGCACTTTCTTTTTTTCAGCCGGCACCTTGTCTTTTGTAGCCGGCGACGTCTCTTTTGCAGCTTGAAGGATATCAGATTTTGTTAACCACTTCTTACGTGGGGAAACTGTGACAACACATAACATAAAAAAAAAATTAAAAAAAAAAAGTTAGATATACAATAATCTGCATTAATCTGCATTTTAATTTCATTTATGTCTCATTTGAAAAAGTGCCAATTTAGTTACTCCCTCTGTACCAGAATTATTACCTTCCACATTCAGCTACTAAACAAGCTGGTTTAGTACCAAAAACGTACATATACCTAACTGATTACGCTAGACTTGTCACGTGTCCTCAATAATATACCTAACTTAATTAGTTTACACAGCAAGCATGTACATTCTACATTACTAATTACACGTATTTAGCAAATGCTAGACTTGTCACGTGTCTCAATAAGCATACATATACCTAACTGATTACGCTACTTAGCAAGTGCGTACATTCTACATTACTAATTTTTCTTGAGTCACGCAATCAATTACAATAAGATTCATATATTTCGTAGTATACATATACACACACATATCAACGCTAATAGCTAACTTAATTACACTGCTTAGCAAGCAACATACATTCTACATTACTAATTAAAGTATCTCGCAATCAGTTACAGTAAACTCGTACACAATCAAACACGCTCTGCTCAATCATCTACTCATTCAACTTATACTTTTCCTTACAACTTAGGTAGTCCCATACACATATATACCAAGCATGTACGTTCTGCATTACTCTACAAGCTACTAATCACACATATTTAGCAAACGCAAGTGTCTTAATATGCATACAGCCATACATATACCTAGCTGATTACGCTACTAAGCAAGAGCTTATATTCTACATTACTAAACGTGAGAGTCTTAATATGTAGAATGTCTTAACATACATTCTACATTACTAATTAAAGTATCTCGCAATCAGTTACAGTAAACTCGTACACAATCAAACACGCTCTGCTCAATCATCTACTCATTCAACTTATACTTTTCCTTACAACTTAGGTAGTCCCATACACATATATACCAAGCATGTACGTTCTGCATTACTCTACAAGCTACTAATCACACATATTTAGCAAACGCAAGTGTCTTAATATGCATACAGCCATACATATACCTAGCTGATTACGCTACTAAGCAAGAGCTTATATTCTACATTACTAAACGTGAGAGTCTTAATAAGCATACATATACCTAACTGATTAGGCCACTCAGCAAGAGCTTATATTCTACATTACTCTGCAAGCTACTAATTACATCTATTTACCAAACGCAAAACTAGTCGCGTGTCTCAATAAGCATACATATATTTACCAAATACCACTAACTGGTGCTAGTTTCGCCAAACATAGCATTAACTTCATAACACCCCTCGTTTAGCAGTCTCCTCATAAACTCTAAAATAAGCTGACAAATTAAGCTCTAAAATAAGCAATCTAATCACAAATTTCAGCCACAACTCTTCAATCACAAATTTCAGTCACAACTCTTTAATCACAAATTAAGCTCTAAAATAAGCAATATAATCTGATTCCTATAACACAAACTTTAAGCCATCACAAATTTCAGTCACAACTATTCAATCAAAAAATAAGCAACTAATGTTAATTAATCAAAAAATAATTAAAAAAATGAATTTCGAAGCTTACTTTCATTAGAAACGTTAGATGAAGCAGCTTTTGCCACTGAATCGCCTTTAGATAGGGCAATCTCTTCTCGAATATCCATTTTAATAGAATACTTATGGTTGCGCGGTGGTTTTCGGGGTGGTTTGGGGGCGGTTTGGCGGTGGTTGGCGGTGGTTAGGGTTTGAAGTGGTTTGGGGATCTGAAAAGTTGAGAGGGTGAGAGTGTGAGTGAAGAAGCGTGTGTGTGTGTTTTCCGTTTAGTATAATGAGAATGTCAAATTACAAAAATGACCCCTTTAGTATAATTTTAGTTTCAAATGTAGATTAATCTAATCCGTTGGATTCAAATGGATGGATGGTTGAGATCTAACCATTTGTTCTTTAGATAAAACTTGTTCCGTATGGAACTTTTCTCTTTGTGTTATATAATACTTGATGAAAATTATATCAATAAAAATACATTAAAAAAATTATAATAAATAAATAAATAAAACCAAAGGCGACAAGTTAGAATACACTTCACTTACCATATAGACCACTCTCCATACATGATTTTTCTCTTTCTTTATCTATTTAATATGAAAGATGGCTCAAGTCACCAACAAATCAGTTTTAGTGGCACTTTGTGAATGATTGAGTTGGACAATTATAAGAGCTCCAAGGATCAAACTTATATGTGCTCAATACATGGATAACCATGACTTGATTCATGTTTGTAACATGTAATTTAGGAGTTTGTTAAGTTCACGTACATCGGTGAAATGTTTAGAGATTAGAATAAACACCAATTGTGAAAGGGCTTTCTTAAAATATGATTATTGGTTTTGGTCTTTTTATGCTATTACATAAAAAAAAATATATCCAAATAATAGTAACTATTAGTCAATTGAAATCAAGGAAGATAATAAGATTACTTTGTTTAGATAAAACATTCCCAAATCTAAATTGAATATTAATGAAATATTATTTGTTGAAATCCTCATGTGTGGTTGTGGACAATTTCTTTGCACGTTACAACACGTTTTCTAGCAAATATTAGAGACTAATTTCTAGCTTAGTTATTGTTCCTTTGAGTTTGTTCGCTTACATACAAATAGATCCGGGTTATTGTTTACCAGGAACAATAGAAGAATATACCAAAATAAATAAATAAATAAGGTGTCAAAATGTGAATTATGCATTTTAAACTCAAATCGTAAATAATAACGTCTACGTTCAAAATGCATATAAAAACACCATTCATTAATAGAACTTCATGTTTACTTTTAAAGCTAATATAGTTAGTTGTAATTGATTAGTGAATGCTTGTTCTGAATGAAACCAAAATACAATGATAAAAAACTAATTTGAGCAAGCATTGAAATGTATAAAGACGCTAACGTTGATCCGCTGGGAATTGAACTTAAGAAGTCTTGTATAGGAGACACTATTCTTACCAGTAGACCATGTTAACATTAAGGATTTTATTTCCAACTTAATCTATTCATCACAAAAGCATATCATCATAGGGCATGTTTGGTGAGAGGCATCAGAGAGTGGAGAATGAGAAAAATAATCATTACTTATGTTTGTATACTATTATTCAATGGACAATTACCCAAAACAAGGTAATGGAGCATTACCCTACAAATTGGAAGTTATGGAAATTGGGAGTAATGCAATACTTATTATATTCCTTAGCATTCCTTTCTTCATTCTCATTTATATTCCTCTATCTGAACCAAGCGCCCCCTAATTACACAGAGATTATATGAGTTATAACATGGACCCATTCCTGTGATACACAATAAATTATACATGGGCTTAGCCCAACTAAACATTACAGTCCCATAACGTTCATTTAAGTGGGGTTAATTTTATTTATTTATTTATTATTATTATTATTATTATTATTATTATTATTATTATTTATTTATTATTATTTTTTTTTATAAAACATCACTTCATTAGAAAATTAAATGATATTACAAGAAATTAGTGGGCAGCCGAGAAACTAACTGGCCCCCACTCCTCTAGCAATAGCAAAACAAACCCTACTAAAAATATAGTTAGCACAACGCGCGTCAATATCTTGAGTGACCGAGAACTTTCGGATCCGCTTCAGCAAGGTCACCGCCTCCTTCTCGAGTTCACCAAAAGAAGAGAAAGATAAGGGGATGAACCCATATCCAATATCAGCACATTTGGTTTCGTACTTGACACGTTTGCGTTGTGCAGCTTCAATCACGACACGCCCTGCCACAAAGTCAGTCATACCAGTTTGCGTCAAGGGCGATGACCCAGTAAGATCAACACACACATCAAGGCCTCTCTCCCACGAGTAAAGTAACAAGTCAGCTGGGCGTAGGTGTTTGTCCCTCTCTCCGCAGAGCCCGATATCGATTTCTTTACGAGCCGAAACCCCTATCCGAGAGCAGATATCAGCGAGAGTATCACGCACCACATTATGTCGATGTTTAATACCAATAATACCTGCGCAAGATACAGCATGATCCCCATAGATATCACCCGTAAAAACATTGGAACAAGCAGAACACGGCATCTGAGTGGAGAAAAGGGGAACACCTAGACGATAGCATAAAACACACCGGTAGGTTTTATTATTATTATTATTATTATTATTATTATTATTATTATTATTATTATTATTATTATATTTTGCGTTAATGCGTTGGATGAAACCTTTTATAACGAATTTGGTTTTTTTAAAGAGTAACGTCAATAGATTCCTTAGGAAACGAACCACAAATCCTTACTAATAATCGGAAAACAATAACTGAATTGCTTGAGGAAAAGGAAACTAGTAACACATAAAATAAGAAAGCAAATAAAAATATAAGACGGTGTTGTGTTTTGGTTTTTTACATTATTTTAAAACAACTACTGTGAAGTGATGATTTTCGAAAAATGAAAAGATAGAAAAACTTACAGGCCGTTTAGTTGGTGAAAAAATTTCTTGTTTTTCCGTTTCTAAATTCCTAGAAAATGGAATGGTTTTTCTCCTCTAGAGAAGATTTGAGAAATCTGAAAATCCGTTTAGTTGGAGTTATATTTTTCCTTTTTTTAAAATGAAAAGTTGTTTAGTTGAAAACTTGACGGTGGGCGGAGAGGTGGGTGACGATGGAAGGTGAAGGTGGAGGATGGAAGAGGCGTGATAAAAGTGTAGGGTGAAAGGAAATGGTGTTATTATTTTGGAAATGAAAAAAGTGTGAAGTGTGTAATGGTATTTTCATTTTTTCTATCACAAATTGGAAAATGAGAATTTCATATTTTTGAAAAATTATTGGAAAAAAGTGCGACTAAACGGATTTTCAGTTTTTCCCTTCTCATATGAAAAATTTTCTGGAAAAATGGAGTATTTCTCTCCAACTAAACGGCCCCTTACCTATTTAAAAAACGTTACGATAGAACTTAAGAGTAAGTCACACATTAACCACCTCTCAAGACATCATTCATAACTTCTTACATCACCTATTTTTTTTTTTTTTTTTTTGAACGGCAACTTTATTGAACTAGCAAGATGCTAGAAAAGACATTACAAGGAAATCAAGTTAGGGTTTTTCAACCAAGTCTACCAAGAAAAAGAAACATTACATCTATTGACACACCAATAATAAGAACGAGAAACAATGTCGTAAAAAATCATGGACCGTCTCGGAGGAGTCACGTCAAAGATGAGATGATTCCTAAACGCCCAAATATGCCACCAAGCAACGTAACAAACTCCTTCCAACATCAATTTGACCTTAGACGACAGCCGGATAGCCGAAAACCAATCATTCCAATCTTCAAACGACATCAAGACTTGCCAATCTAGCTTACTACTTATAAAGTATGCAAAATATTTTTTTAAATTGAAATGCTTATATTTGAGTAACTTTCTAAATGGAAACTTTTTAGATATTAGCCAATCTTTATGTGTCACTTCTTCTTCGCTAGAAATGAAGGCAGCCAAGAGGGACTCGAATCACCTATGTTGGAACAAAATCGCCTCAATTTATAGTTCATTTTGTGTAACATGTCACTGCAAAGAACGTGTGATATTGTACGGTATGGGCATAGGGAATTTCGGCTGGAGTTGTGAGATATGAATGAGCATAACAGCGAAATGTTTTTCTTTTCGACCATGAATGATGGTTTAGCTTCTTTTGGCATTTTCACAAGATTGCTAACTTGGCATTTTTACTTGATTGGTCGAGTTAGCTGGGAAGTGCTAATCGTTTGGTTTAAGTGACCCAGACTCTAACACAATGAGTTTTGGTCAGTTTAACTTGATAATTCAATGATTCACTTTGTTCACTAGTACCAAATGAACGGACGAGTTATAAATGTGGTGGATACAATTGATATTTAAGAAAAGTAAAATCAGATTCAAGAAAGTGTTATTGTTTATGAATAGCAACATAAAAACACAAGAGGCAAAAGATGTAAAATGTGAAGAATATATTTTATGTATTTTATAAGAATTTACTTTTGAGCATGTACTAGACTGAGATAAAAAAGAAGAGGACCATGGTTAGACGAGAATTGAACACAAGATCTTTCGGACAAATGTCAGTTAACTTACCGTCTACAATATTCTCATCCATTAGTTGTTTTCCTGCTCAAACTATATATAGCAAAGTACCTTACAATGAAATAAACCAATATAGATGTGTTATGAGCTTTTTATTATTGTATGGGCTAAGCCCGTTTGTCCTTATTAGAACTTGAGTTAATTGCGAAAATCATCCTTGTGGTTTATCGGGTATAACGAAAATCGTCCCTAAACTTTATTTTTAATGGATCATCTCCTTGTGGTTTTGACCCGTAACGGGTTTGGTCCCTTGACCACTTTTTCCGTTAGTTTGACCGTTACGTGAGACTGAAATGACACAAATACTCTTAAAACTAAGGACCCTGTGAATTGTGGGGTGTAAAGAATTTAATCCTTATTTTTTATTACGTTTTCGTTCGTTTTCACCCGTTTTCGTCTGTTTTTACAGTGTTTATTATCCATTTTATACGTTTTTACCCGTTTTTATACGTTTTTTTGTACGTTTTCACACGTTTTTATACATTTTCAATCCTTTTTAAACGTTTTCGTGCGTTTTTATACGTTTTCGTCCATTTTTTATCCGTTTTTATACGTTTTCACACGTTTTAAACCGTTTTTCGTACGTTTTCACACATTTTTATTCGTTTTTCGTAAGTTTTCACACGTTTTTATATGTTTTTATCCACTTTTAAACGTTTTTATATGTTTTCGTCCGTTTTTTTTACGTTTTTATCCGTTTTGATACGTTTTCACACGTTTTTATACGTTTTTATTGCCGCCGCCACCATCGTCCACCGCCACCACCACCAACATGTGAAAAAAAAAGAATTTAAAAGAAATAATTAAAAAATAATTATCGATTTTTTTTAAATATTTAAATTTTAAAACAAATAATAGAAGTTTTTTATTGATTTTTTTTAAATATTTTTAAAATTAAAAAAAATAATTATCGATTTTTTTTTAAAAAAAAATTAATTTTTTTTTAAATTTTTTTTAAAATTTTTATTGAATTTTTTTAAAAAGAATTAAAAAAAAGATCGATAATTATTTTTAAAAAAATATTTATTTTTTAAAAAATTAAAAATTCTAAAAATTTTAGTTTATTTTTTAAAAATTTAAAAAATTTAAACAAAAAATATTTTTAAAATTTTTTTAAATAATAATTATTTATTTTTCGATAATTATTATTTTTTTAAATTTGAAAAAAAATCGATAATTATTTTTTAAAAATTAAAAAAAAAACAATAAAATTTTTTTAAAAAAGAATACAAAATAAAATTTTAAATATTTAACAAAAAAAATTTCGATAATTTTTTTTAAAAACGTATAAAAACATGTGAAAACGAATAAATTCGTTAGACCCCACGAACCACAGTTTATGGGTATTTATATTATTTCAGTCCCACTTAACGGTCAAACAAACGGAAAAATGGTCAAGGGACCAAACTCGTTACGGGTCAAAACCACAGGGAGAGGATCCGTTAAAAATAAAGTTTAGGGACGATTTTCTTTATACCCGTAAGCCACAGGGACGATTTCGCAATTAACTCTTATAACTTTTTCTAGCTTTAATAGATGCACCAAGATTTATATCATGTTATTAAGGGTTTACATGGTTATTTTGTGCAATCTAATTTAGTTTGTTTTAAAGTCTTTTCAAAAATAGAAATAAAAAGTTTGGTGTAAGGTAAATTATCATAGATAATCACAAAAAGTGCAAAGCCTCAAACACACTAAATGGACGATCCTCATGAGTGTTAAAGAGACCTTCGGATTGATTTGAATTGTACTCTCTCGGTTTCTTAACTAGAAATCTCTAGGCGACAAAGAGGGATCAGTTGACTAATGGATCCCTATAAACATCTGGATCAATTTGAAATTTTGAATGGTACCTTACATAGAAGGACAATGTAAGAGCATTAAAAGAACCCAACTCATATGTGCTCATTAGTCAATAGAGACGTTACATAAAGGGACGCGCCTTAGTTACGGTAAGGGTTAGATAAGTTCAAGTGGATCGTTGAAAAATTTGGAGATCGAAACGAACACTAACGGCTAATTTTTATTTTTTTATCTTTTTTTTTAAGTTACATAAACATATAACGAACCTTGTAGATAAACACGTTGGAGTACAAATTTTATATGAGTGAAATATACAATAAAAAGTTTAGGACCAACATTAATTTTTCAGACACAACATAGATAATAATGATGTCTTTGAAGTGGATTCATTTCCAAATACTTTATACATGGGGTTATAGCCCAAATAACACTTAGAAGCCCATAACTTTGATAGTCAACTGTTAATTTTTACAATGATGATAAAAATATTGTTAGCCTAAAAGCATACAGATAGGTTCAATCTGGTTCATAGCTTTCAATGATTAGATAGGTACAAGGTTTTTAGCTCGCGCTTCGCAGCGAGGTGTTTGCATACAGAAGTATTATTTAACGTTCGAGCTAAGTGTATTCCTACTTTCCTAGTAGATATATTTAGTATTTTAAGCGTGAACAATATAATTAAGCGGTTGCGAATTTACAAAAAAGTATGTTATCAAGCCTTCGCTGCGTTGAGTTTTAGATAGAGCTTCTTAATTAAAAATGATAGAATGTCGTTATTTAACAACCGTTAAGTGACGGCCGTTAGTAGGACTATTTGTGTAACGAACATCTTACATGAAGGACCATTTATGTAAAAAAATTTACATCGTTAGTCCCTACAGGACCTATTTTGCAATGCAAGTTAAACCTCAGAGACTCTTGTCGCATTTTCATTTTTTTAAAAAGTATTTAAAAAAAAATGTAACGACCGTTAGTAGATAACGGATGTTAACTAACGACCGTTAATACTGTACTTTTCACTGTTCATCCAAGCCCTTAGCAAAAACAGGACTGCCCCTAGCAATCTCTCTAGCATATTTTATGCGTAAAGTACTGTAGCTAATACTTGTTGGGTGTGGAGGTAGCAAAAAAAAGAGTGGTTTTAGCCAAGTTCATAAATGTACTTTAGTAGAAATTTGCGTGTTATGGCGGGGCCTATTTGTTGTCGACGTATGCGTTATTTTTAAGAAAAATTCTGGTTTTATAATCTTTTTAGATTTTAGTTTTAGTGTTTTCTAGGCGTAACCACTTTTTAGCATGTGTGTGTTTCGTAGTTTTAAAATTGTAAACATATATTAAAGTTCAACAGTTTATATAAAATCGCAATAATTTGTTTGAAATTGCACGTAAGTCAGACGTGTTACAACATTAGCCTCATTTTATTCGTAATTTGAATGTTTTTTCAACGGTATATTTTTTATGAGAAAATCTGTATGTGATAAATAAAGTTTGTTATATAAAAGACTGTAAGTAGCTAAAAGTACAGTTTAGTTATCGTAACTTTTTTTTATCAACTTTATTTTTAAATAAAATATGATAGTTTTTAAAGTTATTAGGTACATTTAAGGTTGTGTTTTGAAAGTTTTTATTTTATCTTATTTTATTTTTCAAAATATATATTAAACTTGTATCATTTTTTATAAAAGCGTGCGTTCGCCAAAAGCGTATTAATATTGGGCTCGTTTCGTTTTCAGAGGCCTTTTCATTGGTATATTTTTTATTAAAAATCGCTAGATGTTTATTAGATATTTGATAAATAAAGTTTGTTATATAAAAAACAAAGTAGTTTTCGTCACTTGTTGCATATTTTGGGAGGCTATTTCATAAAGTTTTCTTTTATTAAACTTGATCAGGCTAAAACAAACTTGAATCGGTGGACTTTGATCTGGTTGATATGGGTTAAGAAATCCTAACATCCGCGCGTTGTGGCGATTCTTTTACTTAAATTTTTTATGCTATATGTGTTTTGTTAAAAAATTTCAGTTACAAGATTAAAAAAAAAATGTCAAGACTTTTATATCAATTCTCAATGCACGATGAGATTAGAGTTTTTCTCCCTAATTTAATAAACTCCAATTCCATCATGTAACCGAAAACATGATAGCATTCTCAACACAAATTGTTTTCGTACAATGTAGTATATAACCATAGAAGCTTTCACTTCTTTCACCTGTGTGGAATAAAAGGTTGAACTCTAAATAGCAAAAATCTACTATAAACCAATTATATGTTCATTATATAGTTATTAAGCGATGACAAAATTGGATTCAGATGTCCATTACAGAGTATTTTTTTTATCATTGTTATTGTATGGGTTTACTCTCATATTTTCGTTCTTTTTTGTTTGGTTGTGGTCTATGAAAAAATTGGAGACAAGGCAACTCTTTTTGTGTTTCTTGAATTACATGCCATGAAGATAGTTAAGTATTCTATGTTACAACTAGTTTAATTCAAGCCTTTTATGTGTTAAATACGATGACCTTAGCATATAAGATAAGTTTTGTATACAAAATTAGTAGGAAATCTTCGCTTGTGGAACATCAACAGTTAAGATAGGTGAACTTGACTCGGCTTGAGTGATGTTCCATGAGTTTTTTTAGCAAGACTCGTGTTTACATCATTCTGGTGACTCAATTCCGTTGGGTTCCTCGTAAATTATTAAGTTGACCATTGGTAGGAGATTATTGTCACTTTGTGTCTCATATATTCTCTAGAATAATCGAGAACCAAGAGGGGCTCAAATCACCCGTGTTGTATCAGAGTTGCCTCATTTCTTAGTCACATGATCTAGATCGGTTTGAATGGTTCCTCTTACATGATTGACTTGAAGAGCCTACATCACAGTAGGGGTTAAGTTACTTCAGGTGGATTGGTGAAACGTTCCTGTTTATGACATCTTCATGTAACCTAGAAAATCCCTAGTTAACAGTTAAATTGAAAATGATGGTATAATTGCGGTTTTCTTTTATTATATAGATAATTACTTTACTAAATAATTACTAGTTATATAAGCATGTGGACAATCTTTGTAAATAAAAAGTTTAGATTACTTATGTTGGAGATATTAAAAAAGTCAAGAATTTATATTAATCTTCGAATGATTATGCAATTGAAGTTTGAAATATTTGATTTTGTAATCAACTTCACCAGCACATGTATCCGAAAACATAATAATTTACAAGACATGTGTGATTGTCATTCTTTATACTATTTAAACAAGAAAAATTTCACTTCTTTAACCTATGTGGGATCTAAAGTTGGAATGGTTTTGATCAAATAATGTACATCCCTACATGTTGACTCTTGCATTTCTATATAACATTTATTTGTTCGTTATACACTTATATAGTGTTTGTACTTTGAAGCGACTTTGATTATAGGGTGCGATTGTTTAATACGGTTATTAAGTGACGACGCTATTGCATTAAGCGATCCTCACGAGGGTTCACTCCTCACCTTTTCGTTCTTTTTTGTTCGGTTGTGGCCGAGGAGAAAAATGGCTATACTACAATTCGTTTTGTGTTTCCGGAATACAATGGGTCAAATTATATTGCACTTCTAAACAAGATACTATAGCTTAGAGTTTGTAGTTGTGTTTTTCTCAATTTACAATTCGTTAGATCCTGAAAATAATGGGTCAAATAATATGGCTAGGTAAGTTAGGTGAATCGGTCAAACATTTAGTTGCATAAACATATGAACAATCTTTGTAAATAAAAAGTAACTAAGTTATTAAATTACCACGTATAAGTGACAGCAAATGATATAATATATTTGTTAAGTTAAAAGGTGTAGAATTTTATGTCAAATTTCAATTAGACGGTTTGAATTATATTTGTACATCAATGTAATTGAATTTTTTTAGTTTATTAGCAATTTAAAGTTGCAAGTAGTTTAGTTTAAGCGTTTCTATATGATAAATATACCTTCTTTTGTAAATACTAATAAATTTGGATTACTCATTTTTTAAGTGACAAAAGATACTAAAAAGTCAAGAGTTTTATACATAGATTTATATTTTGAGATACAAGTATGCGTGAGATTTGAAATTTTAAACAAGAAAGATTTCACTTCTTTAACCTATGTGGGATGTAAACTTGTTTAAGCTTGTATATATTTCACTTCGTTAACCTACGTGGGATGTAAACGTAAAGAGTGTTTGTTTAAGCTTATATAGATTTCACTTCGTTAGTTGATCCTCCTTTCCCAGTAAGTGACAATAATTTTTTTTAAAAGGAAGCAAAAACCATTGAAATAAATCTTGTTTCTCACAAAAGTGGATGTATATCTATATTTGAGCAATCACTTGATGTTCTTGGGCCAAAGTTTAAATATAGTACCATTTATTAAGGGACGACGCAATTTGAGTGATTTCATACGGGTAGCAATCGAGTTAAGAATTTGCGATAAGGCAACTTGTTCTGTGTTTCTTAAACTAGATGCCATGAAGTTGTTGGTAATATAAAGTAAGTAAATTTTGGTGTCTAAGTTGGTCAAGAAACCTACTCTGTCTTTATGTCACTTTTAGTTAAATTTTGTTATAGTTGATGAAATTTTTTAGTCCTATGTGTCATAAGTTAAGTACAACTCGGAAGTTATATTCACATAGTATAGATAAAATCTAGTTCTAATTTATTAATGTTCGTGTAAAAATGAGCCGATATTGCGCCCTATAGAGTCTACAACAATTCATTTGTCGTGTAAATGAAATTCAGAATCGAAATCGCGACCCTATATTTATTGTTGTATTGTGCGAGTGAATGTACCAAGACTCCTACAAAGTCTTGCAAGATCCATATTCCTTCATCTTTGTGGTGAGGTAGCAGTATACGTTGTTTGTTTTTGTGGCAACTAAATTATTCTACTCTGCAAGTAGTTTAGTTAAGCATTTAAGATAAGTTCGGTGGATAAAATCTATAGGCAATCTTTGTGTGACTGATTGAGTTACCCTTTGCAAAAAATCAATAGTTTTGGTTAGGTGAACCAAACTCAAACTCGTTTCATGAGTTTTGTTAGTTGGATAATTCTGGTGACACACATTGGTTGGTACCTTGTGATTGATTGAGCTGTACATTGGTAGGACACAATTGTCACTCTATCTCTTGATACCATCAATAAAAACTAAAGCAACAAAGAGAGCTCAAATTACCAATGTTGTCCCAGAGTAGCCTCATATCTTAGTCATCGATATCTCGATCAGTTTGAATGATTGAACTATACGATGGTAAGAGCTTAAAGGACCAACCTCATATGTGCTCAAGAGAGACGTTAGATGGACGGCGAACCCTTGATTCATTTTCGAAAAATGTCACAACAGAATCAATATGGCTATAGTTAAGTTTCGAAGGATAGGTGAAACGTTATGAGATCGAAATAAACACCAACGGCTAATGGATATACATAGAAGATTAGTATATATTTACTTGCTTAAACATATGGACAATCTTTGTAAATAAAAGGTTAGGAGGACCGCTTTTTTTTAAGTGAAAACAAATAATAGAAAAAGTATTTGTTAAGTTACAACATATATTTTTAAAATAGTCAAGACTGTTATGGGGGTGTTTGGGGAAAAATCACATCTGCATAAATGACGTTTGCAAAAAGTAAGTCCCTACCTCCAATTTTAAAACAAGGTTTTGAAGGCAAATTCAGCGACAATCACGTTTACAACCAAGGTAGGGGATCTATTGAAAAGTGAAATAAAATTAAAAAGCGTAAAAAGTAATGAGACAACGACACGTGTCCCTCTCCTTTTTTCCATTAAGGGTTGTTTCGTAATTATACATCTTCACCCTATCATTAAATTTCCTCTCCATCCAAAAAAACATCAGACTAAAAACACCATTAAACACACACTCACCACCACATCTACTACCGCCGTTACAACCAACACCACCAACGATCAACGACACCACCACATTCGAATACGCCGGAAACTGTTGTTGCAACACCAACCAGCCTCACCATATCTCCTACCACAATACCAGCCTCACCATATCTCCTACCATAATACCACATCTGGTGATCTTCATCACCGTCACCACCAACACCGTCTCCATCACCATCACCATCACCGTCTTCACGTCGTCAACACCACCATCCTCACACCGTCACCATCAGGTATCAACTGATAAAACTCTTTTTCCTGCATTTCGACTTCATAATAATCGAGTAAACATTGAGGATTTGTTGTTGAAATGTGATAGATATAATGATGCACACCAACTGCTCGACGAAATGCTTCAACTGGATTATGAGGTTTTAGTATTAAGATTTTTTTTCGTGTTTGGATCTTTTTCAATCGAGATGAAATAGTGGAGCATTAAATCTTATGGAATGTGAAATGTGGTGCGGACAAGCTGCAAGATGATAGGCCAAATATAGATGAATTCAGGTGATGAAGGTTGAGTGGGTTTGTTCTTGTTTTAGTTTGACTCATAATGAGTTTGACTAATAACACACTTCTCGTAAATGCGATCTGATATGATAGCTATGCATCAAGTGTAGCATATCTAAACTAAAACAAAGCATATAAAAGAATAAATAAATTGAGTGTGTAGGTGAATTATGAAAGTGAAAAATGTGGGATAATTGTGTATTGCTTGGTTGTGTTCATCAATTGGTAATTAGAGTGATTTTTAGAGGAAATATCAATGTTCATCAATTTTGTAACAAAAAAGTATCGTTCATCAGTTTTATTGTTCATCAGTTTTATTTCATCAATAAAACGAGTTGTTCATCAGTTTTATTGTTCAACAGTTCTATTTAACTTTGTTCATCAGTTTTATTTCATTAATAAAATGAGTTGTTCATCAGTTTTATTTCATCAATAAAACGAGTTGTTCATCAGTTTTATTGTTCATCAGTTCTATTTAACTTTGTTCATCAGTTTTGTTTCATCAATAAAATGAGTTGTTCATCAGTTTTATTGTTCATCAATAAAAGTATTGTTCATTAATAAAAAATTTGTTCATCAGTTGTTTAAAAGAAATCGTAATGTTCATATATTTGAGTCACAATGTTCATCAGTTTTCGAAAAAATAACGTTCATCAGTTCTTTTTGATATTGTTCATCAGTTGTCTAAAAGAAATCGAAATGTTCATCTGTTAGTTGTTCATCAGTTCATCGATTAGTCTTGTTCATCAGTTAGTATTGTTCACCAATAAAAAAAGATATTCATCAATTCTTTTAAATTTTGTTCATCAGTTTATCGGTATTCAAAAAAAGTCATAATGTTCATCAATTGTCGAAAAAATCATAATGTTCATCAGTTTATCATTTGATTGTTTATCAGTTAAAAATAAACCAAAAATAACAAAAATAACAAAAAATGTATTTTGGTATACCAATTAGTGCATTTGAATGTACTTTTATAAGAAAATATCTTTTAGGCATTTTATCAAACACTTTGTATGCATTAAATATGACTATGACGCCATCATTAACGTGCAATATCTCACTCATATCATATCGGATTTGAGTGATTCAAATTTCTGAGTAAAGAATGGTCAAAAGCATACAATTTTCATGTTTTAAGTTTTGTAAAATTCGGCTTTTAAACTAGTCAAAATTAGAGCCGAAAATACTAAAAATTTCAAGAAAATCAACACCCACTTAAAAAGTAGAAAAAAAAAGTTACGATTTATATATCAAAATGCATACCAAATTAAAGAGAATCAAATTTAAAAAATTATGGTGAAATCGGTTTTTTATAAAAGTTTGTCGTTTGAAAGTTATTTACGTTTGAAGTTTTGAGGTGAAATAAAAAAACATCTTAAAAAGACCAAAATGCCCCCTAACCAAATTTAATAAAAAAAAAGGGAGGGATTGGATGGAGGACACATGTCAATCAATGATAGGCTTTCTAGCATTTTTATTTTTTTTCACTTTGCAAGGGATCTCAACTCTTGCAACCAAACACCAAAACTTGATTATTCACGTTTTGAAAACATGATAATCAAATAATCACGCTTTCAAAGGGTTGCCAAACACCCCCTATATATGTTTTCCGATACAAGTTACAATGTAAGTGTTTTTTTTTGAAGGGGGGGGGGGGGGGGGGGGGGCTAATTTAATAAACTCCAATTGCACCATGTAACCGAAAACATTATACCAATCTCAACACGTATTGTTATCTTACAATGTATGATATAACCAAAGAAGATTTCACTTCTTTCACCTATGTGGGACATATAAGGTTGAACTAATCTTTGGAAATGTAGGCAAAGTTTGAATACAGTTTTGATGACGCAATTGGATTTGGAGGTCCTCTATGAGCTCGTGAAATCCCACTTTGTTGAGGCTGGGCATTTATTTGACACATAAGATAGAAAATTATTTCTATTGGTGTATAACACTACAAATTCATATTGAACTTTTAGAAAGGTGTTTTAGATGGGAGTTTGTGGTTGTGATTTCCCACTTTGTATTTTGGGTTGCAAAAACTTATCGTGGCTAATGTTTGACCAAGATTACAATGGCAGGACTCTAAATGTGAAAGTTCAAATGAAGTTTTATTTGGAATTTACCAAAAATATAAAAGGTGGCATGATAGCAGAAGGAAAGATCTTAGTTTTGTACATGTGGTAAGAATCGACCGTTGTTTTTCTTTTTAGATATTTTTTGTTTGAATGTAATACTATGTTTGCGAAAAAAGATTTTAAAAAGTAAAAAATGTTAAACATATTTAAAAATAATATCAAAAAGTGAAGTGAAAAAAAATCATTTTTGTTTGTTATGTTTGAAAATAAACAAACGCACTTATTTTATTTCTCTCCCACCTATAGTCTAAACTTTACACTCTAAAGTGACAAAAAATACTTTAGAAAAAAGAGAGAGGGAGAGATAGGCTGAGAATGGAACTATTAGACCTTCAAAGTAAGCCATATGCACCTTACCAGGCTAAAGAAGTGGGTGAGATTTTATAGTTTTGTACATTTATTAGTTAAAAATTACGCAAATGAAGTTTTCAGAAATGAAAACAAAAAGATAGAAAAAGGCACGGGGCTAGAGTGCAAGGAACTGAACCATAAACGTTTCGAACAAGTTAAACACTTAAACGTCGTTCACTAGCACACTACCTCGTAACACATGACTCATATCAATAGTCATCTGTAAATCCGCATGGTCAACATGAAAAGTCAAGAACTTATACTTATTTCCGGATTCAAGTTAACCACCAAGCTTTAATTATTTAACCACCAAGTTTTAATTATTTACGTTTTACAATCAGCTCTGTCGGCAACCATGAACCTAAAAACCTCGTATTGTTATTGACACGTGTGTTGCTCATTCACTATAGGATATAAACAAGAAAGATTTCCCCTCTTTAATCTACGTGGGATGCAAAGTCCGGTGGTCTTTATTAAAAAAGTACACACCTACATGCTGACTCTTGCATTTTTCCACACCATTTATTTGTTTATTATGGTGTTAAAAAACGGTTATAGAGTACACAACAATTCTTTTGTGGTGTCAATGAAATTTTGAATAAAATGGCGAACCTATCTAATTTTTTTTGTGAAAGGCATCAATATATTAGAACACGAGAACAAAAAATACAAACAAAGGCATCCCGACTTTCAAAATCGAGACGATTAAAGAAAGCGGGACCCAAAGAAGAAGAAGGAAAAAAAAGAAAAAAGGCTTACAACAGCACAACTCAAACAAATGAAAAACTAAGGAACCCACCCACAATAAAACCCACATTACCACAACACTATCCTACCCAATGTATAAAACTATAGTTACTATATACATGCCCCAGCAATTGGCAAAAGATGAAGGCATATCCATAGCAATTGGGTAAAATAAAGTTGAGACCATGTACTATAGTGGACCAAACCAAAATACAAACACACAGGTGCTACTAACTTATTTAACTGACAAAACAAGCACACTGTACTAAACTCACTGAAATACTGAATAACAGATACTGAGACTGACCACTTGAGCGAACTAACTCACTTGACAATTTGTAGGATTATATAACCATAGCTGCCAATCCATCTCTTTGAATTTATTTGATCTTCGTACTATCCACTTGAAGCTTTTTAATTGGATATCTTGAAAGATTTTATTTGTACTTGACACCTTTTTACTAAACACACGAGCGTTCCTTTCTTTCCAAATGTAGTAACCAGATGTCCAAATGACCGCTTGCCAAACATGCGAAATGTTCCTAGGAACGTTAACGTTCCCATTGGAAGAAAAAAAATACACCAATGGAAAAAGCGTTAACACTCCCTAATTAACTTCCACCATCTATAGACCTTATCCCACACGCTCATAGCGAGGTCACAAGTGACCAAACTATGCACACATGATTCCACCGCATTCATACAACTTAGACAAAGAATCAAATCTAAATCAATACCTCTTTTATCAAGCTCCTCACGAACCGGAATTCTTCCTTTCAAAGCTCTCCACACGAAAATGTTAACCTTTTTCGGCACCAACTTATTCCAAAGCGTTTCTTGAACTCCACTTTCGACATGTAAAATCTTTTCTTCTATCATTTTTGATAATTCCTTGACCTTGAATTCCACATCATCGAATAGCGTCCACCTCCATCTATCCCTACAATTATTAGAAATACCAACATTTTGCAAAGTACTAACAAGATCATCTAGTTCCTTACAAACTCTACCCACAATATTCCTCCTCCAATCCCACTCCCAACACCACGCCCCATGAACCCAAGACCCCTTATCCCTCACACTACCCTCCTTACTCCTATCTAAATGAAACAATCTAGAGAATCTATCACAAAGCCTTCTATCATCAACCCATCTATCCGACCAAAAACTAATATCACTCCCATCTCCCACCACACCTCTACAAGTCGTTCTAAATTCTAACCCCAAACCTTTCATTTCCTCTCCTAACCTTACTATATCCCGCCACACCCCATTGCCCATACCCCCCTCACCCACTACCCTATTATCATCGAGAGCACCCCCACCACCATGAATGATTTTAATAACCTTAACCCATAAACTCCCACTCTCCGTCCTAAACCTCCACCACCATTTTCCTAATAAAGCTAAGTTTTTGGCCCGTAACGACCCAATATTTAACCCCCCCCCCCCCCCCGGCCCCATGCGATGTTAGTAACGTGTCCCATTTAACCCAAGACAATTTTTCCCCTTCCCCAACCCCACCCCAAAAGAAATTTTTTCTAATTCCCTCAAGATGTTTTAACACACTCGAAGGCACACGGAACATCGAAAAATAATACAATGGCAAGCTACCTAGAACCGTCTTCACCAATGTTAAACGACCCCCGAATGACATCTTTTTAGCTTTCCAATCGGCCAACCGACTTTTAAACTTTTCAACTACAAGATTCCAAGCATTTATTCGCTTCATGTTCTCCCCAATCGGTAACCCCAAGTAAGTAAAAGGGAATTCCCCGACACAACAACCCATCCACCTGGCCATATCTCTCAATTCCGCTTCATTAACCCCAATACCATAAAGCTTACTTTTGTTGTAATTTACCCGTAACCCGGATACCTCTTCAAAACACTTAAGAATACACATAAGGGAATTAGCATTCTCTTTATTCCATTCACCGAAGAAAATAGTGTCATCCGTGTATTGTAAGTGAGAGACCGTGACATTATTCTCACCTACTTTAACCCCTCTAAAAATACCATTTTCCACCGCTTCACTAACAATCGCGTTCAAGCCTTCTGCCGCCAAAATGAATAGAAAAGGTGATAATGGACCGCCTTGTCTAACCCCCCCTTCCGGCCCAAATTCCTCCGTTGGTGAGCCGTTCACAAGCATAGAGCAATGAATATATGGTGGGATCGTACACTCACAATAACGAATAGCCAAATAATAAGGGAAGCGAAAAACAACGCAACACATAATTATTTACCAATTTGTATATTTAATAAAAACAACTCAACTGATATCTAATGGAAATGAAAAGATACAAAAACATGATTTATATAAATAAAATAAATCAGAGATTGATCCATCTGAGAATTGAACCATAGGCCTACAAGCTAGAATATACTCCACTTACCAAATGGACCACTCTCCATTCATGATTTTTCTCTTCCTTCATCTATTTATCATAAAAGATGTCTCAAGTCACAAATGATCAGTTTTAGTGGCACTTTTTGAATGATTGAGTTGGACAATGATAAGAGCTTCAAGAATCAAACTTATATGTGCTCAGAGAGACCTTACATGGAGAACCATGACTTGATTCATGTTTCTAACATGTCAGGTAGGGGTTCGTTAAGTTCTTTTACATCGGTGAAACATATAGAGATTAGAATGAACACCAACTGCGAAAGGGCTTTCTTAAAATATGATTATTGTTTTTGATCTTTTTATGCTATTACATACTCTAAAAAAATCTCCTAATAACAGTAACCGTTAGTCTATTGAAATCAAGGAAGATGATAAGGTTACTTTGTTTTATTTTTATAGATAAAACATTCCCAAACCTAAAATGTATATTAATGAAATACTATTTGTTTGAAATCCTCATGTGTGGTTGTGGACAATTTCTGTGCACGTTACAGCATGTTTTCTAGCAAATATTTTTAAGACTAATTTTTAGCTTAGTTATGCTCCTTTGAGAATGTTAATATTGCGTTGACATATAAATAGATCCGAGTTATTGTTTACGAGGAACATAAGCTGAAAACACCAAGGGTGTCGATATGAAAATGTTATATAATTTATCCCCAAATCATAAATAATGATGTCTACGTTCAAAATGCACGCATATAAAAACACCATTCGTTAATAAAACTTCATGTTTACTTTTAAAGCTAATATAGTTAGTTGTAATTGTTAGACATTAAAACCCCCTAGGTTATACTGTATTATTTATCATTATAAATAAAGTACAAGAGAAACCTTAATTATGGACCCAACACACAAGTCGAGTTTGGGCCAACTAATTTATCCATCTAATAGTAATTCACTAGTGAATACTTGTTCTGAATAAAACCAAAATACAATGATAAAAATCTTATTTGAGAAAACATACAATGTGTTAGTGAGCAAGCATTAAAATGTATAAAAATTTTAACATTGACGCTGCTGGGAATTGAACTTGAGACATTTTGTATAGAGGACACTATTTTTACCAGCAAACCAGGTCCATTTCTTTAATAAACAATAAATTATATGGGTTAAACATGAACCCTCTCAAGAAGCAATATCGTTTATAATTTCAATTTTCAGTGTTAACAAGAGTGAGTTGAACGCGTATTTTTAGATAAGTTTCGTAATATAAATGTCATGTTTTTATAAGTTCAGTGATGTTTACGTATATTTTTACAAGTTCAGTCTACTCAAAATGTCATGTTTCATAATAATTTAAGTGAACAAAATGAAAGTTCCTCAAGTTATACGCATTTTTAAAGACGCATTTAAAAAAAATAGTAACTCATTTGTGTATTAACCCTTAATTGGGAAAAATTCCAAGAATACTAGTACGTGTTTTGTTCCAAAACTATATTATTCACTCCACTTACCAAATGAGCCACTCTCCATACATGAATTATCTCTTTCTTCATCTCTTCTACATAAAACAATTTATAGACAAATACTTTGTATAGTGTGAATGAATATATCGTGACTCTTGCATAGTCCACCAAGACTCATAGCCCTCATCTATGACGTTCTATAAGTGTACTTCCGTTGTTGTTGCTTGATATATACTAGATGGGTAGTCATGCGTTGCAACGACGGGTATTCATGTAATTAAATTTCCGGTGAGCAAATATTTATGGTTTTAAGCACCAAATAATTTGATCATCTTTAAATGATCATCTTCAAACTATAGAGAATATATCGTTGTACCCACGCATAGGCGGAAACCAAATAGTTTAATATATGTTTTAGTTTCTTGAGATTTGGTAGTGATAGATCACGGTTTTCGGTGATTGTCAACTATTTTTGATGATGGTGCAAAAGATCGGGAAAACTGGATATGTAAGAGAGGTGAAAAATATGATTTACACATACTTTAAGAAAAACGTGGTAGCTTTTCATTTTATCACTAAGAAAAACGTGGTAGCTTTTCATTTGATATATGTATATTTTTTAAATTACTACATGGAGTATCATAACTAAGTTAACGTATAATTAAGTTAGTACAAATTTATAAATCTGAAAAGTTGTATGACTTTGATTATAAGTAATTTAATTACCAAATTTATAACGTAAAAGTACAAATTTACAAATTTATATTTTACAAGATAAGAAAGTGTGCTTATGAGTAATTCAATAAATTTGATTATGAATTTGAGTCGTGATTAATTTATTAAATTGAACACTCTAACAATATTAAGATCAGGGACGGAGCCAGGGGGTCCTGTGGGTGTTCGGGACACCTATGAATTTTTTCGATATAGTGTTAATTTTTAGAAAAAACATCGATTTTTCTCAAATGTATGCTAAATGACCCCGGTTCATCGAAATGTGTTCTTAGTCTTATTTAGTTAGCATCTTAAACTCTATTATATTACGGTTAAAATAAATTTGTGCACCGGTCATTATTGTTCGTGGCTACATCCCTAATTAAGATAGATGTTACAAATTCAATCGCATGATCTTAATCGACATCGAGTCATGTGTTAATTTAATTTAATTGAAACGTATGTTAAGTTAATTAAACAAGTAGACGTACATAATAAACTATTGCAGTTAATTGTAGCTAGAAGTGCTTGAGACAATTAACCTTGGTTCTAAATGGCGGCCCATGGCGTCACAAAGGCCTCGCAAAAACGTGAGATTTGGTTATGCCGTCACGCCATGCCTTATGTCACGTCTTTTTGTAAACTCAAAATATATGAAATAGGATATAAATATATAAATAGTTTCATATTTTGTGTCGCTTTATGCCACGCCTTATCAACGCAAAAGTTTCGCTTTGGCTGCTATAACGTGAAAGTTGGTCGTGTCGCCACGTCACGCTTTGCGCTAATGCTCTAAGTAGCTTACAATAAAACATGATTCTACTTGTTCTTTTTATTATAAATCATCATCTCACGTTTAAAAAAAGCAAAGCAACTTCACCACAATATGTGTTTTTCTTTCGTTGTCAAATAGACATTTTAAGAAAATTCAGATGAATATTTAACAACAAGGCACCACTGGTCGAGTGGTAGAATAGTACCTTGCCACCCTACAGACCGGGTTTCGAATCCGTGCTGGTGCAGTTTAGCTGTGATGATACGCCTAGGCATTGGTTGGGTCCATTGCAATACATTTCTTAAACGAGATGAAATCAAGGCAATTCTGAGCTTCATTTTTTTTCCCAATGATTATATTTGCAATCGCGAATTGCGTGTGACGTCAGTTCCTGCTCTCAATTTATTTCCAGACATGAGCGGTATGGAGGTTTTACTCTCTTAGGCAAGGTCTCAAGTTCGAGTCTTGTCTAGGGCGATAGGGGTTTCCTCCCGCGTGCGTAAAGGGAAGGGTGCCATTGGACTGGACCCAATGTGGTTGTGTGGGCTCGCTACGCCTTCTAGGCTAGGAGCCATGTAGCCACAATTGTCGTTCAAAAAAAAGTATGTATAGAGAAATTTGAACGTATTAGGGTACTATATACAATGTTGATGGGTTACACAAAAGAAAGTGATCCATCAGGTATTTATGAACTTATCGTGAAGCTGATTGAATGATAAACAAGTTTAACTAGAACCGATGTATAGAAAGGTTACGAGGGTGAGGGATGTTGTGTGCATTATGTATATCTTGTGTTCGGAAATGAACATACTAACTAGTCTTAAACAGAACAAGGGGTCGTTCGGTTAGCTTGTTAAAAGACAACAACGATACTATGCCGGAGCGGTGTATGAAGGAGGTAGAATGTAGATTAAATGATACTCTTATTTTAGGAAAAACTCGAGCGAGGTATGAGATAGGTAGCTTATTAAAAGAGTTTATGCTTATTTGGTTTTAAAAGTTAAATAAGCTCTTCCATATTGGGTCATGCACAACAACTTATTTGACACAAATGAGCTACTTATGCATAGGCTGATTGTAAAACCAAATAGCTTCTTGCGTTAAACTTATTCACCGACCCTTCCTGAACTCCTGAAGTACACAATTCACAAATTATATTCAAATTCTAGTACGAGAATACTGAAAAAAGTCAAGAATCATATACTTTTTTAGGCAAATCACCTAGAAATGTAGTTAACTTACCATTTTTTCTCATTGTATGTAGCATTCATTTTTTTTTTTTTTTTTTTTTTTTTTCCTATCAATGAACTTCCATCGTTAGTCCTTTGTGTGTACCCGTTACCAAAAAAACCTGCATCGTTAGTCCTTTATGCTAATGACCGTTAATAAATAACATAAAATTTTGTTATCTTACGCTAAACTCGCGTCGTTGGTCGTTTATACTAACAATCGTTAAAAAATAACTTAAAATTTGGTTTTCTTACGTTTCCGTCCGTTTTTTTCACGTTTTCGTATGTTTTTACACGTTTACGTTCGTTTTAACACGCTTTCGTCCGTTCTTTCACGTTTTTATCAGTTTTTACACGATTTCATTTGTTTTTACACGTTTTCGTCTGTTTTTTCACTTTTCTTCTGTTTTTCCCCGTTTCGTTCGTTTTTTCACGTTTTCATCAGTTTTTACACGTTTTCATCCATTTTTACACATTTTGGTCCATTTTTGCACGTTTTCGTTCGTTTTTACATGTTTTCATCCGTTTTAACATGGTTTCGTCCGTTTTAACACGGTTTCGTCTGTTTTTTCACGTTTTCATATGTTTTTACACGTTTTCATCCGTTTTAACACGATTTTGTCTGTTTTTCACGTTTTCTTCTATTTTTACACGTTTGCATCCGTTTTTGCGTGTTTTCGTCTGTTTGCAGGTTTTCGTATGTTTTTACACATTTTCGTATGTTTTAACACATTTTCGTCCATTTTAACACGTATTCGTCCGTTATTCACGTTTTCATCCATTTTTTCACGTTTTCATCCGTTTCTACATGTTTTCATCCGTTTTTGCACGTTTTCGTCCGTTTTTTGCACGTTTTCGTCCGTTGTTTCACGTTTTCATCCGTTTTTACACGTTTTCATCCGTTGTTTCACGTATTCGTTCGTGTTTGCACACTCTGTGTAAAAACGGACGAAAAAGTGTAGAGACGGATGAAAACGTGTAAAAACGGAGGAAAACGAGAAAAACGGACAAAAATGTGTTAAAACAAAAAAAATTATGTACAATCGTACGAAATCGTGCAAAAACAGTCGAAAACGTGAAAAAACGGACGAAAACGTGTTAGAACGGACGAAAACATGTAAGAAGGGATTAAAGTGTGCATAAACGGACGAAAATGTGTTAAAACGGATGAAAACGTGTAAAAACGCATGAAAATGTGAAAAAATGGAAGAAAACGTATAAAAACGGATGAAAACGTGTAAAAACGGATGAAAATGTGCAAAAACAGATGAAAATGTGTAAAAACGGATGAAAACGTACAAAAACAGTCGAAAACGTGCAAAAACGGATGTAAACGTGTAAAAACGGATGAAAACATGAAAAAACTGATGAAAGCGTGCTAAAACGGACCAAAACATGTAAAGACGGACGAAAACGTGAAAAACGGACGAAAATGTGTAAAAACGGATGAAAACATGTAAAAACGGATGAAAACGTGTAAAAACAGACGAAAACTTGAAAAAGCGGATGAACGCGTGTAAAAACGTATGAAAACGTGAAAAAAAAGGGACAAAAACGTGTTAAAATGAACGAAAACGTGTAAAAACGGGCGAAAACGTGAAAAAACGGACGAAAACGTAAGAAAACCAAATTTTAAGTTATTTTTTAGCGATTGTTATTATAAAGGACCAACGATGCAAGTTTAGCGTAAGATAACCAAATTTTAAGTTATTTATTAACGGGCGTTAGCGTAAAGGACTAACGATGCAGGTTTTTTTGATAACGGGTACACACAAAGGACTAATGATAGAAGTTTATTGGAAAAAAAAAAAAAAAAAAAAAAAAAAAAAAAAGCTACCTACAATGGGAAAAAATGTCAAGTTAGCTACATTTCTAGGTGATTTGCCCTACTTTTTTTCTCGTACCTAGTTGGAGACAAGGTATTTTTTATTTATTAATTTATTTTATTTTTTTTTAGTTTTATAATCAACTATGTCCATAACCATGTACATGAAAACATAGTATTTCTATTGACATGTTTGTTCCTTATTCGCTTTAGTGTATAAACAACAAATATTTCAATTCCTTAACCTATGTGGGATGTAAATTTGGACCGGTTGTTTACCTACATGTCTTCTCTTGCGTTTTTATATACCATTTATCTTTTTACTATAGAGCGTTAACGTTATACTTTGAAGCTACTTACATAGTAGTGCCATTGTTTAAAAACGGTTATTAAGTGAATGGCAGCGACCGGAGTCACAGTTCTTTATGTAGAGGTGCTCTCACATCATTCCTTTTTTGTTTGGTTGCAGTTGAGGAAAATGTTACTTTTATGGACGATATTTAATATGTGTATGTCTAGAATAGAACTCAAGATCACATGATTGAACACTTTGCGTATGAAGAATTAGTAATTAAATAATTTAATATAAAAGTTATATTTAATTATTAAATACACTATAACGCCTAACGAGCGTTAAAGTAATTAATGGAAATTGACTAACGATCGTTAAATGTAAAAAAGAATGCCTAAAATGAAAATTAGAGGTCGGGAAAGTTCTAGAAACCCCTAAGGGTAATGAATAAACTTATTGAATGACCCTTCCTAAAGTACTACAATTCACAACGCCTATTAAACAAGTCCTGAAGATACATCACTCGTTGCAATAAATCACAAGTGTATTGTTTCAAATTATCACGACACTTTTTTTTTTGCTGCAAATGGTGAAATTATATTACTTCCAATGAATTACATCATAAGGATAAAACACAGATTTGGACATATCCCAAATCTAATGCAGACAAACTGAATACTAACCAAAAACAACATCAACTAAACATCTAATCATACTGATAACATAACTTCCTTATGACTGAGAATACTTGTCCCAAAAATACCAAACAAAGCAGTTTCCAAATCTTTCTCAGGTGAAATGCTCAAAAGACCATGCTGCATTTTAATCAAACCATGCCAGCACAGACATTAGATCACCATTTTATGCACCAACCATCTAGCTACATTTCCACATCACTTCTACATTATGCCATTCAACCATCACCCACAACAGCAAGATGTGAGAAGTGTGTGGCTTCACTAGGAACCCTGACCCATCCATGGAAGGGCTCTTCCAAATCAGCCTACATTTCCTTCTCTAGAAAGGCTTCAGCTGAAAGGAAACACTCTCCCCCCATGATGACCACCCTTTCCTCCTATGATGGTATATTGGGTGGACCAAGAAGGATCATCTTTCATTCCTCTCTATTCCACCCAACATATACCATCCTCCAAAGCCATTTACCCTTCACAATGGGAAATACTTTTTATTGGTATATGGTTAAAAACAACGTAAACAAGGTTGTTAAAGTCGTGGTCTTGATCGTAGGATTATTCACTCTTACAAATATCAAAGAGATATGGGTTAGTGTAGGATCGTTTTATTTATAAACTAGGCCCGGCCGTTGGCCGGCTAGCTAAAATTTTTATTATTAAACATAAAAATGTAGGACAAACATGATGTAAAAATTTAATACGCTAAATGTATAATGCTGAAAAATAAATAAAGTAACATAGATAACGTAATATGTACAATACTGAAAGATAAATAATTAACGTAATATGTCATTTGTAAAATAGTTAACCTTAGATAAAGTTTTCCCTTTACTTTTGTTAATTGTCATGGCAAAAAAAAATACATATAAAAAATTGTGTTATGTTCAGCAGATGAGACATCTTGTTATCGGCTGGACTAATATTAATGCGAGGAATAGCGACAAACTGTCCCTAATTTACCATCGGATATGGTCTTTGCCTCAATGTTATTGACCCCATTCTCACAATTTGTAACCTTGTACCAATACAAAGGCCACCTCTTTGGTCTATGTTACTTTTGAATGGGATTTGACATGTCTTTTACCTACAATGAGTAAAACTACAATGTCAATTAATAAGTGAAAGATCAAATTAGCCGAAAGTTAACCAAAGTTTATTCGTAATGCAGCCCAGAGTCTATTCTTAATGCAAATCTACACATATGTTACATACGGACTCTTCTTTTGAAAACACGAAGCCAAACATCCAAGACATGGAGATTCACAAAGGCTAATAGTCCATCCATTTAAGCAATTTCATTATGGCTCAAGTATAGTTTCTCCCGACAAACATATTTAATTTAATAATTTAAGTGCGATAAAAATTTAAAGATCTTTTCTTTACACTTGGCTCTTTTCACATTAGTAGCAATAGAAGTAATGAAGTAGATTACCACATGGTTGCAGTTGCGACTCCAATTTGCTTGCGAGCAGTGTGATCGTAAGAGTGCCAACAACTCCTCTTATGAGGCTGATATCGAGTAACGTTGCCGTTCCTACATTAACAATCGCGGTTCCTACACAAAATAAAATATTACACGTGAGACCTTAACATTTTTTGAAAAACATAACATGTTTAAATTCAACAATTAACAATGTTTTTCATGTTTCAACAAAGTATTTTGATGATATTTTCATATAATAAAAGGCAAGCATTGTCTTTTTTGGATGGATGTTCGTATAATTTTTATCCAACTATGATGGTTTCAATTACACATTTCTTGTGTTGTCGAAGAAGAAATATCTGTTCACATAAGTTTTAAACATATTATATTACTTATTAAACATGGGTCACAAGTATACATAACTATTAAAGCTCTATATTATAAATAAAAATGACAAGAACAAAAGAAACAGAGAGGGAACTGATTAATGGAGGGGAGTTCGGAAGTAAGTGCGGTTTTCTTCTATGTAGAGAATTGGTGATCAAATAGAATCGATCAGCCCATTCGACTTTTTTGATCTTTAGCATGGAGTAGGATCTGAACATGACTTTCATATTCACCCTCTTTCAACTTGTACCTTAACTTCTCTTCTGCAAGAATATGGACATATTTTATCACCTTCTTCAAATTTTACACTAACAATTTGTCAACTCGATGATTAACCAAAAGCAAATTAATCGAACTTCTAGTTATCTACAATAGCGATAGGAACACAAATCTAAGCTACTTAGAAATGCTATACGTAGCCTAAAAAATTCCCCATTCACGGCATACAGAGTGCAGATTCTTTAGTTGTTCCATATTTTAGTTGTTCCATATTTTAATTGCCATCTATAATATCCAATTTAGATACTCATACTGGCATAAATCTCAAAAATATCTGACCAAAAAAGTATTATATCATGTTATAGATATGCTGAAATGCCCAACGACGAAAATAGAAGATGGAAATGGCCTACTTATTGGATGGCATTATTTCTTGTTCTAAATAGCATTCAAGTTCCTTTATATAGTGATAAAGACTATACTGTGTGGAAATGCAATGATGGGAGCACTAAACATTTTGTTACTAATAAGCAAGTTTGGCAAGATTGTATGGAACAATTGCCAAATGTTCCATAGTGTTCTGTGGTATGGTATTCCCAATGTGTACCTAGTCATTCATTTGTTCTATGGCTTGCCATTCAAAGGAGGCTGCTCACTCAAGACAGAATGATTGGATGGAATCCTGGTGCTGATCTTCCGTAGTTGATCATTTGCTCTATGGTTTTCAGAACTCGGCTTGAATATTTTGGTGGGATTTCTATCAAAAAATGTGTCTATACCAAAATAGCCATCAGTTTCAAACATTGCTTTAAAACATGTATTATCTAAAACAATCTTAAACTCTAAAAAACATTAAGAAAAGTGTTCCACAATGTATGCTTCATTACTGTCATGCTCATAAACCATCTTTGTCACTCCATCACACCAATATCTGCAATAAAATAACAATATACGAGGCCGTTTAGTTGAACGCATGTTGATAACTAATAGTAACTACTCGGATAAAAGAGATACCTCAAATGATTATAGTTACAGCCTTCTCAGCAAATAGTACCTGCTTGCAAATAGTTAGCTTGTGTTAAATCGCTGATGGGTAAACTGATAATAATATAACTTCATGGGTCAAGTGGATAACGGGTCAAACAGGTCATTGGTCTAATGGGTCATGCTTAGAAAATACGTCGGACGGGTCACCACGTTGTTGATACATCCACATATCACATAATGGGCAATCAAAAAATTGTTTAACTGACTTGCAGGTAAACATAAAATATTTAAAGGTAGAGTAATGGACTTACCGTCTCAAATCAGAGAAGTTTCGCCAAACGGTTCTGTTTGCAGCATCCTCAATGATACCTAGCTTAACTGATTTGCCAAACTCATTCCAGAACTTGGTATATTGGGCTATTGGCCTCTCTTCTCATCATTAACCTTTGATTCTTCGATCTTTGCAACAAGTAAATTAAATATCAAAGTCAATAAATATGCATATATGATAAGAGAGTTCTGTAATAATTACTTAAGATCCATATTTCAAATATTTGCAATGATTATTGGTCAGCTAGAGGTGAGAGCAACAAATATTTAGGATGCAGCATGTGTACCTTTTTTTTTTCTTTGTTGTGAACCTCATCAGGGGTCCTCTTCCCGATAAGTTTCTTTATTGTTTTTAAGTTGTTGTGTTGTTGAAGCATGTCACGAGAAACATTTAGTGGTAGGGTGTGAGAATCAACAAAACCCTGATGGAATAGTAAATGTTAGCAACCATGTCCAAAGACAATTATCAATTATGATGTATTCCTTATACAGCCAAACACATTATAAACAAGAATGATAAAGACTTACCAATAAGAGCGATAGATAAATACTCTTCTAACATAGAGCTTGAGGTTAGCTTTGTTGGCATTGTAGTAGCTCTCGTATAGATCGGTAGGAGCCTTGGGAGGCACAAACTGAACGGCCTTGAACTCAACATCACCTTCAGCGTTTAAGTGGCTCCATGCCATTGGCTTCTCATCACCAAAATCCTGACATACAAAAGCACCAACTAGGCCACTACTGTTACAATTGCATGGCTCAAATTTCATCTTAATTACTTATGTATGGCACGTGATTTTAGCTATATTTTATCTTTAACAGTTCACACGGGATTAAGCTTTTAGACTTAGAACACATGGAGGCGGCCCAGCGTAAATTGTTCCAAAATGGACATTTTGACCAAAACCCATTTTGCACATTAATTAACCCACCCGAACCCAATTTTGAGCATCAAGTACAAATTATCAGTATTCACCTTAGCAAGAGAGTGATAGAACTTTGTGTACTTTTCTTTCGCGACCTCTGATTTCTTAACGAGATAGCTTTAACATCGTTCAATCGTTCCCATTCGTATGTTGTTTCCTTGATGGTTTTGGTCTTCAATTTTTCTTCATCTTCCTCCTTTTCAGAACTTCCTCTTCTTTCTCTTCACCCTCGGTGGCTTCAGCTGCTCAAACCATTCAAAGGAATTATAAGTTATTAGAGTAAATAAGCAACAAATATCATAAGTTCAACGAGGCTTTCAGACATACGTTTTTCTTGCTCATCACTGGAGTCATCCAGGCACCACAACATCAAAAAGTTGTAAATTCGTGCATCTACGAATATCCAAGAGAAGCAATCGTATACAGCTGCAAGTGATGGAGAAAACATAGCAACATCAAGCAGCCTCATGATTACACCACCTAAACAACCATTTTGCACCAACACAAAATAAAATCACCACGCATATCTCATACTTTTAGCAACTCTTCCCACTTGTTCAGCAGATGCCCCCATTTTCTTGTTACGTTTGAATTGGTTACTGCTGTTTGGGCACGTTCATACCAACTTTTATGCCCATACTTCCCAAGAATTCAGGCATAGCATTATGAAGACAACCAGTTGCAACCTATGTAGACTTCTGAAGTTTCTGCAAAAGCACACATTTTGTAAATATGAGAGACTGAAAAAGGTAACCGTCAGGAAGAAATTTAGGTACCTAATTTTAGTTCATGACGATACAAAAATTTTGGGGGAAATTACTATAGTTCAAAGTCATATTGCCCACATGATTATAACTCAAGTAAAATTAAAATTTGATCTCTATCATCAATTACTGTGACATTGTCATAAATTTATACCCTTAAATACGTATCTAACATTTCAAGTCTAATAATATAACTGGAATGATAAGGAAGTTGATTGTTCCTTTTGATGTTGATCACTTGTTAATCACACCTTGATTCACTAGTTTACTACGGAACATTCCATAATATAGGACACTACAACAGGTGCTAACTACACGTTTTTTTTGCAGTTAGTCGACTTAATTCGTTCCTCCCCTGTTTCGTCTATCTTTTATGTGGTACTAGGAAAAGGTCTGATTATTATTATCTTGTAACGAAAGGTCATTCCACCCTAAAAGAGTAAAGGCACACTTTTCCACCCTTAGCAAATTGTGATATTCAAGGATCAAAACAAGATTTTACGATTACTACATTCAAACACATATGTAAATAAGTAGCTAAAAGTGCTCCAATCAACTAAAAACATCATTTTATTAGAACATGAATATATTAGAATTCAAAATATATGAATCACTAACACACCCACATTGCAATATCCCAATCAAACTATATAAAAACTAGAGGTGGTAATTTGAGACCCATTGGTTAAAGATGGGTCTATTTGGTTATCTGATACAAAGTGCAATTATGTAATAATTACCCAACGAATCTAGCGAGTCAAAAAACATTTTACTTTTTTTCACTTTTTTATCTTTTACTCAAAAAAAACATAAAAAATTTCTTGTTGACCGGAGCAAAATCCATCTAGACCCGGACCCATTTAGACTCATGTTTATAGAAGACCCATCTAAACCCATGCCTATATAGACCAAAAACCATCCAGACCCGAGATCCAAACCCAACCCGACCTACCTATTTTCCCACCTTTAATAAAAACATTCAGGTAACACCAATTAATCTAATACACACACAACTCAAGTAGACTATAACATAAACCCTTAAACATCAATTAATCTAATTACCAATTAATTAACAACTTCAAATTAAAATTTTTCTAATTACCTTTAATCCTATATAAATTGAGTTCATTACGCAGATACAAACATAAACCCGTAAACATCAATTAATCTAATTACCTTTACTCCTATATATAAATTGAGTTCATTACGCAGATAGAAACATAAATCGAACAGCTTGCCTGAAAACAGATCACGTGATTTGAGAGAACATCATCTGTAGCCTGAGATTCTGATTCTGCCGGCGTTTAAAAAATGAAGGAGTTGTGAAGCATAAGAACAATAACTTTTACAGATTTAGTCCCTCTTTCTTATGGTAACACACATTTTCACCTTTTGGTAAAGTTTTTTATAACAGAGTTCAGCCTGTTGTGTATATTATACTTCCTACCCCCCCATTTACTAATTGCATATAGCTTTGGAACAGACAAATCTCCCTTGGTGAAAACCGTCATTTCTCGACACCCATCAATTTGCAAGGTATCCAATGATGGAAATTCAAAAGCTTCCTTTCCTATGCAAAATCCCTCGAGACTTCTAAGTTCATAAAGTCTTAACAACTTTAGACAAGGGAACACCACACTAGCATTCACAATGGCATCACATTTTTCTTCTTCTCCCTTCACAATTACCTTCATACTTCCGCAGTTTCTTATATGTAGTTCCTGGAGTTGCAATAGACTACCAACCATGGGACATGTAAATACATATTCTAAACTATCACACCATTCAATTGACAGTCGTGTTAGGTTTGGAAACTTTAATACTGTCCCCTGCTTGCTCTTCCATATATACTTGAGACTAGATAACCACTCCAAGTCCACTTGTCTCAAGTTTGGAATTTCAGCATCAGTTTGTGAATCAAATATCTGCTCAATGTCCCGACATGTACTACAATGGACAGTTTCAAGCTTTTGCAGTTGTAGCAGCTTATCGGATGAAAAAATAGTCTGTCCACAACTGGAATAAACCATATCCAGTTCGATCAGATTATGAAAAGACCAAGGAAACCGTTCCATAGTAGTAGGGCGGTATGAGCTTGTACTTTCATAACTTGGTAATCGAGCCTACAAGGTCATAAAAAACACAAGCTTATGTCAGAGAAAATTGTACATATAAGTTGGTTCAGTGATTAAAAAAAGAACTTCAGATGTGAGTAAAATAAGCCAAAAGGCTCTACATGATTGTAAAACCGTCGGGTGGGTTTTGGAGATCACATAAATAACCAAACCGTTGATATTTGCTAATCATATTACTTTCGATCCAATAACTACACAGTATTTTTGATGAAGAATACAATAATTAATAAGGTTAATTGACTCTAATACTAGAAGTTTATGCACTGTTTCAAATAATACCTGATGTAAGGTGGTGGTCACACAAAAGTTAAGGCCACATTCATAACTATGTTTGCCTAAGCTTGTATTTACGACGTTAAGCTTTGGAGTTGTAGACCGTCCATAAGTGAACACCGTTATTTGTGGGCATTCACCGATCACAACCTTTTCCAATGCTGGCCAAATGAATTCATTCATCCCCAAAAAGAAACCCACAAAGTTTGGTAGATCGAATAGTATAAGGGACTTCAAATGAGGAAAGACTGCAGCATCAGATGTCGTTGTTAGCTCTCCACTTTCTTTCTTAACAATGACTTCCATTGCCTCGCAATCCTTTATCTCTAACTCTTCGAGTTCCGAGAGGCTTTCAAGAGTGGAAATTGTGAATATATGTTTCAAATGGTTGCACCCTTGAATTTTCAAGATCTTTAGTTTTGGAAGTTTGAGCATCGTAATATATTCTAGCCTTGGAAGTGACTTTCCAGTATCAGTACCACTCTTGTTGTTGATCTCTTGAGTTTCAAACACCTCTGTCATTGATTTGCAATCTATAATTGTCACCACCTGAAGCTTTTGCATTTGTCCTACAGCATACCACGGAATCAGACTTGACAATGCATCACATTCTATTACCCTTATCTCTCTAGCGTATTGGCATAAGGACCAAGAAGATAACTGGAAAAAAAAAACGAGAATTTAATTATATAATCAACAGAGCTAATAATATTAACAGAATTAACCAACCTTTATTTTAGTCACTAAATATATAGGAAACATACCTTAAGCTGGTCATGAATATCAGTAGATATACCATTGGCACTACCACCAATACACTTGAGCTTTTCGAGGCTAGACAGGTCAAGTATGTCTAAATGAGGGAAGAGACTGGTGTTTTTGAGGCTATCAGTAGACTGGTCTGTGTTTAAAACAATCTCTTCAATACCACCACAAGACCATATATCAATTTTCATTAGGTTGGAAAGAAGTTTCGCCATGAGAGGTGAAAACAAGTACGTGATGTTGTCGCATCTCCACATCATTATGGTTGTGAGGTTATGGAATGAGGACTGTGACTGTGGTTTTTGAAGAATTAAGAATTCATTCCAATCGCACTTCCACACATGACTCATCTTCCCCATATCCCTTAACACTAATTCTTCAAGATAGGGGAGTATTGGTGGTTGTTGAGTATTGTGAGGTGATTCTCTACTACTTGGAGTCGTTATCTCAAAGACCAACTCCACGTCTTTATAGTCGTACAAATCAAGTTCATGAAGGTGATGGAAAGTGTGTAATAGATAGAACGGGAGTGCCACTTTAGGTATATCATCATTTGATTCTTTCCCATGTATAGATACAGCATCAATCTGCATCATCATTTAGTAATAAATTCCATGGGCAAAAACTGGATATAGTTCATAACTCCAACAAACTTTTGACAAATATATAATTTTTGAAAAAGTAAAAATCCAAGTAATACTGCAGTAAAAACTGCGGATTTTAACGACCGTTTTACATAAGTAAGAACAACTAATATTACCAAGTTTGGATCACTTGTCACTCCATCCACTCTCGCATCAATAATCCAATACTAGGACATCTTGCCATTTTCCATAAGTAAACATGTCTATCTAGCTCTAAAATTGTAGTAGTATTTCACTTATGAATGGTTGCTATAATGTTTAAAAGTAAACTAGATATTTTGTGTATGCACTCTGTTTTCTGTTTTCAGAGTTTCAAGAGTTATCCACCATGTACATTTAGTAGCTAATGATAGAGCTAAGGACCAAAAGTGTAACTAATTTAAGAAGTAAGGACTATAGTTGCCATTATTTAAAAGACAAAATAAGTAATTTTGGCAAATGATAGGACCGTATCTGTACATCATTTAATACTTAGAGACAGAATAAGTAATTTTGGCAAATAATATGACCGTATCTGTACATTATTTAATACTTAGAGACAGAATAAGTAATTTTGGCAAATAATAGGACCGTATCTGTACATTACTGAAAAAACAAATTAGAAATAGTTGGATATTCTCTGTTTTTCTTTAGATACATGAATATCTTATGTAAAAAAATAATAATAATAAAATAAAAAAAATAATTAAAAAATCATGTAAAATGACCACAACGCTGGTAGTTTATTCAAAATGTCTAGAAAACTTTATTTCAAATATTATTATCTTATCTAGTTCAAAAGTAATAAATAGCATTCTAAGTAATAAAAGGAGGTTAGTTTTAAAGATTTAATTTCGGAATCGTACCTCTTGATCTTGGTTACTCTCAACCAATTCATTGTTTCTCTCACTTTCTCTGCCGCATCTAGTAATATCAACTTTTTTAAGTGCTCTCATATCAAAAGTGGTTGTTGCAGGTGTGATTAAATTTTCAAACCTCTCACAATCTTCAATACGTATGCTTTCAACAGCTTCAAATCCATGAATCAAGTTATTTCCAGCATCTTTTATCCTCCACACCTCTCTAAGCTTCCCTAATGCATACAAGTCAATGCTTCTCAACCTGCTGCTGCTAACTTTATCCGTTTCACCAACACATCCCATGTCAATGTCGAATATCACTTCAACAGAAGCACAAATTCTAACATCAAGCTCTTCTAGATGATTGAATAATGGCATTGGATTGCTTGGGAGAAGATTCACAAGACTATCACATTCCGACACATAAATGCTTCTCAAACTTCTGCTACAAACCTGTTCTTCACTTTTACAAGCACGTCCCGAGTCATTGTCAAATAACACTTCAATGGAACCACACCTTATAACTTCAAGCTCTTGTAGATTATTTAGGAATGGAAATGGATTGCATGAAAAAAGCTTCACAAGAAAAAAACATCTCTTCACTTGAATGCTTCTCAAGCTGCTGCTAAGTTGCTCGATTTCACCAAAATCCATGTTGAACAAGACTTCAATGGAACCACAACCCTCGACCTTAAGCTCTCTCAATGGGCAAAGATTACAAATACTAAACTGAGGAGGCCATATCTCCTTCAAATCCTCCATATCAGAAACAAACAACTTCTCCAGCTTAGGAGTCCCATCCTGCAAATTATTTAAAATTTGTTCATTCATTAGATACTCACCACCTTTTGAACCACTGTTAGCATAAAAGATTGTTAAAATAAAACACATACTTACCTCTTCATGAAAGAAAGATTGCACGCGGGAAATATTACTCGACATAGAAGATGATGCATTGCTCGGATAAATGCTTGTAAAATTCTGAAGGCCTTCAAGTCGCAACTCAACAAGATGTGGTAGCTGGAAGTTATCTGAGAAACACAACAGATTTGGTAGCCTATCCAACCTCAGATACTTTAAGTTGGAAAACATGATTATATCGGATCGATTATTCTCAGTAAGTATGACTGCTTCCATAATAGGGCATCCAGAAATATCCAGATACTCAAGCTTTGACAACTTTGTTGCAACACTCGGTGTGAAAAGGTATTTCAACTCTGCACATTGTGAAACCACAAGGATTCTCAAATTGTAAAACGAAGAGTTTCGAGGAGGATGTGGTATTTCGACATCTTCAAGAGAATTCATATCATTCACTTGTAGATAAAGTGCATTTGTGTACTTAAACAGCTCGTTGATTTTAGAATTCAGTAGTTCTTCTCTTTTGGTGACCAGCTTCAAGCCGTTTTCATATGAGCGGGTTTCACCTTGATACTTGTGCAGCCAGTGAAGGACTTCTGTAAAATAACATCCCAACGAGAGCTTAAATCTTTGAAGTTTCTCATAAGACATGTTCTTCATATGAGCATTGTTACCAATAAATTCAAATTCTAATGCGCAAAGGTTCTTTGAACGCTCTGCAAGTTCACTGCTGTTGTTGTCAGTGAAGGAGAGTGCATGTCCTACAAAACTTCTCATATAAAGCTCTTCAAGCTTCACTAAGCTTTTCAAGACACCGTCATCTATAACAAGATTGTAACAACCTGTCACATCGAGTTGTCTTAGCTTCTTCAAATTTCCGAACGAGGAAGGTAGGATTGTAACGCCAGAGTTAGCAAAGCTAAGCACTTCCAGATTCGAAAGATTTCCAATACAAGTTAAATCAAACATCAACGAGCATTTATCGAGACAAAGAGTTCGAAGGTTGGTGGTGCACTGAAATGATGAGGGAAGTAATGGATACTCCATTCTCTCAAATGCTATAACTTGAAGCTTTTTCATTGTTGCATAAAAGTCTTTAGGAGCGCTTAGCAACTCATCTCCGTGCATAAGTTTCAAAAGTGAAAGGTTTGGAAACCTAAATTCACTAGGAAACTCAGACATGCCCTTGCATGTTAACGAAAGTTGCTTGCATGACTGGCTCATATTATTAGCTTCACTCAACTTTGAGAAATCATCTTCATGGTGAATGATCCAGCATCCATCCTCACCACCTTTAGAAACCGTACCCACCACAAATGCAAGCACAAGATCATGCATTTTCACACACTCAGTGTCACGACTATCACCATCCATCAACAAATATTTATTTTTGAGTTTGCTCACACTTGTTTCTGTGCTTTCTCTAGCATCTTCCATAGTAGAAACTTGTTCTAAAAGCTTTAATCCCCATGCATATCTTGTGAGATCTTCAATCGGGATATTAGAGTCCTCAAGGAACAAGCCACAAAGCAGGAAAATCGCTTTATCTTCTCGTTCTAAATTCTTGTAGCTCATATCAACAATATTTAGCACGTCATTATTTTTCTCCAATGACTTGAGTTTATGCTTCCATACACTCCTTTTCTTTTCACATTTAACATCTGCAGCAATGATTTTGATGGCAAGTGGCAAACAACCACATTTTTTGACAATTTTACATCCTATTTCATAGAGATCACGATCATGTTCGGCTGAAATCTCTGTGATTTGACAAAAGAAATCCCGTGCTTCCTCTTCCTCCAAGACATAAACTCTAACAGGTTTAAGAACAGATTTAGCATCAACTGCAATTTGATGACAAATACCTACTTCACGTGATGTGAGTAATAACTTGACCCCCTTTTGCAAAGGACTTGCTAATCCGATATCTTCGAGATTAATCCTCTCCCAGACATCATCCAATATCACCAAGCACGTTTCTTTTTTCTCTGAAAGTTTATTAAATCTTTTAGAAAGAAGAGTTGCCCTTAATGTTTCATTAGTTTCGGTTAGAGGTTCGCCTGTGTCTGCTGCTATGACCTTCTGAATGTCAAGCAAGTTGGGAGTATTCCCAATAACTGCTTTCACAATGCAATTAAACATCTTTTCATTTTTTGCAACCTCTTTCAGGTCATTCATCAGCATGGTTTTCCCCACACCACCCATTCCACACAAGGCTATCACTCGATTTTTATCATCATCTTGTTTAAGGAGCTTCAATGCTTCATTGAACGTCTTATCTCTTGACTTGAACACATTTTGGGTAGCTCCACCTGATGTTGATGCCGGGATTTTGGAATTGACTCTTCCAAAACCGATGTGGGCTTTTCTCCAGGGAATGTCATAACTCTTTTTGATAAGACATTCGACATCCTCGGTAACCCTCAATGCATTCCTTCCTGCTAGATACTTCTTTTTGACATTAAAGCATCCAATGTCGTTACTTGAAATGTTGTCAACTTCTTCCTTGATCTTTTTAAAATCTTCCAACCACCGTGGTACTTGAGCAGGTATCTTAAGAAAGCTTACTTGATATTCTCCCACTCGCTCTTCAATATTAGTTCTTTGATCTTCCAAATCCTGCATTTTGTTTTTCATGCGTTTAACATGTTCCGTGGAAGAAATGAGATATCCCAGGTTTTTCGTAATATGACCCGTCAAAACATTCACAACAGGACCAACGATTGCAGATACAACTTCCATTTTCCTGAGAGATTAGAAATTATATAAACAAAATTAGGGGTGACATATCCCGAAACGATAGGAAAATAAACAAGTTAAGCTTGGGTCTAAACAGGGTTAGTTCACATGGTTGGTTTTTTGTGATCAAAACACGACTGAATTACCAACAAAAGGGATGAGAATCTTATTACAGTATTCATACTATTGGATTGCTTATTATTTTGTGCTTATAAACAAGTACTTATAATTAAGCTACTTAAAAATAAGCACTCGGGTAATGAAAATAACAATTTGCTTTAAAATTTCATTCAAATCAAATATAAAAGTAAAAAAGCTATAATTAATTTTAGGGGTAATTCTCAAAAGGGGACAAAAAGCTCCATTGAGGTCACTTTGAGGTACAAAAATAAACCATCTTCCTAAAATGGTCATGTGCGAATGTGCGACTCCATTAGATGTGCGACACGTGTCCACTTATTTATTATTAAAGTACAGTGGTAGGTGGGATTTTTTTCCAAATATTCTTTATTTCTTATTATTAATAATGTAAAAGGTCAAAAATACTTTTTTTTTTATATGTTTTCACTCACCTACCTTATCTTTTCACTTCTACATTTATAACCACCCATTCCCTTCATCATCTACTATATCTAGCCACTACCAGATCCGGCCAGCCACCATCAAATCCGACGCCGTCATTATTTTATTTTTCAGTCAAACTTATAGATGCTTACAAACCCACTAAAAAAAACAACAAATTTTAATTCTTTCATTACCTTAAACTGTAAAATTTTAATTCTTTCATTGCACACAAATGAATTATACTGTCCACCATACCCACAAACTCCATTACTTTTCTCACAGTTAGCACATAATGGAGGATATTCATTGTTGAAGTTAAACTTATACTTTAAAGCAACACCATATTTCCAACTGTTTGGATCGTCCACATGTCCCTTAAAACCATATAATCCTGAGTACGAGCTACAACTCAGCTTTTGCAAGTCCATTTCAAAAGATGGGCCGAATCATATAAATTCCAAGTTATTATTGCAACTGACTGGAATCATATAAATTCCGTCGAGCCAGGGGTTGTGGAGCAGCAGATCTGTAGGTGAGGCGTGGTGGGTGGAGCAACGGGATGGTGTCGGATCTGTCAGATCTGTTGGTGAGGCGTGGTGGGTGGAGCAACGGGGTGGCGTGGAGCAGCAGTATTTGGTGACAATAGAGCAATGAGGTGGCGTGTGGAGCAGCAGATCTGGTGACGGTTTAGCAAATGGCTGGCCGGAATTTTTGAGAGAGATGGCCGGAATTTTTGTGTGAGAGAGAGAGGTGGTGATGAGTGTATGAGTAAGTTAGGTGAGTATTTATTTATATAAAAGAGAAAGGATAAAATTAAAGTGAGGGTATATTAAACTTTTAAAACTCTCGATAATAAGACAAAATTCACCTACCAGTGTACTTTAATACAGTAATAAATAAAGGGACACGTGTCGCACATCTAATAGAATCGCACATTCGCACATGGCCAATTTGGGAAGAGGGTTTATTTTTGTACCTTAAAGTGACCTCAATGGAGCCTTTTGTCCCCATTTGAGAATTACCCCTTAATTTTACCTTAAATAGGCATGCATATCAAAAACTTGTTTGTTATAACTAAAAACAAATAAGCAATAACTTAATCTATAAGACTATAAATAAACAGATCTATTTCTCTTTAGATTAGTATATATCAAAGTGGTGATGCATTATACTTAAGAAAGTTACATAACTCGGAAACTAAGAAAAGTACAAATATGGGGTATGCAATAAGTAACTTATGTAGAAGATATATGCTTAATGTGTTATAAGAATAATACCTTATACAGATTTCGAAGATTTCACCAGCTCTCAAGGATCAAATGTTTACTGAACAAATAAAGTTGGTTGAAAATATCAAAAGTATGAAATGAAGAAATCATTGAATGTGCTTTATTGACTTTAAACAGTACCATATGTAATCTAGTTTTTTGAAAGAATAATAATTTTTTTTTTTCTTCATTTCATTTCATTATTACCCTCATCAATCCAATTGATATATATCCATTCCTCCTCTATCATATTAGCTGGGTAACTAGCCGAACCCGAGCTCGGCTTGTTTAGTACTAGTATTAGACAAGGCTTGAGCTTGATTTATTTACTAAGATATAATTTTAATGCTTAATTATCTTAGAAACTTAATAATATATTATTAATAACGTAAAAGTTCGTTAGCCTCGGGAGTTTAATCAAGCTAGTTTATTAAACAAGCTTTATGTTAAGCTTGAGCTTGTTAAGGCTTGGCTCGTTTCGAATTTTTATCGAGCATATCCCGAGTGTCTAACAAGTAATTCGGCTCATTTACGTCCTTACATCTCATCACTTTTATTTCGCAAAATATCACTACCTACCATTAACCAGTAAAAATAAAGAAAAACAAACAACAATTAACAAAGCTCGCGTATAGACCATCCTTGTGAGTAGTTGTAGAACTTGACTTTTATGTTTAAGTTAAACCAAATGAAATTAATAAGATGGTAAGATCCAAAATACATATATGTGTTTGCCGAATTTGAGAGTTTACATCTATGCCAGATAACTTAGGTCATATTCATCCTTTTGTCAGCAAACGCTGGACTATATAAATCATTAAAAATTTCCCCTTTTTTTTGCCAACGTGGTTCTAACATGAAGGGGATTTTCGTCTTTTAACGTGGTTCTAACATGAAGTGAGATATCCCAGCTTTTGCTTAATATGAACCGTCAAAACAGTCACAACAGGACCCACAATTGCAGATGCAACTTCCATTTTTCTAAGACATAAGAAATCATATAAACAAAACCAAGGGTGTGGCGATTACTGAAACGACACGAAAATAAACAGGTTAAGCTTGGGTCTAGGCAGGTTTCGGGTTGACCCGTCAACCTGTTAGCATTAACAGATTACATGAGTAGTGTTTGTAACCGAAACCTGACCCAACTACCTACAAAAGGGATGAGAATGTTATTTCAGTATCCATACTTTTTTATATTACAGTAACTTATTAAGGGCTGCTTGGGATTGCTTATTTTACTGCTTATCCATAAGTCCTGATAAGCTACTTAGAAACAAGCACTTCGGGATTGCAGATACAACATCCATTTTTCTAGAAATAAACATATTTATTTCACTAAGTTTCTTTTTAAAGTAAGATCTTCTTGGTGTGTGCAATTAGTAACTAATACCAAAAATGCTAAATATGTAAAAATACCTTGAAACCCAGACAGACTTTAAATATTCACGAGCTCTTAAGGTTGTTGTGTTTACTAAACAAAACAAATTGGTTGAGCATCAAATGTTAATCAATAATTGACAAGAAATGGGGAAGAGTGGAAGACAACTTGAGAAAAGAATCAGGTATTAAAGGTGACCACTTGACAATGAAAGTGATTTTATTTTGCCAGTAGAGTATAAATTGTTGGCTTTTTTGTGGATCTATGATCTCTAACGCAATCAAAATATACCAAAACAGAAAAACGCCCTTGAAACTTTGCAAAAACAATTGCTTTTTATTAAAACTGTCATTCATACTTGTTCATACATATCCTATCTATTTATACATGTTGAAAGGGTACAACTGAAAAGTCGTATTGGTTCATACGATCCAACAGTCATGTCCCTTTGAAAAATAACTGCCAAAATAACCGTTTTGTAACTGCCTAATAACTTTCGTTTGACTTTTGCTTTGGTTTGACTTTTGGGTTGACTGATAAGATTGGTATTAACCCAATATTCTCCCCCTTAATCACAATCGCTTTGTCCTAGATCTTTGGTTGAAACTGCCAATAAGAGGGTTGGTTCTAAGTCTTCTTCAATGAGGTTTGTATCTTCTTGTTTTTTATATCTTCGATCTCTTTTATGGCAATGTGAGGCATAATGTCCATATTCATTGCAATCATAACATTTTACTTTGCTGAAATCTCTAGGCTTTCTTGTTACTTCATTGTAATCTTGTGAGAAATTTTCTTCTTTGTCACGATTTCGGCTATGTGATGGAATGTATCTTCTTCTTCCTTGATTATCATGGTGATGTCTTCGACCATTGTTGTTGTGTTTTGCAAATAATAGTATGTCTTGATCTTCGAATGCTCTTCATTTCTTAGCCTTTACTCTTTCTTCGAAGGTTTTATTACTACCAATAGCTTCGTCTAGATTCATTTTATCTAGATCAGAGTATTGCTCTATGGATGCGACAATGTGAATGAATCTTTCAGGTACAGAATTTAGTAATTTTCGTACGCGAGTTGATTCATTAAGTGTTGATCCAAGACTTGTCATTTTGGACGTAATACTTGTCATCTTTGCGGTGAATGAATCGATAGTCTCATCTTTCTCCATTTGTAACATCTCAAATTCAGATTTGAGTGTTTGTAGTTTGCCTTTTGCACTCGATCCACTCCAATATTTTTAGTCTTTAATGCACCCCAAACTTCTTTTGCGTTTTTGCAATTTGCCACTTGTAATACTTGATCTTCGGGTAGTGATTAGACAAGATATGCAAATGCAGTTTTGTCTCTTTTATCATTCACTTGAGTCTCAGTAGTAGGTTCTACCATTTCCCAAAGACCATTTGCTTGTAGTATGATATTTATTCTTATAGACCATATGATATAATTTGTTGAATTTAACATGGGACATTGAAAGTGGTGTATGTTATCTAAACTTTTAATTTGACTACTTGTTTCACCTTTTCCCATTATGATATAATACTCTTATAAAACTTTTGAAACTTTTGTTAATAACTTTATAAATCTAAAAAAAAAAAAAAAAAAAAACTTAACAATGTAAATCTTAAAACCATTTAAACTTTTAACTACTTTGTAAGAAACTTAAAACTTAGAAACATGTAAACCTTAAACTTTATATATTTCTTATCTTAAACCTAATAAGAAAAACTTAAAACTTGTTTCTTATCATAAACCTAATAAGAAAACCTTGAAACTTTAAAAAAAACTTTAAAACTTTTCTTATCATAAACCAAATAAGAAAAATCTTTAAACACTTAAACTTTTCTTATCATAGACCAAATAAGAAAAAAATCTTTTAAAAAACTTAAACTTTTCTTATCATAAACCAAATAAGAAAAAAAACTTGAAACCTTAAAACTCTTAAAAACTTAAAATACTTTATAAACTTAAATCTAATTAAAAATAATGTAAATTTTTCTTAATACCTATAATATATCAAAACTTAATATACTACTATACTATATCTTAAAAAAAGAAAGTGAGGGGTGTTTCTTGTAAACTTTGAAACCTGATGGGTTAATAACCCGTAGCCCTAATATGTGAATCTTTTGGTGATGCCTATTATAAATTTGTGCCTTTTTCTTCTGAGATAAAAAACGTTTATCTATTTCTTATGTGAATCTTGATGGTGATGCCCTAATATGTGAATCTGATTCTTGATGGCTGATCGCCGAGTATTTGGCTTGGTTAACCACTTCTCCTCGTCTTCTCCGGTTGGTGTGTTCTTTGGGAGCACTTGGAATCCCACAGAAGCGAAACTATGGTTTCGCTGAATTGGGGTTTTTTCTAACCGTGTAAGATTTGGGTTTTTTGAGATGAAATTGAATCAATTGATGATTCAATTAAAGGTTCTGGGCTTGATTCTTCCAAGAACATGTGTGTTTGTTCCTTGTTATTCTTGAATCGATTTTGCCCCTTTTGATGATGACTTGTGTTGTCCAATTGGGTATGGACTTCTGTTTTGAATTGTTGTAATTGTGCCTAACCTTATGATTAATTGTGGGTTATGGGTTTTTTTCGGTTTGTTTGTGTTTAAAAACTGGGTTTTTTTTTTCTTTTCAAAAACGACTAAGGCGAATGCCTTTCTGATGCCGGTTGATTGATCACAACTGTGATTGATCCCTTGGTGACAGAGATTGGACTTTCTTGACACAGATATGTTGTTTCTGATTTGTGTGTTGAATTGAGTTTTTGCAAATATTTTGGCCGAAAAGAAACTGCAGCGGTTTTTGATTCAAAACAGGAAAAAAAGGTATATGATGATTTGGTTAGGATGACCAAACCTCTCTGATACCAATTGTTGGCCTTGTTTGCGGATCTATGATCTCTAACGCAATCAAAATATACCAAAACAGAAAAACGCCCTTGAAACTTTGTAAAAACAAACGCTTTTTATAAAAACTGTCATTCATACTTGTTCATACATATCCTATCTATTTATACATGTTGAAAGGGTACAAGTGAAAAGTCGTGTTGGTTCACATGATCCAACAGTCATGTCCTTTTGAAAAATAACCGTTTTGTAACTGCCTAATAACGACTTTTGCTCCGGTTTGACTTTTGGGTTGACTGATAAGATTGGGATTAACCCAATATAAACTAGTAATGGATCTACCTATATATATATATATATATATATATATATATATATATATATATATATATATATATATATATATATATATATATATATAGAGTTAGGATCAAATAAGAAGAAAAATTAAAATGAGAAGGATAAGAAGAAACCACAACCACACATTTCAGATGCACCTATTAAAATAAATGCATCTCCCCTTGAAAATCTCTCCCTTATTTGAAATGTGTGGCTAGAAATTCTTCTTATTCTTCTTATTTTAGTTTTTCTTCTTACCGGATCCCTTCCCTATATATATATATATATATATATATATATATATATATATATATATATATATATATATATAATACTCCCTCCGTTTCAATTTAATTGTCCATATTTCCATTTTTGAATGTCTCAAAAAGATTGTCCACTTTTATTTTTTAGTAAAAACTAGAGAATCTATAGAAGGAATATTCTATTCGTGTGGTTGAAAATTAAAATGGCCTCACTTTTATTAAACTTTGTTATTTCTCTCTCCTGACAATTAAATTGAGACGGAGGGAGTATATAACTAAGAGCAAGGGGTATGGGGTCGTTGTGGTTCGCCGTTTCCGACGTGGAGGGCTCGTCACTTTTCGTTGGCCCTCGCCACCACACCAAGATGGGCCGCCGTTTGGATGTTCGCCACTGAAACGACGAGGAACAAGACAAATGATTTTCTGTTAATGTGTTTCTTTTGTGTTTGTGTTTGTGTTTTTAAGTGGGTGGGTGGGGCCCAAGTGAAGAGAAGTGAGTATGTTGTGATTGGGGGGTATTTTTTTGTTAGTGTGTTGGAGTGATGTGGAGGTGATGTGGCACACGTGGGGCCTAAGTGAAGAGAATTGGGGATGTCACCATACCCCTTGCTCTAAGACAATCCAATTTACTGTGAGGAATTCTAAAGGCGCCACTTGGATCAAAATAGTAAGACGCTGTTGAAGACTTTTGAAAAAAAAAAATAATTGTGTGATGATGTCATTGTTTACCCAAGCTCTATTACCTACCTTACATTATCGGAATGTTATACATATCACCCTTATTTCTAATAAAGAAAGCCTAATTAATCTTTATCTAAAACTTTATATTATTTACACTTAAATTATCAAAATGTTTTACATATTCGTGGTAGTATTGCTACCGGAAAAACTCTTAATTTGAAAGTAATCAGCTACGATTACTCGAAATTGGTATAAACAAATCTTTTTTTCCCCATATTCCTAATAAAATAAACCCAAAATAAAATCTTTTCAACAATGATTACTCGAAATTAGACTGCAATCAAACAACTCGATTGGCGAATCATAATGCTCAATTTTGCTGATGTGGCAACATTGAGCAATATAATTGGTTCTCATATTTTAATTCTTTCTCAATTGGCTCCCAAAATATGTTTTCTTTTATTATACAAAAGGTTTCAAATAAAAGAGCGTAAATAAAAGCTTTTTAACAGTAATTACTCAAATCTTTTGTGGGCAATCAAAATTGGACATTGTGACTGCTTATTCCTTTAAGCAATAACATCAACGAGCCAGGTTAAATAAGAAGTAACTAATGTTTACTGAACAACCAAAATTTATCTGGGACCCATCTGTGTTACTTATCTCCAGTCACACAAATTTAGTTAAAGCAAGTTAAGAGGGTACGGACAACTTAAGTCTAGCTGCTTAAGGTGGCTTGTTAACCACATAGGATCATCGTGAGTGCAATATTATGAATATATCCATAGCTGCATTTGCCTAAAATACCTAGCCTTTTGAATTTAACAAACGACTTGGCTAACTAACTTTTTCAGCAAATTAATTTGAACATATAAGCTGCAACAATAATTTATGGGAAATGATTTGCATACTCAACTTTTTGATTGGGACAATTTAACTTATGCATTAAACGGTGTGCAAATCAAAACCTAATGTGTGCAAATCATCTCCCATAATTTATATAATGCATGGCAAGTAACATCAACTTATCAAACACTTTTAGAAAAACCCATAAAAACATGATCGATGCTCCCATTAACAAATAAAAACCGCTTATATAACCTTCTAACAGCATCTAAAGTAGAACCCACGACAATTAATATCTACAAGAGCTATTTTCTTCATTGACATATTTTATCAAACACTTGGCATTCATGTGTAAAATCAGGCTATAATATAATACATGTAAAAGCAAAACAGATTATGAAAATCTCACCGATTGTAAACGAGGATAGCTACAAGCCTCAATGAAGGAAGTAATGGTATATCAAAGTCCAATGTGCTCTGAACAAATAACTTTGTTGAGCTCATATGATATTAAAAGTGCTCCAAGGAATAAACCAACAAACAAGCAAGTAATCTTGGGCCATGGAATCTAATAATTTGCTTTTCTCCATCTTTACTCTTTCTTTTTTTTTTAGAAAAGCATCTCATACGGTGGATAACTTTAATCACAAGTTTATGTATATCATATTTCTAAACTAAAGGCATCTTTGAATAGAGAAAATTTCACTAAAATGAAATCAGACAAGGAAATAATAAAAATTAGTATCAAATTTTAAGAAATTTTTGTAAGTTTCACTATTTGTAGAGTACACACTCGTTTGAGCTAATATAATTTTAACAATGTCAAGATGCGGAACAGTGCTCCAAAATAAGCTACCAGTTTTTCTCGCCAAAATATCCAACAAGTGTGATTGTTGGCCAACCAACTCCTTTTAAAATTGGTTTTGTTTGAACACACAAATTAAGTTATTTTGAAAGTGAATTCAACACAATTAACACGATTCAAGCAGATAATTCCAGATTCTAATCACACCCGGGGGAGAAACATACTTGAGACACAAAGTATGCACATGCATACCCTTTTAGGTCCATCGGTATAAATTGAGAAAAACTACTAATCCCAAACCCCACAACATCTAAAGTTGACCCATCTAACAGTTAAAAATAATAATAATAATAATAATAATAATAATAATAATAAAAAATCTTCATTGACGCATTTAATCAAACAGTTGGCATGCATGTGTAAAATGAGATCATAATATAAAAAACGTAAAAGCAAAAAAGGTTAGAAACATCTCACCAGTACGTTGTTGGGTTGACGGAGTTGATGCCAAGGTATAAACCAACGAGCAAGCAACGTTGTGACCCTGCCATGGAATCCAATACTTTACTTTTCTCCATCTCTACTGTTTAAATATAACATTTTCTAAACTACATATAATCTTTACCTATATAATGTGGGTGTGATCAGTATTAAAAAATACAAAGGTGGCGTTTAGTGAAAACATTTTCTTTCATTTTCTATTTCTTGTTTTGTAGGAAAAGGGAGGAGAGTTTTATTTTCACAAAACAATGAAAAATTTAAAAAACGCGTTTTGTTTGAGAAACATGTGTTTGTGTTTTCCATTTTGTAAAACTAGAAAACATGTTTAAGTGTTGTTGTTTTCTATCTCAATTCTCTATTCACCTTTGTAATATTATTAAAACATCTTCAAAACACAAAAACAAATATTATAAACTAACAAACTAAATTATAAAATAACTAAGAATATCTAATACGAGAAAATAAAGAATTAAAAAAGTAAAATATAACATCAAATAACATGAAAAAATCTTCAAGCGACTACAATTCGACATAAAAACATTAAATTCGACGTAAAGTAAAATTTCCTATTTCATTCGTTTTATACGTTTTTACTCTTTCGTCTGTTTTTACGTTTTCGTCCGCTTTTTTACGTTTTCGTCCATTTTATTATGGTTTTTTTTCTGTTTGTTACGTTTTCGCACCTTTTTTTACGTTTTCGCCCGTTTTTTTACGTTTTCGTCTACTTTTTTAACGTTTTTATTTGTTTTTTTTACGTTTTCGCCTGTTCTATTATGTTTTCTTACGTTTTCGTCTTTTCGTTTAAGTTTTTTATGTTTTCGGCCATTTCTTTTTTACATTTTTTACGTTTTTTTACGTTTTCTAAATTATAGTGTTTTCATCCTTTTTTTTTACGTTTTCTTCTGCTTTTTTTCGTTTTCGTCCGTTTTTATACGTTTTCGTCCATTTTATTACGTTTTCGTCAGACGAACCTAAAAAAACGTAAAAATTGACGAAAACGTAAAAAAACAGACGAAAACGTAATAATTCAGACGAAAACGTAAAGAATCGGATGAAAACATATAAAATATGACGAAAACGTAAAAAATAGACGAAAAAGAACAAACGAAAACGTAAAAAAATGGACGAAGACGTAAAAAAGGTCGAAAACGTGAAAAACGGTTAATTGCGTAAAAAATCGGACGAAAACGTAAAAATTGAGATGAAAACGTAAAAAAACAGACGAATACGTAAAAAAACGTACGAAAATGTAAAAAACAGGGGAAAACGCAAAAAATCGAACGAAAACGTAAAAACATACTAAAACGTACAAAAGTAGACGAAAACGTAAAAGAACAGACGAAAACGTAAAAAAACGGACGAAGACGTAAAAAAAATACATAAACGTAAAAAAAAGGGTCGAAATCGTAAAAAAATGGTCAAAACGTAAAAACAATCGGACGCAAACGTAAAAAATGGACAAAAACGTCAAAAATCAGACGAAAATGGATGAAAACGTAAAAAAGCAGACGAAAACGTAAAAAATCGGACGAAATCTTAAAAAACAGACAAAACCAAAAAAAAATTAATGAAAACGTAAAAAATGGATGAAAACATAAAAAAAACAAACGAAAACGTAAAATACGGACAAAAACGTAAATAAATCGGAGGAAAACGTAAAAAATAGACAAAAACGTAAAAAATAGAAAAAACGTAAAAAATCGGACGAAAACGTAAAAAATTAGACAAAAACGTAAAAAATTGGACGAAACGTAAAAAAATATGAAAACGTAAAAAATCGGACGAAAATGTTAAAAAATAGACGAAAACGTGAAAGAACGGACAAAAACAGCAAAAAACAGGTGAAAACGTAAAAAATCGGAAGGAAACATAAAAATCAGACGAAAACGTAAAAAACGGACGAAAACGGATAAAAACGTGTAAAAACGGTTACAAACCGACGAAAACGTATAAGAATGGATGAAAACGGATTAGAGGTATTTCAAAGGAAAATAGGGGAAAACAAAAAAAAGTGTTTTGTAGTTTTGTGTATTAAAGATGGAAATAGAATTTTGTGTTTTGTAGGAATTTTATTAGAAAACACTAATTTGAACGTGATTTCTGTTTTCTTTGTTTTTCAGAAAATATTTTGTGGAAAATAAGGGTGTTTTCGCTCAAGTAAACGCACCCAAAACATTTTTTAACACATGTGTATTAGTTTGGTTGAGCTTAGAAACTGCTTCTTTTCGTTACTAAATGCAGAAACTGAGGAACACATGTTATATTTTTGGGCTAATGGTATCAAAATGCATCAACACCTTTGATACAAACTTTTAATTTTTCTAAACAATTCATTATGACATGGCGTCAACTAATATTACAGCAGTCGTCCTTGAGTCAATTGCATAGCTCTAAAAATTTACGCCAGTCGTCCTTGTGGCTCTAAAATTAAAGTAGTTATTTACATAAGTAGTCCCTGTGGCTTTAAAAAGCTACACCAATCGTCCTTGTAGGTATAAAATTATACGTTTTGACCGGAAATAATTAAAACTTATACGTTTTTGTCTGTTTCTATACATTTTCATTCGTTTTGATATGCTTTCGCCTGTTTTCTTATGTTTTCATACGTTTTCGTCCGTTTTATACGTTTTTCTTATGTTTCATACGTTTTTATACGTTTTATCTATTTTTATACGTTTTCGTCTGTTTTTATACGTTGTCATCTGTTTCTATATATTTTCGTCCGTTTTTATATGTTTTTCTTACGTATTCATACGTTTTGATCCGTTTTTATATGTTTCATCCGTTTTATAAGTTTTCATCTATTTTTATATGTTTCCACCCGTTTTTATACGTTTTCGTCCATATTTGTACGTTTTTATACGTTTTCATACACTTTCATCCATTTTTTTACGTTTTCGTCTATATTCGTACGTTTTTTTTAATTGTTTTTCCTAGACTGCTTGAAGTTGAGACACTCAAATAGTCGGTGTGAGTATCTGGCAACTATCACTATTAGGGTGGTGGCAATGGGGCTCGGTTTGGGTTAGGCATGGAGCACCCCGGTCGGCATGAGCATTGCCACTAATTAGGCATGGATCGGTGTGGCATGGTTTGTGTGGAATTCGGTATAAAACACCAAATTGGTATGGAGTTTGAAGAAGCAAAATATAGCCGTTGCATTTATTAGGCATGGTTATTATTGGTGGGTAATAGATGAGGTATGAGTTAGGCATGGTTGCCACTAAAAATCTATTGTTAAGTACGAGATATGTATGAGATGAAATGTAAGGATATTATTGGTGGATAATTAGGCATGAAAAATCTTGTTAGACATGGTTGCCACCACCCTTAAAGAAGTTGCATGTGGTATGAGTCTATGAGAAATAATGAGACAATATGACACATCTTGATTGTACCCGGACACATTGACATGAGAATACAATGATCATATAATAATTATATAACTTACTAAAAGCAATGTAAAACATTTCGTAATATGAAAATCTTGCAGAGACCCAACAAAAGAAAGGTTAAATTCCTTACGGATGATAACTTTTGGTTTTACGGTTTTTATACTTAATATCCCTTTATAGAAGTAATAAAGTTACGCAACCCACCATATCAACAACCCGTGCGTGCACAAGTTTAAAAACAATAGTAATACAAAAACAAAACGGAGTAAAGAATTAACATCAAACATTGTACTAAAAACACATATATAAAAGATCTCATGTTTTTAGTTCAACAAGTAATACCGATTGATATTGTTTGTTTTAAACAATAATAATACATAACTATAAATTTATGTCAAAACTCCATGCGCGCACGAGTAGTATAACTAGTTTTGTTCTATATAATTTAGTTTGTTTTAGTCGTTTTCAAATATAAAAATAAATTTTTTTGGTGAACGGCAAAGTATTATACATAATCGCAAAAAGTGCAAAGCCTCAACCACACTAAATGGTACTCTCTCGATGTCTTGACTAGAAATGCAAACAACAAAGAGGCTCAAATTACCAATGTTGTAAGTTTTGCATGATTGAACTCTAGAATGCTAAGAGCTTAAATGACCAAACTCATATGTGCTCAATAAAGACCTTATACGGAAGGACATGCCTTGGTTTATTTCTGTAGCATTTTATCGCGGAATCAATATGGCATTGTACGGCAATGGTTATGTAACTATGTAAGTCCATGTGGATTGCTGAGACATTTGTAGATCGAAAAGAACAACAACGGCTATTGAATATACATAGAACATTACTACTAGTATATGTTTAGTTGCATATATAAAGATGTACGGACAATCTTTGTAAACAAAATCTCAAAAAGACATGGAGCACCATTTTTTTCTAGTGACACATATTAAAAAATAAAATAAATAAGTAAATAAGTCAAGAATTTTATATCAATTTTCCGGTATACATTGGTCATCAAGATTTGATTCTTTTAACAATCTTCTATGACACGCACATATGCATTTGAAAACATAACATTATACTATATATTCAAGCAAGATTTCACTTTAACCAATGTGGGACTAGGGGATATAAGGACATGCTAATTAAGTTGTCTGTTCATTTTAGAGCGTTTGTAGTTTGAAGTTAATCTGAGGGCATCTCCAATGTATAACACTAAATTTTGCACTAAAATAGAGTAAAATTAGCATCTTAATGGAATATGCTTGCACTAATAAAAAGGTGCTCCAATGTATGACACTAAAATTTGGCACTAAACATTTTCAACTAGTTTAAATTACATTTATATACAATAAACGAAAAAAATAGTCTAAAAAATATATATCAATATTGGATTCATTTTAATTGTATTTGTTAGACAATTATAAGAATATAATTTATATAAACTAGTTTTCTATATTTTTAGTCATATATCAAAGATTAACAAATATATTAAATTTTAATAAAGAGAATAGTGTTTAGTGCCATGAATAGTGTTGCACTATATTTAGTGCTTTACTATTCATTGCACTAAATTAGTGACAAGTTTAGTGCTAACATTGGAAAGTAATTTATGTAGTTATTTGTACTTTTTTGCACTAAATTAGTGCAAAATGTACGTTTAGCGTCAACATTGGAGATGCTCTGATAACTAATGCCAAAGTTTAAATACGTTAATTAAGTGACAACTGCAATTGAACTCGGATATCATCTACTGAGCATACATTTTATCACTGGTTTCACATGGGCTTACTCTCTTTTTTTTCATTCTTTGTTGCTTTGTTGTGGCCGAGGAAACAACAGGCGATAATGCAACATTTTGTGTTTCTCCAATTACATGCCACGACGTAAGTTAAATGTCATCGATAATGCATGGTAACTTTTTTTTGGTCTAAACTTCAAATACAAGAGTTGATTTCGAGGGAAAAACCATGTTGAAAATTTGATAAATTTGGAATAAAAAGCTGGTGAAGAAGGATCCAATGCTCTTTAATGTCATTGAGACAAGATTATTACTAGCTTTCATCATTTTGCATAGCTTGTGTTAATTTTGAGTTGACATACAAATAGATCCGAGTTATTGTTTAGGAGGAACAAAAGATGATAACACGAAGGGTGTCAAAATGTGAATTATGCATCTTATATTCAAATCGTAAATAACGATGTCTCCGTTCAAAATGTTACTCCCTCCGTCTCAAATTTATTGTCCCCTATTGACTTTTTCGGTCTTTCTTTCTCAACTTTGACTATAAATATTTTTATTTGTGCTATACAATTTTTAATAAAAATTATACCAAATGAAAATAAATTTAAAACTCAATCCATTCATATGTTTTGTATCAAGTATTATGTAATATAAACAAAAGTACTGAAGGTCAAAGTTGAAAAATAAAGACAAAAAAATCAAAAGGGGACAATAATTTTGGGACGGAGGGAGTAATAAATACTTCATGTTTACATTTAAAGCTAATATAGTTAGTTGTAATTCACTAGTGAATACTTGTTTTGAATGAAACCAAAATACAACGATAAAAAATCTAATTTGAGAAAACATGCAATATATTAGCGTACCAGCGAACCAAGTTACCAACCAACATTGTGTTTCCAAACCTTATTTGGGTAAACATGGACCCAAAACGTTCATTTAAGTGTAGTTAATTCTTATGTTTATTTATTTATTTATTTATTATTATTTTTTTTGGGATGAAACCAAGCTTAACCCTCATTTATACCCATTTGGATTTGAGGAAACTGTTTCAACATATAGTGTTTATATGTTAAAAGTATGGTTAATAGACAAAGATGTCACTCAACTTTTTATAAAAATGCGCCTAAATTATTGAACTTTTATTTTGTTCACTTGAGTTACTGAACTTACACGAAGCATACTCTTCTATAACTTTAGTGTTAATAGGAGACAATTGAACGTATATTTTTTGATAAGCTTAAGTAGCATAAATTTGTGTTTTTATAAGTATAGTGATGTTTACGTATATTTATATAAGTTCATCACAAAATGTGTTTTCTTTCGTTGTCAACAGACATTGTAAGAATATTCAGATAAATATAACACTTTCGTAAAAAGTAGTATAAGTATCATAAAATCCAATGAGTCAACAACAAAGGCACCAGTGGTCAAGTGGTAGAAACTCGGTCACTTAGCATTGGTTGGGTCCATTGCACTACATCTCTTATATGAGATGAAATCAAGGCAATTAAGAGCTTCATTTTTTCCCAATGATTATGCATGCAATCGTGAATTTGCGTATAACTTCAGTTCCAAGGTTCGTTTTCTTTGCTCTCAACTTATTTCCAGACATGTAGCATTGCCTAGGTGACGCAAGTATGTATTGAAAAATCGGAACGCATTACAAAAAACTAGTTAAATTCTCTACATTTTAAAGGTCAAATGCCCACAGTTAAAAATGTGTAAAATTATTGATTTCACACTTTCTCATGTGTGGTAATAATGGGTGTGACAAATTTTTCTACACATATAAGTGTGGAGATATTATCCAAATTTCTATAGTTAAAAGTGTGGATTTTTTTTTTTGAATGTCCACACCTAAAAGTGTGGCAAAATTGCAAAAAATGCTTATAATAAAAAGTGTGAAAACATTTGCTACATATATAAGTGTAGCTTTATCGTAATTGTACACACTTATATATGTGGTTTAATTTTTAAAATATTTGTGACACATACACTACAAAAAACTAGTTGAATTCTCCAGATTTTAAAGGCCAAATGACCACAATTAAGAATATGTAAAATTATCGATTCCACACTTTCTCATGTGTGGTAATAATGGGTATGACAAATTTTTCTACACATATAAGTGTGGAGATATTATCCAAATCTCTATAGTTTAAAGTGTGGAAAATATTTTTGAATGTTCACTTCTAAAAGTGTGGCAAAATTGTAAAAAATGTTTATAATAAAAAGTGTGAAAACATTTGCTACACATACAAGTGTAGCTTTATTTTAATTGTACACACTTATATATGTGGATTAATTTTAAAATATTTGTGACACATATTAATGTAGCAAAATTATTATCTAATATATAAATAAAAAAAAGTCCACACTTGACCACATCGTAGCAAAATAAGTGTGGAGAATATATGTATTTTTGTAGTGATACTAATGTAGCAAAATTATTATCTATATAAAAAACACTTGACCGCGTAGCAAAGTAAGTATTGCGAATAGAGGTATTTTTTGTAGTGACGTATTAGGGTGCTATACAATGTTAATGGCTTACACACAAGAATAAGTGATCCGTCAAGTATTTATGAACTTGAAGTGAAGCTGATTGAATGATGGAACAAATTTAACTACAACTTATATATAGAAAAGTTACGAGGGTGAGGAATGTTGTGTGCATTATGTATATCTTGTGTTTGGTCCTGAACATACTAACTAGTATTAAAAAATACAAGAGGTCGTTTGATTAGCTTTTTAAAAGACAATAACAATAACAATAACGTTATCATGCCGGAGCGGTGTATGATGGAGGTAGAATGTAGATTAAATGATACTTTTACTTTAGGAAAAACTCAAACAATGTATGAGAGAGGTAGTTTATTACAAGAGTTTGTGCTTATGCACACAAACTTATTTGACACAAATGAGCTAGTTATACATAGGCTGATTGTAAAACCAAATAACTTATTGCATTAAACTTATTCAATGACACTTCCTAAAGTACCACAATTCACTATGCTTATTCAACAAGTGTTGAAGATTAGAAGATACATCACTCGTTGCAAATTGGAATAAACGCTTATGTATTGTAAAGAAGAGTAACATATCTATACTAGTTAGATAAACATATGGACAATGTTGTTGAATAGATAAAAGAATTTGGAGCAAGAATTCTTTTCGAATGATAAAATTTTTTCAAAAATTTAGAATTTATATTAAATTTTAAATGCTTAGTCATAATGACGTTTTTGTGTTTGAAAACATAACACTATTCTTCCAATGTATGGTCTCCATACACTCTAGTATATTTCCAAGTAAGATTTTACTTCTTTGGCATATGTGGGAATGTGGAATAAAAGGGTTAAGTTCAAAAATAACATACTTTTAAAAATTTCTACATCTGTGTTAAGTAAATTACATATGGTGTACTACTCAAGCTTTTAAAATGGTATTTTGAGATTAAAAATATTTTTACTTTGTGTATAGTAAAGAAGAGTAAGATATTTAGTTAGATAAACATATAGACAATCATCTTAAACAAATAAAAGAATTCGGAGATGAATTCTTTCCGAATGATACATATTTTAAAAAGTTAAAAATTTATATTAATTTTCAAATGGGTAGTCTCATTGAAGTTTTTTTGTTTTATAATCAACAACAGATGACTACCCATACGAAAACATAATACTGTTCTTACGATGTATGGTCCCATTACACTCATAGTATATATCCAAGGAAGATTTCACTTCTTTGGCCTATGTGGGAATATGAATACAAGGTTGAACTCATTTTAACAAAATAATAATAATCCATACGAGTTATTAGTTTATTATATAGAGCATTAGTATTTTAAAGCTACTATTAGTTTTTACGTAAAGGTTTCGATACATTTATTAAGTGACGGTGGAATTTGATCCGGAGAGTCTATGGAGTACAAATTTTATGACTGGTTTCATATGAGTTTACTCTCGTATTTTCGCTCTTTTTTTATTGGTTCGTAGTATTATCTATTTTGAGTTCGCTAATAAGTTTGTTATTGAACTCATTAATAAGCTCACCTATAATATAAATGCATAATGTATTATATAAAGTTTAATATTTGTAAATTTTAGTGTCGTGAGCTCAATCGAGCTTTGGGCCCGAGCTCTGAGCTCATTAATAAGCTCACCTATAATATAAAAGCATACTTTATTATACAAAGTTTATTTCTGTAAATTCAAGTGTCGTTTAGGTTCGTGAGCTCAATCGAGCTTTAATAAATTAGCTGGCAATTTAGGCTTGAGTGCAAGTTTGTATCGAAGTCTAGTATATCAAACTCCCGTACAGACTTGTGATTGAAAGCATAGTAATATTCTAAAAATGTATACATATTGTTGTCAATAGTATATAAACAAGAAAGATTTAGCTTCTTTACCTATGTGGGATATATGTTGAAATGGGTTTATATCATATACTCTACATAATACGTACATGTTGACTCAAGCATTTCTAGTATTCTAATCTATACTAGTTATCCGTTCATTATAAATCGTTGTATTCATGTCTGTTCATTGTAGATCGTTAGTATTTTGAAGCCACTCTTATAATTTACACCAAAGTTTAAGTATGGTACTTATTAAGGGACGGCGTAATTTGAGTCATTACATGCTTACTCTAATATTTTCGTTTTTTTGTTTGGTTGCGATCGAGGAAAAAAGGTCGATGATGCAATTTGTTGTGTATTTGTTAGGTCGATGTCTTTTACTGCTTTTGGCTTGTCAAAAGTTATATATTATGTTTCGCAGTTCTTTTCGACAGTTTTACCCACTTTATTAATAAGATAAGACAGTTGTTAATGGGTTTTTTTTTTTTTTTTTTTTGACTTGTCAAACTTTATATTTTATGTTAGATATTTTTTATTTCGCAGTTTTATAACAAAAATAAAATTATAAACATTTTTAAAAAAATAAGAATTTTTTTAGGGGGTGTAGTTATCACAAAAAGAGGGGTACCAATAACTAGACCATATAGAAATTAGTTGGCGTAGCACCAATAGGTAAATTTTATGTTACTGATCAAGTAACCTTTTGCGAAACATTAGTTTGGATAAGCAGAGACGGAGCCAGGAATCTAAGTTAAGGGGGGCCGAAATTTTTTACTGCATGATAGTAACACACGAATAATAGATCGTCAAAATTATGAGTATTCATAAAAGGGCCAAGTTTCATTCGATTTTGTTGTTACAATTGCAATAAGAAACTTGTACATTTCGTTTTACGCATCTTATTTTTTTTAATATCAAGAAATTAACAAATGGGATAACAAATACTCCTACTTTAGAAATTAAAAGCTTTGTTTTGTTTCCAACCAAATATTTTGAACAACATATTAAAATAGGGTTAACTTTGTCAATTAATAAATGTTAAAGGGGTAAAACTAAATTTTTACATCTTAATAGCACACAAATAAACAAATAGGTAGTTGTCTTCCCCATAAAAAAGAAAAACATGTTGATATATATTAAATGTTAATTGTCTTCCCCATAAAAAAGAAAGAAGCCATATCCTGTTCAAGTATTCATACCGGAAATTACAAACGCATACCGGAAAATCGAAAAACATGAACGCATACCGGAAAATCAGACTACAACTACAAAGGTAAGTTTGGCCGGTTGGGGGGGGGGGGGCCGAGCACCCGCCAGCCCCCCCACTGGCTCCGTCTCTGTGGATAAGGGAAACCTAACTCAAACTGAGTGTCGTTTGGTGAGTGCGACACATATATCCATTTTGGATAATATTTGTGACTCACCTTCGTTAGTACCTTGTGTTCGATTAAGTTATTGTACATGGTACTCGTACGTATTTAGCAGGACAAAGTTGCCACTTTTTCTCTTTCTAACTTCACTAGAAATGTAGGCAACCAAGAGAGCTCACATGGAGAGCCATACCTTCATTCATTTTTGTAACAAGTCAATGCGTAACTAATATGGCATTGTACGGTATGTGTTAGGTAAGTTCAGGTGGACCGGTTAAACATTTAAAGACTGGAATAAACACCAATCATGAAATGTGTTTCCTACAATATGTTATCCTAACACATAGTCAGTGTTAAGCTTTTATCTTTAGTGATTTCGTTTCTCTAAACACGTAGAAGGTTTTGTGAACCATATATGTAAATAAAAAGCAAAATTTTATAATGTCTGAAAAATTTGTAAATAAATAAAAATTGAACTTTGGAGTAGAAGTATTTTTTTTTAAGTGAAAAAACATCAAGAATTTATATTATATTTTCAGGATAATCGGTTGAAGAAGTTTGAATTTTTTAGTTTCATAATCAACTTCATCAATAGATTATGTCTGAAAACATAGTAATATTATAGAGAATGAGATTCTCGACATGTATGATCCTTATTCTCTATAATACTAGTATATAAACTAGAAATATTTCCCTTCTTTCACCTATGTGGGATATAAACATGAAATGGTTTTTTTCAAACACATGATATTATGCATGCTTACATACCGACTTGTGTATTTCTAGCAGTGTAATCTATACCATTCATTTGTTCATCATAGAGCGTTCGTATTTAAAGCTACTCGGATTCTTGATGAAAAAGTTTAAATTTTGTTATTTAGTGACGACACAATTTTGAGACGGAGATCTTCTACGGACTACAAATTTTATCACTGATTTCATATGTATTTTTGTTTTTTTTTTGTTCGGTTGTGGTTGAGGAAAATATTGCCAATAATGCAACTCGTTTTGTGTTTTTTGAATTACATGCCATGAAGTTAATTAAATCAGTCGTTGCAGGTAGTTTAGTTCGAGCATTTTATACGAAGGATATACTTTAATTTCTTCGCATATAAGAGATTCTTTATATTAAATCAGACGCTCCAGGTAGCGTCTTGCAAAACGCCAATAGTTCGGATTAGGTGAACCGGACTCAAACTCTGGGTTTCATGAGTTTTTTTTTAATATGACTTATGTAGGTGACACATCTATCCATTTTGGATAAATACACGTTCGCTGTTACCTTGTGATTGATTAAGGTCTACATTGTTAGAAATACACATTCGTATTAGCTAGTGAATGATTAAGCTCTACATTGTTAGGAAAAAGTTGCTTCTATGTCTCTTTATATATTCTCTATTAATAAGAGGGCTCCAGCCATCTGTGTAATACCAATGTCGCCTAATTCTTACTCATATACTGACATGCATGTCGGGACATCCGGCGGATCGATCAGTTTGAATGGTACCTTTTTGCATGATTGAGTTGAAGAACCATCCGTGTTCAATAATTATCTTAATCCGACTCGCTTTGTTGCTCTGTTCACCCATTTTAAGATGTTGAGACACTTATTAATCTTTATGTTAATGTATGTCATATGTTATGTTTGCAAGCTGAATGTCACTTGGTATTAATCATGTGCAATGCTGGTTGAGAATAATAGTAGGCTAGTTTTCACATTCAAGACAAAACTTCTATGTATATATTCCCACAAACTGAGTATTATTGGTGCTTATTTCATATTCAAGAAATAACTTTTATAAGATAGTGAGCGTATGAGTAATTCAATAAACTTGATTATGAATTTGAATCATGATTAATTTGATAGTTATTAAATTAACACTCCAACAATATTAAGATGGATGTTACATATTCAACGGCATGATCTTAATAGACATCGAGTCATGAGTTAAGTTAATTAAATAAAAATGTTTGTTAAGTTAAGTAAACAAGTAGACGTACATAATAAACTATTGCAGTTAATTGTAGAAGTGCTTATTTGATGATGTTATCTAATATATTTCAAAACATAGTTCTACTTGTTCTTTTTTCATAAATCATCATCTCACGTTTAAAAAAAAGTGAAAAACATGGTTCTATAATAGTTATAAAATCCAATGAGTCAACATCAAGGCGCTAGTGTTTTTGTTGTAATATTGTACCATGCCAATGTACAAACCCGGGTTCGATTCCAGGATGGTGCAATTTAGCTGTGATGATAACCCTTAGCATTGGTTTGGTGCATTGCACTACATCTCTTAAATGAGATGAAATCAAGGCAATTCTGAGCTTCATTTTTTTTTCCCAATGATTATGTTTGCAATCGCGAATTGCGTGACTTCAGTTCCAAGGTTCGTTTTCTTTTTCTCTCTACTTATTTCCAGACATGTAGTATCGCCAAGACGACCCAAGTATGTCTAGAGAAATCTGACTAGTGACAAAGGTCGAGTTCTCGACTCTTTTCTCCAGTGATCGACAACTTCACAACAAGGACGACTGATGCCGACCCTCAATGACCAACTGGTCGACCCCCTTATTGTGCCAAGCCTAAGGATTATATGGAGTAACTTGTTCTTCCCTTTATTAATATTCATTCCGTAACTTGAGATATTTTTAAACTAAAACTCTGATTTGAAATCCAAAGATTGTAGATTACTTAGCCTTTGATCATAAAATAATGCTAATCATTTTATTTTGTTGCATTAAAGCAACTTATTAGCACTAAAAAGAGGTTGTGTACCATTTAATAACTTATTTTGAAATTTTCCCGAAAAATAATAAAATCTTTTTTTTTTTTTTTTTTTTTTTTTTTTTTTTTTTTTTGCAAAGGTAAAATTATATTACTCCAAAAAAAAAAAAAAAAAAAAAAAAAAAAAAAAAAAAATCTTAAAATCTGTCAAATGATGTTTACAAAAATAAAAATATAAAAAAGAAAGCCAAGAGTGGCTAAGAATCGAACCATAAACCCTAAAATGGAATAATAGTTCTCACTTACCAAGACACTCATGTTCCTCCTAAGATTTATATGTGGCTTCCGAGCTTATTAGAGATTCAACACCGCAAGCAGTTTAGTGTATGCGATTTATATGTTTAATTTACTTTCCATATCATATAAGTAGAAAATCTGTGTGTGAGTGATGGGTAAAGATCAAATAAAAAGACAAATATCCGTAAAAAGAATAAAAAGAATTTTTTTTCAAAAAAAGTTCTCGAAAAATTCCATAAAAATCTCACAAGATCGGGTGTGTTGGTGCATGAAAAAGTTGTAAAGGAAGTTTTTCTAAAAGTGAATAAATTTTCCGAAAAAAATTTATAAAAAAATACGTTTGCGCATTAAATCGTTTTTTTGTGCATCAAAAATTCGTTTTTGCACCCAACTTCTTTTGACTTTTTTCATCAAAATAACATTGTGCATCAAACTAAAACAAGTTGAAAATTTTGTGCATTAAATTTTTTTTGCGCATCAAAATTCGTTTTTTGTGCATTAAAAAAAACGTATAAAAACTCAAAATTAGAAAAACTTTTTTCACAAAAGTTTTATGCACCAACATACCCGATCTTGTGGGATTTTTTAGGAATTTTTTAAGAACTTTTTTTTAAAAAATTTTCTTTTTATTCTTTTTACGAATATTTGTCTTTTTATTTTAACTTTACCCTGTGAGTGATTAACTTCCTTTTGCGAAACATAATGAGGGTCGACACATTGACACATGTATCCATTTAAGATAACTAGAAGGGTACCCGCGCAATGCGGCGGCGGGTATCCGGTGACTATTTTTGTAGCGAGCTAATGTTTTTTATTTTAAACTTTCTTATTTAGCATGTCCCAAATACTATAAAGTAGTAGAGACATGTTTTTAAAAAGTAGAACATCTAAATTATTAATAGTGTAAATAGTTAACACTTTTATTTTTCAAATTTTAGCATTAAATTGGTGGTTATAAGTTTAGTGAGTTTTTCTTATAAACAATTCCATTACCATGTATCATTATTGGAGGGCGGTTACATATAGTTTAAATGAGACTTAAATTTTTAGATTTTACATTAATTTTCTACTTTTCCTTTTATAGTAATATTTTTGGTATTAAAATTTTAATACTTCCTTTTATAAGAAGTCCCAAATACTTTATAATGTAGTATAGATTATGGTGACACACAAATGCGTTGGTATTTTGTTATACGATGATTACTAAATAATTAGTTGCATAAACATATAGACAGGACAACAATTAAAAAAAGTATGTGTAAAGTTACAACAATTAAAAAAAAAAAAAAAAAAAAAAAAAAAAAAAAAAAGTCAAGAATCCAATATAAAAAGAAAAAATCAAGACTATTATATATTAAAAAAATCAAGACTTTTATATCAATTCTCAGGTACTTGTTGAGATCAGAGTTTTTTTTCTTCCCATTTTAATAAACTCCAATTGCATCATTTAATTGAGAATATGATAGCATTCTCAACACAAGTTGTTCTCTTACAATGTGGTATATAACCACATGAGATTTCACTTCTTTCCCCTATGTAGGATATAACCGCATTGGTTTGTATTTTTTAAATTACATGCCATGAAGTTAGCTAGGTATTTTACGCTGCTAAGTAGTTTAGTTCAAGTGTTTTATTTGTTAATTATATTTTCCTTGGTATATAAGACAAGTTTGTTAATAAAATCAGTAGGCAACTTTTTGTGTGACTCATTAAGTTAATCGTTTTAGTGCCAATAGGAGTATTCTAGTTGCAAGTAGTTATATTTAAGCGTTTTATTTGTTAAATATATCTCATTTAGCATTTAAGAACGATTTTGTGAATAAATAAATAGCCAGCCTTTGTGTGATGTATTAAGTTACTCCTTTGCGAAACATCAAAAGTTTGGATTAGGTTAACGGGACTCTTAAAATATGGTTAGTGCATTTTTTTTTTTTTTTTAACGCTCTTACATACTTTGAAAAATCTGCGAATAACAATTGCCATCAGTCAATTGAAATCTAGGAAGATGATAAAATCACGGTTTTGTTTTGTCATTTAGATAGAACGAGTGGCTGAGCCCACGCGTTGCCGCGGGAGAATTACGTCGATAGTTAGAAATATACACTTAAGACATCTTCAGCTAAAAAATTTAATACATAAATTCAGTTGCAATATATATGATCAATACATCCAATTCTATCACATACGATCTCGATATCTAACACCTAGTGAGGCTGTTGTTCTGCTGTCTCAGCTTCTATTTCGCTTTCTGTCGAGGCGAATTAGTATTCCAACACTACCATCGCCACGGAGGTACCTGATGGTACAATGATCCTGTAAAATCAGTAGCACAAAAGTTTTGAATTAAAGGGAAAGTCCAAACGATTTAACCTACTGAGACCAGTGCTTAGTTGTAAACAAAAAACGAAAGAAATTTAAATTTTTGATCATCATGATCAGAATCATAAGTGTCATTCTCATAGGATCCAATATTCTGTGATTAAATAAGAAACATATGAAAAATTTAGACAAACAAATTTACATGTTGCCGTATATCAGTTAACACTTTTATAAAATATAGCCAAACACCCCGGAGACACATTTTGGTGAAAATTTGCTATTACTATTATAATGTAGGATTTGTAAGTGTATTGGAATTTCTTACTAAAAGTTATTTGGTTTTTGTTTATTGAAATATAATCTTTTTGATTAAGTAGTACTATAAGGGGGTGTTTGGCTAACCTTCTCAATAAATCGTGCAGCTGCAATAACTCTGTCACGGGTCAATAACCTGCTGCTACACAAAGCATCTGCTCCAGTAGTTAATGTTAACATTTTCAACGATTTTATATTTGTAATTATATTGGATGTAAACAGAAATAAACTGACCTTCAAGCCGCTTCAAGCATCAGCAAGACCCTTTAATAGTGCACTTTTCCATGCACACACCAACGATGTTTCAAATAAGCGTATTTAATGCTGATATTTTTAACCGCCTAAGCCCTAAAGCTTAAAAATTTGCAGCTCTTTTCAATAGTCAAAGTCAATGTTCTCCTTCCTACAGAAACTGGGCATGAATGGGATTGGTTTATCATTGCTTAATAAAACTGCAGATTGTAACTAAAGGGGCTGTTTGGGACGGCTAAGGGAAGCTTCTTATCGGGGCTGTTTGGGATCCCAAACAGTCTAGCAGTTCCAATAAACAAATCCAAAAGGTTTCCAATAAGCAGTTTTAATAAAACAATGAAATAAGCAGATAAACATTTAAGCAAGCAATCCCGAATGTGAAATTTTCTCTTAAGAGGTGTTGCAAGCCTTCAATTCAGCCATATTCATTTTCTTATTCATGACAAACTTATCAATATCAGCTATTGCTTATCCCGTCCACCTAGTTACTTTCTCATTTCATTACTGCTTCTTATTTCCCCATCGTAAAGGGGGTGTATCGTTAGTCTATTTAGCCGCCTTATAAGCTTATTTGAGTCATAAGCTGGGTAATTAAGATAAAGCAAACACCTCTTAATCAAATATACCCATTTTGTTTAATTAAAGCTAAATACATTACCACGCAAAATAAATAATAAATCTAAAAATTAACTTATTAAAATAGAAGGTTCATACACTGGTGTACATGTAATCACACGTTTAAATGGTCTGAAATGGCTCACCTGCAAAACTCACCGGCATATCATGCATTGCAACAGTTTGTGGTTGATTACCGCCTAACAGCCACATCTTCACTTGCTTATCACAACCGCCACTGAAGACCGTTGACCCATCATCCTTCCATGCTGAGCACAAAACCTTACAAAAAAACACCACAAAAGTTCAGCAAAAGCACAATTAAAGATTATCAAAGTACATGAAGAAGTTGGTTTTATCGGTAGATCATGACCAATAAATGCTTTTTGCCACAGAGCTAACTGATGTTCCATTTTTCGTTACCTCCCAACATCTCACCTGCAGTAATTCCACATGTTAATTGAAACTGCCACATATATATAATCCTTGCCTAACCATACTTAAAATCGAAGTCATAAAAAAAAACTCAAAAAATGTAGACAATTACGTGTTTTTTAAATGCCTAATGTGATTTGAAGAATGATAATGAAATTCACAGAACGACCTTTGCCCTAGTGATAACCATAGTGAAAGCGCCTATGCTAATGTAATTATAAACTCATCACACTAATTAGTTTTTTTTTACATCTCCTTACCTATTAATCCAAATCCATTCATTTTAGACTAAACATCAAGACTCTTCTTTTGCGAAACACCCAACTTTGTGGACAAACCCATATGAGTATTTTCTGCAATAGAGTTGGCAGCCACATTTGTGTAGAAAAGGTCCGCGAAAAAAAAAAATAAAAAATAAATAAATAAATAAATAAAACTGTTCATAAGAACGCCCGGTAAATGTAATATAGAAGAATAAGAATAATTTAGAGGCAATGCTTACCACGTGCCAGAGGTCTGGGCCGAACATTTTCTGCAATAGAGTTGGCAGCAACATTTGTGTGCGGTTCGGATGCTGAGCTACCAGCAACATTCGGGGACATTCCAGACTGACCTGAATGAAAGGCAAAATACTTATGTGAATAGTTGTTATAACGAACGAAAGAAAACACGGGCAAGACCAATAGTGTTCTAAGAACATAGGTAACTCATTGTGGCAAACTAACTGCGGGTGAGGACGACTGACAACAGGCTCAGTGGAAGCCATTGGCTGCTGCTCTAACGTACCTGGTTGCAGGTGTGGGTGGGGCACACGGTTTTCCGTCCAGAACATGCAACATTTCCAGGACAAAGCACCTCGGCATCAAAAACTACAGCATCCATAAGGCTAGCCGGCAGTGGCCTAAAGTCCGAGGCTGTAAGAAAGCGCAAGTTATCATTGTTATAAGCTAGCATGAACATGTAACACAATTTTATTATAACAACTTCAATTATGTTTATTTACACAAATACAATCATTATAAGATCGTCCACGATATACATCTGTAAAGCTTTTATCTCATGAAAAATCAATCCTCTAGTCAATTTTCATATAATTTGAAGTTCTGACTTGAAGATGTAAAATATAACACCACGTTAGCTAAAATAATCGGACTGCATAATATACCTGAGTGAAGAGAGCCATCGTCAGTTGGGAGTTTGAGGTCATCCTTGGTGTTATCAGTAAGCAAACCCACCTGAAATAAATAATCAGATATGAAAATCAAATGAATACACTTTAAGTGACAAACTAAATGGATCATAAGTTTCCAATTAGTGATAGAGTTTTGCTGCACGAAATCAAGCTACAAACCTTCAATTCTAGAAATCTGATGAACTTTTGTGTTCACTATTCTGGATGATTAGATATCTTAGGAATACTAACTCTTTAATTGCATTATATGTCTCTCGTGTTGGGTTAATTCATTACGTTTGGGAAAGCGATTGTGATGATAGAATGTAGGATTTTAAATGTGGTGTCCACTAATGATCCATTATAGCTTTAGCACTTATAAACTTTAAAAAAAAAAAAAGTTTGAGGTGAATTAATCTCGACAAAAAGTATCTATATCTTCCTTCTTTATTAATGTAACATTGCAGTCCTCATCTCTACCTGGCTAAATACTAATCTGTCCTATGAAACTGTCAATAAAACACATTTTAGTTACTTATTATACGCCTAATATGATATATTGATATATTGCCTAAATATTAAAATAATGCCACTTAAATTCTTAATTAGCCCGCCAAAATAAATTTTGAGTACACACTAATAGATTTTTGGCATACAAAGATAACTGTAAGACCTTTTATAACATAAAGAAGATGATTTATTAGTCAAACTTCTAATACACTTTCCACGGCATCGACAAAACGTAATTAATTTTCGGACCATGACAACATTTAGCTTTCAATTTTCATAAAGTGTCTTAAAAGTGAAAAAAGAACGGTTTAGAAGTCCAAAACATTTTATCAAAAGCATGCTCTTAAGAATTTATAAACTGGGTTTTAAAAAGTGTGAAGTGCTTCGTTGTGGTACGGGTCAAAAAGGCGAAGCGCTAGGTGAGGTGCATACTTAAATAACTCTTAAAACAACAGCAAAGGATGAGCTTTAAATACAAAATCGACCCTTTAAGATGCTGTAAAAATAAAATTAATAAGAAAAAGAAAAGCTAAGGGTAAAATTGGAAGAAAGAATGGACATTTACGCTTTTTATGTAATGAAATGACCTTATTTTGTGATATACTTGATTCAGGCTTTATTAAGGGCCCGTTTGGAATGCCCCTTTGGCTTGGGGTTTGAAGTCAAAAGAACCAAAAACCATGATTGGTTCAAAAGCTAGACTTACAAATTAGCAACCAACCCCAATGGCCCTACCAAATTGAAATCCAGACGAAGTACCCACCTTTTCTCTTTCTTCTCTTGACTTTTGCTTTTCTTACATTTTAAATTTTGTCTTTTTCCTATTTTTTATTCTATATGTAATAAACTATTTTTTTATTCTTTAAATAATATTTATTAAATAATATATTTTCCCACTTTTACTTATTTTAACATTTTTTTCTCTTTCTACATCAAATCCAAATCCAAATCCTAATCTACAACTTTACATTCAAATCCAAATTTTAATCTAAACCCATCTACAAACCAAACGGGCCCTAAAGCCCAAAATTGGTGAATTAAAAGGACCCATTATGACCCCCTATAGGTTTAACTCTTATTTTGGACCCACAATAGTGAGGTGCTAGACTGTCAAAGGTACCAATAAAGCGCTGCTTTTAGTAATGGGTACGCATCAAGGGTCCCAATGTGATAACCTCACTGCCCCGACACGTCTTAGGCGCTAAAAGTCTCACTTTTTTAAACACAACACTTAACATTACTTGCATTCACATAAAGCAATTAATTCATTCCTATCCTTACCTTAGTTTGCCAACCTCCTCTTTCCATCAAGAGCTGTTAATCTCTGAAAACTTGCAAAATTATGATGGAACATATGAGTAATCAAGATATCATGGTTGCAACATAAGAGTGAGTAGCAAACTGCGCGTAACATTTCACCCTTACCTCATATGTGTTGATGAGTTCCTTATCATCACTTAGAGAATCATGGGCCGCAGCAGCCTCCACAGAAATTGACATCATCCCCCTCTACATCCTAATAGTTATCCATTGATAAAATTAGAAAGAAGAAATTACAGATAATAATGTAGCTTGAATATTCGGCATGCAATATAAAGAGTAACAAAATAAATAAACAAAGAAATGGGAAAAATGGCTCTATGATTAGCCAGTAAAATTGCATACCTTCAATGTTGTGTTTAAGTTGTTTCGCGCATTGCAGAGAAGGTTAATCTGATCATGATTATCAATCAACGTTTGGCATTCTAGACATAGCCTGTACAGGTAAAGCAGTATAATCAATCCTAAATGCAACTATGTATATAGAAATGTACAGATAGCCCAAGAATTACCCGTGTGTCTGAATATAATTATTGTAACTCCATGTGCTGTAAAATGCACCTCCCTATATTAACAAAGTTTTTACGCAGATGGTTTAGAGTCTTTTCTGACGAAGCATCCGGTGTATTCCAAACGTTTTTTTTTTTCCTGATGTAGAGGCTCGGGGTATTCTAGTACAACCTCCTACGTGGAAATCCAGTGTCAGTAATTAAATCGTAAGTTTTTTTTTTTCTTTTGCTTTTCGTTTCTGCGGATTTAAATTTGAAAGGCCAAAAGACTGAATATCATAAAAAGTTTAAAAAACGTCAATACTGACACACCCTTGGTAGCTGACAACTTCTTAATACAGTCACATTACAACAATTTGTCCTTTGAATAACCCAAAAGATTCAACATAACATCAAGCTGGTTAAAAATTCTACCATATTAATTAAGCACCATCTTAATTTCATAAGAACCCCCCAAAAAAAATTATAAATAAAAAAATAATTCGACCAAATTAACAATAAATCGACAAATCATATGAAACAATGAAATTAACCACACAAACCATATCAACAAATCAACAAAAACCCTCATACTTTTAATCTGAAAGACAGATTCTAGTTACTCGCCAAAAACCCTAATTTTTAATAATTAATAGCAAAAAATTAAGATTCAGAAAATCAGAAATACCTTTAAACATTTGCCCGCCATTGTAACTGTTGATGATGATAAATATTCTCCAGTGGAATCAGGATTTAGTGGGAAACTGTGGGTATGTGTGTGCCTGTGTTTTGTGGATAGGGGTGTGTGTCTCGCTCAGTTCTCGAGTTTTTGGGAAGGGAAACGAAAATGGAAGTTGTTAGGATAGAGGAAGTGAAAAGGAATAATTTGGTCAAATTATATATATTCCTCTACAGTACATCTAAAGCCACTCTTTTTTTTGCTAGGTTCACACCCAACAAGCATTAGCTATTGTACTTTATGCATAAAATATGCCAACAAAAATGCTAAAGGCAATCCTTATTTTGCTATGGGCCTAATGAATAATAACAAGCATTAGCTATTTGTACTCTATGCATAAAATATAACAAAAATGCTAAGGGCAATCCTTATTTTGCTATGGGGCTAATGAATAATAGTACTAACGGTCGTTAGTCAACGTCCGTTATCTACTAACGGTCGTTAACTTTTTTATTTTAAATACCTAAAAAAAAATGCGAAAACAGTCCCTGACATTTAACTTGCGTTGCAAAATTGGTCCTCTAGGGCCTAACGATGTAAAAAAAATTACATAATTACTCCTTCATGTTAGATGTTCGTTACACAAATACTCCTACTAACGGCCGGTACTTAACGGTTGTTACATAACGATATTCTATCATTTTTTAACACACTTAGCTCGAACGTTAAATAATACTTCTGTATGCAAACACCCCGCTGCGAAGCGCGGGCTAAAAACCTCGTGCTTTTTAATTATTAACGTAAAATGTTTTAAAAATGGTATATTAGTCTTTACACAATATATGATTCTGTTTTCTTTCCTTTTCCTCCTAAAAGTGGGAGTAAGATTGTGTCGTTTGTTTTTTCAGAGCTTTTACCTCTTCATCTGCAAACCATGTCTGCAGAAGAAGAGGTACATTTAAGCTCTTCATCTGCAAGAAGAAGACCGTTTGTTTTTTTTGCTATTGAAGTACTTCTTTCTTTCTTTCTTTTTTTTTTTTTTTTTTTCACTAGTATCTTTTGTGCTATTGAAGTAACTTTTTTTTTTTTTTCCTTTTTCTTTTTCACTAGTTTTTTATGCTACTGAGTGCAAAACAAGTGATCGCTTAAAACACGTAGTATTAAAGACAATACATAATGGTTCAAAATATACCAATATCGCTTAAAATACGGAATATTGAAGACAATACATATGGTTCAAAACATAAAAATTTCAAAGCACATAAATTATCAAAATACTAGAAACATATGCCAAATTAGGAACCGACCCGTTCAATCATTTTGCATTAATTGTTGCGCGATTTGATCCCTTAAATTAGTCATATATTGTCGGTCGGGTGCATTCCCTTGTGGTTGAACAACTTGATCTTCTTCGTTAACTCCATCATCAACTTCAACTAACATGTTGTCATTATCAAGTTGCACATTTGATTGCTCATATCTTTTAAAAGAGTTCATCATCTAAACCCTCTTTGCGTATAAAATTATGAAGTGCAAAACATGCAATTGTGATATTTCGTTGTTTCGTTAGTGGAAAGGGTGCCATCTTCTTTAATATAGGAAAACGTGCTTTTAAGACACCAAAAGCACGTTCAATCACATTTCTAAGTTTCGCATGCGAGTGGTTGAATTTCTCTTTACTATTCAATGGACGGCTTCGTCGAAAATCTCCTAACCAATATCTCACATTGCGATATGGTGCCAAAAACCCTCGTGTGTGTGCGTAGGCGGCATCACAAAGATAATATTTGTCTGTAAATGTTATACGGTCATTAATATTTAAGAAATAGTTCAAACATACATACATATATATATATATATATATATATATATATATATATATATATATATATATATATATATATATATATATATATATATATATATATATGTATATATATGTATATATATATATATATATATATATATATATATATATATATATATATGTATATATATATATATGTATATATATATATATATATACATAAATATACATACATATGTGTGTGTGTGTGTGTGTGGTATGTATGTATATACCTGCAGGGGTAATGGAAAAGGTGCATTAGGATTTCTTATTGCTTCTGATAAAATTCTCGAATCATGAGCTACTCCTTCCCATCCGGCAACAAGAAATGTAAACATCATGTTAAAGTCGCATATTGCCAAAACATTTTGATAGCAGTCCCCTTTTCCTCTCCCTCTACATAAATGTTGCTTGTCTTTTGGGACACAAGCATGTATCAAAGTTCCATCTAGTGCACCAATAGATCCCTACATAAACGAAGTTAATAGTCGAAATTTAAATGTGAAACAAAATCTCACATTACTAATAAAGTAACTAATTACCTTAAATATATGTCGTAATCTTCTATTATGCCACGGAACATTTGGATTAGGATTAAAATTTGTTGGTATTATAATCTCCTTAGCAAACTCCACCATTTTAGCCAATAATTCATGAAAAAACTTGTGAATCGTTTGCGTTGAGTGTTGAAATCGGTTTTTTATTACCACATATCGTTGATTGTGACCTAACATCATCAAGAACATAGCCATTTTTTCTTCAACTGATACATGCTTGCCATCTTTTAGCCACCCTTTTACTCTAAAGTGTGTGCAAAGACGAACAAAGGAATCACGTGACATGTGTAGCAACTCGATGCACTGTCTGTCATTTCCTTGCAGTAACTCTAATGTAAGCTGATGACCCGACATTGCTGAAGTAGTATCTCTCTTTCTTTTTCCTTTCCTTGAGCGAAAGTAGCGAAGATATAATGAGTACGAGTTTTTTTATTATAATCCATGATAACACCTGTTCAAATATAACATATAAAAAAATAAACTCATGATTCAAAACACATATAATGTTCAAAATGCCGAATACATAAACCACATAAAATTCAAAATACCGAATACATAAACCACATAAAGTTCAAAATACCGAATACATAAACCACATAAAGTTCAAAATACTGAATACATAAACCAAATGAATGTTAAAAACACATAACGTACGAAAACAACTAAACCACGTTAGAACCCCTTTACGATCTCTCTACTTGAAAATTCCAAATGTTCTACCCGTCATTTGAATCCATCCCTTTAAGACATTTGGATCTGATGGCAAAGCCATCCATGCATCTCTCATATCTTTTGACTGACCAAAGATATTGAATGCCGCTAGAAATAATGGATCCATTGATTCTAATCCAAATAGCTTCAACTTTTCATAGCATTCGGCTGATGTTGGCCCATCCTTGGTTTTAACCATATGTCTCAGGGCAACCTGCATATCAGCAGCCAAGTCATCGAAAGTAACACGGGAAGTCTTCGCCTTTTTCTTAGGCCTGGCTTCATCATGCAGCCTTTGCGTACGAGAGTTCCCATCATCTTCATCATCAATATCCACATCAACCAAAGGGTCTTCATCAATATTAAGTGCCCTAACACGTTCCCTAACAGCTGATGCCCCAGATGCCGATGTCGCGGGCGCCGATGCCCCAAACCCTTCTGAATTGGTCCATTGACCATCACCACTAGGAGTAATACTTTGAAACACAATTTGACATTGTTCCACGTAAGGTAATGGATTTTATTGCAAAGAACCGGCCCTTTTATGAATCTATACCCAAATTTCAAATAATTTCTAGATAAGTTATTTTTGTAGAAAAAAATGACATAAGTGTTAAATGTTTTAGTACCACACACCTTCTTAAAGTCTTCCCATTCTTCTGGTGTTAAAGTAAACATCTTTGTATCCGGGTTATAGATGTTCCCTGTTTTGTTCTTCAAATAAAGCCATCCATTATATTTCGCTCTTAAATTATCAAATCCATTTTTTAGATCTTTTTGTGTGAATTCCACGCCAAACTTGTCTTTGAGCACCCGGCCTAACCTAGCCCAAGACGACCTATGCAAGCTAAGGCCATTTTTACCGGTCGTTGTCATCTCTTCAACGCAAGTGCCTAGTAAAACTTTGATCATTTCATTTGACCAGTTTTTACGTTGCTTAGGACCTTCCATAGGACTTTCCATTATAGCTATAACAAATATACATAAGGAAATCATTATTTTGTTCATATACTTTGCTTGTATGATCTAAAGATAACAATAGTTACCGAGTAAAGTAGATACAAGTTGCAACAAAACTAAGCATAAAGAAGGAATACCAATAAGAACTCAAACAGTAACTCAACCAAATCACCTATAAGCATTTTCCTAAACTGAAATCTACAGTACCAAACTACTTCAACCTAATGGGCAATGAATAACCTAAATATGCTAAAAAGCAAACCTAATAATCACTTAAAAGGCACTCAGTTTGGTTATTCATTCCAGAATAAAATCCCTTGGCTCCATCACTTATGCTATAATGTACGTACTGTGTTTGGTTATTCATTCCAGTCAATTTGCAAGATCATGCTTAAGTCAAATTTCAAAAAGAGAATTAAGCTTCATAAAAACAAGAAGTAAGACACATGCATGAGCACACTGCCATGAACCATTTCCGGTAACTGGACTCGATAGACATATTTGTATCATTTAAACAAGATCAGGCTACTATCTATTAAAAATGACAATATAAGTTGATACATATTAAATTTCAATTCTCAACATTTTCACAAAATAAGTTAGTGAATAGAAATTCCCAAATGATCCTGTTACAATCTGAATTCATAACCCAAAATAGCATGAAATAACAAGTTTAGAAACCTTTGCAAAAAACAATACTGACCAGGCTAGTTATAGTGAAGCCCGAAACATGATACTTACAATAGTATAAAAACGTTGTCTATCAATCAATCCTTATATGCATCAGCAAAACATATCTTCCTGATTTATCAAACAATTTGTTTAAAATTTGGCTGATCCTCTTCCAAAAGCCCGAAAGTTCAGCGAGAGATACCACTAGGGTGTTTATTCTTGCTTCTGCGTTCGGCTTGTTTGTTTCGTATTTGGTCTCGGTTTAATAATAACCCTGAAGGGTGTGTTTGTTTGTCACTCGACTGGAAAGAAAACCACCACAGGTGGTGATTGTTTGGCTCGGTACACGACAGCCCCGAGGGGTGTCGTTGTTGTTGTTTGGTTATCTCAGGTTCAAGATAAAAGCCACCCCAAAGGGGTTATTGTTTTGCTTCTGTCAGTCACAGCCCCAAGAGGGTGTTTGTTGCGTGCTACGACCCACACCAAAGGGCGTGTTTGGTTGTTGTGCTCGGTCCACCAAAGCAGCCCAGTTTAGGGTGCGCTTGGTTTGTTCTTCTGGTTCAACAAAGACACACAAGGGGGTGTTTGTTGTCTGCTGTCGCAGCCCACCCAAAAGGGGTCTTTGCTTGCTGCAAAACAGCCCCAACAGCGGGGGTTTGTTGGCTGCAAAACCTCCCCAAAAAGGGTGTGTTTTGTTTGTTTATTTTCTGCACAAAGGGTGCATTTGGAGCTCCTGAATTCAGCCCCTAAAGGGTGCGATTCGTGGCTTATTTTCTGCACCAAAATGGTGCGTTTGATGCTGAATTTTCTGCACCAAAAGGGTTCGTTTGATGCTTATTTGAATGTCGATTATGCCTAACTCAAAAGCCCGAAAGTAAGCATGCCTAACTCAAAATGAAAACGATTATGCAAATTTGGCTAATCCTCTTCCTGATTTATAGCAGTCTTGTGCTACCAATGAAAACGTTACTATGCATGCCTAACTCAAAATGGATGCAAGGAAAGTAGAAATCCTACAAGCATGTAACATACCTTCTAGAAGCAGCGAACTGCCCTAAGATCAGTAACGGAGTATAGCTGAGTCTTCTACAGATATAGCAGTTCACACACAATATCATATTCGAGCAAACTGGTTATCAGCTCAGAAATGGACGCCACCAAAGCTTGGTGAATAAGATCAGCATATCCTTCATGTTTCTGCTAATGATTCACATTTCACATTGACCAAAACTGATCCATGTCGATTTCTCCATGAATAAGCTTAAAGGAACCATACCCATATCACTGAATGTACTTAAAAACCTTAAAGTACTAAACTTTTCTTCTAATAACCTCATTGGAGTCATACCCGATTCATTTCGTGAAAAGCTATATCAGCCGTTATAAGACTACTTAAAAACCAAACCCAATACTTATCACTAATGTACTTAAAAACCTTAAAGTACTTAAAAACCGAACCCAATACTTATCACTAATGTGGTTTGGCTGCTAAGTAGCTTATTATGTGAAAAGCTATATCAGCCGTTATAAGACAACTTTTTTAAGCCTCTATACTTATCACCAAAATTCACCCCATTTACGCACACAACACGATTATGCAAATCCTAATACCTGACAACATACAAAAATAATTCAAATCCTAAAACCCATCCAAACACTAGATACTTCCAACCTTAACCAAAATCTCAAAACCCAAAAAATCAATTCTGAATTATCAAAACAAAGCAACCCATATCAGTTTATAACATATCAGAATTATCAAAACAAAACAAATATACTTTTGTAAGCAAAACAAAACCCAATATATTTCACATAAAAAAACCAACAATAGCCTAAACATAACAAATAAATCAAACCCAGAACACAAAAACTTCAAACAATCAACACCAATAAAAAATAAAACAAACCTTACCTTTTTGCGGCGGCGGAGAAGGAAGGTATAACAACCCGTAAAATTTCAGATTATTATAATAATATTTATCATGTCAGAAAATTCAAATCAACTATTTTCTGACAAATGCCAATATCTAAAACTTAAAAACGAGAGGTCATCTCGTTTCTTTATAAATAAGATATCGCACACACGATACTTACCCACTAAGTATCTGTATAATAAAAGTGAAATTTATTATTATCCAAGTTAAAATTTAAGCATACATAGGCTTAACCCATTGTTTCGGGAAAACATTCCGCATACTGCAGCGCAGTAGCATACAAAACTAAAAATAAATACTTATATCTCCACACTATATAATAGAGGAGTCCATGACACGTCACTATTGCCACGTCATTGATGACTCATTGATGACATGGCGTTCAACAGCCATTTACATAAAAAAAAATGGATGTCTAGGAGGTTCGAACATGGGTCAGTAACAAAATCACTCCCCACACATTACCACTAAGCCAAATGGCTTTTTATGATAGATTCTTAAAATACATCCTGATAAACCCATGAAACACACTAACACAAAAATGGATAACCTTGGCTACTTTGCAACACAACTGGAAACACAATCTCACATAAATCAAATCAACATAATTATTCACACACATCAATTGGGCGTTTCTCTTGCTAAAAATCAGGGATTCTATTGAAGAACGCAAAAAACGATTTCATTTTTCTCCATCTGATTTCGCCTTTTTTATGAAACTGAAAGTTTTGAATTTATTTTTGAAGTGAATCATCTCACACACTACCTAAAAATCAAAACCAAATCATAATCAATCCTCATTATCATTCTTGATCTATCAAAACATTCGGAGACCAATTCAACAAATGTATAAAATATTTCACTGATTCATCATCAAATCAGTTAACCCTAATCTCAAGCACCTTATTCGAATCAATGTATACACAATTGATCCAGGTTTGGTTTTTAGTCATTACTTAATTTGTTATTTGATTATTGTTTCTTTCATCTCTATTTGATTCATTTTAGCATTTTTATGATTATTTCTGAATTTATACCATTCGATTTCTCAATGTGTTAGTGTTTTTATGTTTACTTTAGGTCGTTTAACAAACTACCAAAATGGATTGGTGGGATTTCCAGTAACATTGAATCTTTTTCTGTAATTTGGATTGGTGGGAAAGACACGCCATTGAATCTTTGTTTGAGGTTCGAGCTGCTGTTAACTACTAAGGTAACATTTTCTTACCTAGAGGCGTGTCACATCATTATTCAAAATTTTCTTTATCTGTGTACCATTTATGTATTTAGTTGTTCAATGAACGGTTCATGTTCAAGCACTTCAAGCAACATGATACAATAGTTTGTGTTACATAATTGTTATTGTTGATAAATGGCATATAAGCTTTGTTATTTTCAAGTTTCCCACTTTTTAGCCAATATAAAGAAATTCATTATCATGTTTTGAGATTAAGAAACAATGAAAGGATTGAAAGCCTTCAACCCTGTTTTGCCTTTTCATTTGCAGTGCAGCTGTTTGAGTGAAGATGAATGGGCTTCTTTATGCTCCGCCTTTGCTTCTTCTAATGCTTAAGGTACACTTAAGATGCTCTTTGGGATTGCTAAGTTTTGTGTATTGTCCTACTTACATTTAATCATTTACTCAACCTATAATTTATCTCTTTCATTGTATCGCTTTTAATATAGGCCTTGGACATAATTGGCGTGATAACAGCTCTAATAGGTGTTGCATTAGTACAAGTGTTTATTCTCTCCAGTTGCTTTGACATGTACTCCATTAGTAAATTTTTTTATGATGTGAATTTATTAATATATACTTGCAGCATATATGAGTAGAACGTGCGGGTTGTACCTTGTCCTAACAAAAGGCCTCTTGAGCAGGTATACTACTTACAGGATATTCATCATTTCATTAAATTAAAATTTAAAAGTGATAATTAAACTCTCTTAAAGATAATTAACAGGGAATGCCATTTTTTCCACTATCTCAAACATTAGTTTTAGTCTTGGTGTGTGACGATCATATTACCTTATTGAATTACAACATAATCTTTCTCCATTTATATCATTTTCTTCAGGTTTTGCTCATGACACTGCAAAATGCACCACCAGGTCGTAAATACGGGAGGGACAAAAGATCCACTTTCAAAAGCTTGTGTCATGCTACATGTTGATGACATTGCGAAATGCATAAAGGAGTTGCTTATTATAATCCAAATGATTAAATACATGCTCCAAGAAGGTATTCTTTGTTGACATACAATGTACTGAATACGACTGTTAAGGAACTAATGCACCACCACTTTGTCAATATTTTTGTTATCTTTAATAATTTTACATTATTGGGTATTACATATCTCCCCATATACACAGACATTAGATATCAATGATCCATGTAAAACTTTCAGCCACTTACCCACATTCTATCAGATAATAGCATCATATGCTTAATGCCCATGTATCGATATGCTATTATTAAAGCTTATCTCTTTGTTCTTAAAGGTGAAACATAAATGCGTTGCTAATGTTCCTAACGGAGTCGGGAATGATAGGAACCATTCAATCATCATGGGAAGCATCATGGCGTCTTCTTTTTCTAGATGGATGAATGTTCAGATCCTCTGATGGAGCACATGGGATTTTACAAGATCAGTGGCACCGAAGAAGTCATCACAGGTATATAATTTCTTCTTTTTCTTTTTATTTTTTTTTTCTATTTGATAAAAGGTTAATGGATGTAATCACGTTTTGTCTTACAGTACATTTGCTACCTACTTTGTTATGTTAGGGTATTCAAAGGAAAAATTACTGAAATATATAATCGCTCAAATCCACCACATTTGCATATATTCACTGTTATTTGATGACTTGGACTCCAATCTCGGCCGAACCCAAATGGTACAAGAGTCTATATTTGCCACTTATTTGGTTGGCATTATTGTTTGAAATTATATGTAACGAGATTAGTAATAGGAGATAGAGCGAACAAGCAGTTTAGTGAAGCTGTCTTTAACAAGTTATTTCAAACATTATCATCGAGTTAAGATACATAATGCTTATTAACATGTAAGTTATTTCAAATAGATATAGATTGTTAACAAGTACCAAATTATTACGACTGACTCATAATGAGAAAAGCTAGATACTCCCTCCTAAAGCATTACAACATATGACTGTTAAGGAACTAATGCACCACCACTTTGTCAATATTTTTGTTATCTTGAATAATTTTACATTATTGGGTATTAAATATCTCCCCATATACACATTTGTCATGGACCGTTCATGTGTTTAAAGTAGGTGGGACAAACGTCCACTGCCATTGATCCGGTGATGATAAATGACAGCAGTGGCCGTAAAACATATGAAAAAGTTGTATGTTATCACCTTTTCAATGACATATGCGCGGGGACCAGTTTTCCACATGTTCCCCTAATAGAGGGCTATTATCTTATCGCATCTAACAGTGTGGCCATTTGTTTTTAATGTTTTCCGGCTTCAAAGGGTTGTTTCTTAAAAGTATGGTCACATGCAGGTATTGGACCATTGGAGCTAGACTTTGTGCCTGGAGTCGTGCGTAGGGAATCAGGAGTAACATACAGTCATGTGCAGTCTGGGACTAACAGTCATGTTTCTGCTGGAAGCGAGTGATATTTTAATGACACAAACCATAGTGATGGACATAGAGGAGGGCAGACAATAACACAGCAACGATTGCTCCGAGAAGGTAAGATATTTCATCTATCCACATTACTATACAGTATAGACTAAAGTTTGTAATGACACGGTTATTGTAATGTGCGGAACACCGAACATATCGTCTGCGCAAAAGGCTGTTCAGCCAAGTGGTTGCAGGTATGATACAATATTAATGCACAAACACCCTGCGCTTGATGGTGTGCTTTTGTTCCTGCCTGATAAATTATTTTATGTTACAATGATTGCAGCCACATCAGATAGACAAACGCAGTCCTCAGCAGGAAGAGAAGCCACATCAGCCATACCAACATCAACTCGCAGGCGTTTGTGGCACTTCCCTTTTCTTTTTACGACTTCCATAAACCGACTTCACAATCTAGAACTTTAGTTTATAACATGAACATTAAAATTGGAACGTGACAAAATTCTTACTTTATCTTCTCGCACTTCCACTTACAGTTCTTACTTTAGTAAATCAAAGTCGTTTTAAGCTAGAATTTATTTAAGTTGGTAAAGTAATGCTATATGTTTGAGCGGCCATAACTTTATTCCTTCCTCTTAAAGTGTTGCTAATTTGTGTGTTGCAGTCACTGGAAGAGGACAACTTGAGAAAAGACACCACCTCAAGTGAAATATATGAAACTGTCAGATCTGAAGTAAGACGTACTATTTCTGATATTCAAGATGACCTTCAAGATGTGAGTTTTTTAAGCTATCATTAAATAACAAATTATTTTATGCAATATGATGGTGGAATGACCCATTCCAAATGGTGGAATGGCTCATTATGAATCACGTTTTATTTGATCAGAAGTCACGTATGTGTCTTTAGTTCTTTCTGGGTTTACTGTTTTTTTCTGCGAACCAGGCAGGTCATTCTGAATGAAGTAACTTCTTACTATATTGCAGTTTTGAAACAAGAAAGAAATGGATACATATTTATTTACTACTGTGTCCATTTGTTCTCTTCATTATCAATCTAGGTGTATCAAATTTATCAAAGTTTATTCCAATGCTTACAATGATGCCATACCAAAGTCGTATATTTGTAACTTGAAAACTTGGAAGTGATCCAAACATAAATTACTATTGAACTCATAAATTACTATTGAACTGATTTTTTTTAGAATACTCAAATTACTCTCAATTTTCAGGAGTTGTTTTGCAGGAAACTACTACAATAATAAACTTACGTTTGGTTTTTAACGTGATCTTATTAAGTCTTTGGTTTTTAATAATGTCATTTACCGTTATTTCTATCAACCATTTTACTACTTCTATTATATAAAGGATGAAAGCACAAGTAGGGCACTCCACTTATTTTTATGGCAAATACAAAGACTAATCTCGGTCCAATAGATGTCTTTTTTACAATTCGATGATTATGATGCCCATGATACTTGAGATTGGAAAGGGTGGTCCACTTATATGTAATCTTATGTAACTGTGACTGCCATTTGCTTATAAATGGGGTTTAACTTCTTAACATTCAAATGATGATGTGTGGTAATCTTATGTCACTGTGACCGCCATTTGCTTATAAATGGGGTTTAACTTCTTAACATTCAAATGACGATGTGTGTTTTCAAATGACAACATTTTCTGATTGTATTCATATTTGTAATATTTCAACTTTATATCTATAACATGTTACCGGTTATTTCAAGAATCATATTAATGTCTTTTTCTATATAAGTAACACATGAAAGTAGCCCGCCCATCGGGCGGGTTAAGCAACTAGTAAGTGAAATATACACATTTTAACATTTAATGATAATTTACGAAAGAAAACGAGAGGTTATCTCGTGAATTTAGGAAGCCACGGCAGCGCACGCATACCGACACCAAATTAATAACGGCAAACTATTATAATCAAATTCCAACATAATAAAAATGTCATATTATTACGCTCATAAAATCGCTCCTAAAAATATAACTTTTATATTTTTCGGATACCGGGAAGGTACGTGTACAAATAAACTCGACAAAACACGGGGTACAATTTATACTGTGTCTAATATAATAGAACAAAATAAAACATTGGATCCAGTATTAAGCGTCCCTATCCTCATTCTCTCTCTCTGCTACACCACGACCCAACACAATCTCCCTTAAATGGGTAAAAATCTTTTCTTTTGATTTCAAACCAAGAAAAACTCTTATGTCTTCACTCCAAATTTGTCTAGGCTACACTCTAGAGGCACGCTTGGTGCGTTTAATCCGAATTCGAGGAAGGAAAAGCTCAAAGTAGTAAGAAACATGTTTTGGGTTTTCCATTGAGTCACTTTCACCATCCCAATTCATTCTCTATAAAAGAATTGAAGCTCAACAAACTTCTTGATCATTTTTCCATCCAACTAAAAAAAAATAGGGTTTTGTAATTTAAAAGAATTGAAGCTCATCCAACTTCTTGATCAAAGCCCTAGCTCACTCGACTTATGTTAGTTTCCAGCTTACTGTGTTTTCGACCTATTCTTTTAATGCGTTCTGATTATAGTGTTGAATTATCTGAGTGGTTTGTCTCGGTTGAGACTAAACCCAGAATGTTTATATTCCGCGCATCTTGGTCCAACTCGTACAACCATCACAGTACCCCACGAAGGAAGTGATTGGTATCGTGTCTTGCCCTCAATGTCGGGTCGTACCCGATTAACATGAGAAAAGTCACAGCTCTTTTGTGTCCCTCGGATAGTTGCGTCGTTGTTATGACTTGCTATAGTTTTGAGGTTATGTTTAGGTGTACAAGAGAAATTCCCAGAAGATGTGTTTTTGTTTATGTGCCTTGAGTCAATAAGAGACACCTCGAAGGCTATGGTCACTTCGACTACCATTAGACCGTGATAAAAGACTTAGAGTCTTGTTATGCCAAGTGGTCGAGTTCAGCGTAAACCTTGCGTTTCGGTTAGTAAATCCCCGCGTCATAACCGCTGCGTCACAACACCAATTATTTCTAAACCGTTTTGTGTAAAATCTTACTCGGACCTCAAGTCCTAACCAAATGGGTATGTTTATTAAATGGGCTGCGAAGCCCAATTCTTTTTAAGGGTGCGTTCATTATCAATCAATCATGGAGTAGTTTAGTTTTCATTATCAATCATGGAGTAGTTTAGTTTTTATTTTTATTATATTTTCTCTTGGATGAGGTAAGTTATCAATTTCATCACTAATCTTTTTGGTTATATGTATTTAATTTGTTAGCAGCATGATTGATTTTTCTTATATTAGATTATTGAATAAATTGATTGTGTTATTCAATACAAATTTTTAGTTGACAAGATTGTGTTTTTGGTCATATCGGCATCTTGCTAATAAATTCTCTCTTTGGGCAGAAAATATGACAACGAGTTCAACAAGGTTGGAACAATGTCAAAGATTTACAAAGCACTAGCATCTGGAATTCTAGATGATGATGAGGTAAATCTTTCTTGGCAAATCTGTTTCTTTTAGCTCCTTTATGTTTTATGCCTGAATTGCTTATTTCATGGAGCATGAAACATTTTTTTACTCTTGGATATATAATTTTTTATAAGCTTTTTCCTTAAAATAACAATAAAGGAAATGATGTATGCCATTGGCATGGATCTTGCGGGCAACAACTGATATATGCGCCATGTGCTGGTTTTAAGTTATTAAATGAGGAATGAACCAAGACAAACAACAACGTTAATGCACTTACGATCCATGATGTTACGAGAACGTACATATCATTTCCCCTCTAATAAAACTTTTATTATGTTTTGTAGCATGTCTAATTAAACAAATAAGGGCTTCTCACATGTTATTTTTGCCACAAGACGCAAGGCGAATATAAAGGTACTTGTAGCTACATTTTTTTATCGACCTCCTATGTAATGGCACTTGGTAGAATATCGCAGGCAATAAAGTATAGTTACCAAAAAAATTAGTATCGTAATGTTGCATTGGAATAGTAAAAGTTGAGGTGGTAGCCTTTTGTAAGCATTTTTAGCCTAATCAATTCGTATGAAACTAAGATAACGAACATGAATGATTGACATATTCAATGTCATTAGTAGTTTAACATGATTAATAAGTATATTCCATTCTGCTACCAATATACGCGTTAAGCTATAAGTTCTCAACAGATAATATGTTATTGAAGTCAACTCATAAGTGACTCAGCACCATGCAACTAAATTTCTTTCTTTATTAGAATAGTAGGCTTATATTCGTTTCATATTGCATAATTTGGGATTGGAGACCGTGGGTGTGAAACTGGACAAGAATGGAGCAATACTGGTATATCATTGTCTTGCCCGTTTGTCTGTACATTTTTGTTGGTCATATTTTTATGTTGTTTCTTGTGTTCATTGATGCCCAGGTTGATAGAATGAATCTCACTCCTGTTGCTTTGATGGAGGGAGGGGCATTAGCCAAAGCCCTTTTTGCAAATGAACCTACAAATCCAATTTTAGGTATTTTCGACTCATAAAGTAATTTAATGTTTAGAACTGTGAGACTCATTGTTTCCTTCCTGACTTTTGGCATGTTCGACCCATTTGACCTGTTTTTTTTTTAACTATATCTTCTCATTTGGCTCATTTGACCCTTTAGAGCTAACGCCCGAATCACTTTTTCCAGCTACCTAATGGATCATAACCAAAAAAAAAAAAAAAAAAAAAAACCACGAAGATAATCGATCCAATTTTATTTTGCCAATCACCGATGGTGCGTTAATTTAAAACCATTGAGATTGGGCCTATGGTGCGTTTTACCTATATTGTTCTTTGAATTTGATTCAATTAATGTTTGGTTGTAATTCTTTGATGATTGTCTGTCTTTAGCTTCATTATAATTGTTTTGAATTGTGTGTTCATATTTGTTTTGGAGCTATTGTATTTTCTTTTTTCGAATTAGGATGTTCATATTGTTTCGAATCTCTGTAAGAACTCTATGTGTGTAGCATATCGTTGACCCCTTTGAAGCATACCTTTGAATAATATTAGTTACTCCCTAAGGTGGTTCATTTGGATGGTAAGTGTTGCACAAGGGTTTCTATGATTCCTTACAAGATATCACTAATTGGGTCACTTTATGTAGCACTGTTTTAAAAATGTTAATATTATGGATAATTTAAACTTTTCAATTTCGTCATCTACTTTGTTATTTCTATGATTGCATATAGATAATTAATTGGGTCATTTTCTATGTTGTTTCTCTCTTTATTTTTTTATCTTAGTTACACCTAACATAGTTGTTCAAATTTTGGTTGCTTTGTTATAGTGCTTCAGATTAAGGGACCTCTAAATAATCGTTGCCACATGGGGACTCAATGCAATGTTCCGTATATGTGTTTTGTTATATATCGCTGCTTTGGTTATGATAACTGGCGCCATTCATTATATTGAATTTAAATTCGATGTGCTCAGCGAGAAATACGCATAGCAATGTTTTTTGTTGGTACGTAGTGAATTAATATTGCACATAATTCTTAGAAAATCTCATCGACTGCAATTTTGCTTCTATGTAATGTGAAATATCTGCTTAAAGTCATTTTTGCGCTCCTCTTAACTTCCAAAATGATTATGATTTATGGTTAACGTGCTTTATCATTTGTTCCATTTTAGGTGTTGCACTATGTCTTTTGTACATCTAAAGATGTTTTTTTTTTTTTTTTTTTTTTTTTTTTTTTTTTTTTTTTTTGGTTCATTTGTAGTCAGTAGTACAAATACTTCAATGTAAAAGTTAAGAGTGTATATCAATATAGCATTTGTGGTCAGCAGTATAAATACTTCAATATAAAAGCACGTTTAGCGAACCGGAGATTGCTATCGTCGGAGATACCTATGCTAAGTGTTAGCTATAATAGTACCTAAGTAGCTTTAGCAGCAATTTTATTTCATGTATTCATCAATTGTATGTATATATTAATACCATAAGATTGTTTTTTCATTTTTTGCAGAAAGAATGTGAAGATTTGTGTCAAAGATTTAACGATGGTTTGCTCAAGAGGCCTACTACCACGGTCAGGAGGGGCGTTAGGATTTACTTACACTCCTCCAACCACCGAGGATAGGTATTTGCTTTTTGTGGATGAACTAAGAGGATGTTTGGTTACACTTCTTGGAGGTCTTGCTGCTGAAGAAATTATTTACTCTGTTTGTGAGTCAACTTGTGCACTTGATGACATACGCCGAGCTACAAACATGGCATAAAAGGCTATTGATCAATACGGTCTCAATCCCACCATAGGCCCAATCTCAATGACAACACTTACAAACAGCGGCATGGATGATTGAGGCTTTGGTTTCGGAAGGGATCAGGTTCCTTTTTCTTTTTGGTTTTGGATTATACTTTTTTTTTTTTCAGTAACTTATTGACGTAGATCATATTTGTTTTCTTGTCTACAGATCTTTGAACTGGATCAGGAAATTGAGAGTATAAATGGACTGCATGCTGAAATAGTAAGTTTGCTTCTTCTTTTTTACATGCTGAACAGGATCCTTAGTTACAACAAACTTCTTTTATATATAGCTAACTCATTTTTTTTTTTTTTTTTTTTTTTTTTTTTTTTTTTTTATTGGAATGAATGGTCTTTTATATATAGCTAACTTATTGTTAGAGGTCTTTTCCCCATTTTGGCTGACCCTCGACATCCTGTAAGTTCTTATTATCTTATAACTATAGATAGTTACATGTAACAGTTGTATGTGTATTTGATCCTTTATAAACGTCGGGTCTTCTTATTACTATTTCTCTCCTTCAAGGTAGTTATTAAGTATCCATTATTTCCCACTACATACTTTAGTTTTGAAATGGTTCCATGATTTGAACCCTTGAACTACTTTTATAATATGGCCATTAGTTAAATTAAGTAGGACTTGCTGAATTTAAGGGTGTTTGGGATTGTTTTTTAATGATGATATAGATTTTTATGCGGGCAACTATATAAGTAGTCCATGGGCTCATGGCTGTCATGCAATTCTTTGTAAATGTATTCATCAAGAACTCTAAATAATGAATTTGCATGATCTTAGATACTATTCTTGCCAGTTTTGCTTAAGATACTATTCTTTTGAATTATCTAAAGGTTGTTCTCCTTGATACCCAAACCGAAAACTCTAAATAGTGAAGCTTGCCCTCCTTGATACCCAAACCACATTCATGGAAGGTCTCTATCTATCTATCTATCTATCTCTATGTATGTATGTACACGCACACACACATATGAGCATGGTAGTTACATATTTGAGCTTATAGTTGGTACACCAATAGATCATACGGTATGCAACTATGATTTATATTGTTGGTGTAATATGATGGCATGATCATGTGCAAATCAAATACTTCTAAAAGTGCTGATATAAAACAAAAGACAATAGAAGCTTCCACATAAATTATTTTGATATCCTTTTTTTGTTTAAGATGGAATATTTTGAATGTTGGCTATTGGGTTTTGACGTTTTGTTCACTGTAGATTGTAATACTTCAAATAAGTAACAAGATAGGTTCTGATATAATTTCTTCACTACAGATTGATATATGGGATAAGCCTGCATTATAATTGGAGTTATGAACGTCAATGGAATCAATAAGGTACTTCACTATTACGTGTTCATCATAACTTTTCAAATCTTTTTATGAGTTTAAGTTTATAGTTATTAATCAATCTTTATTTTCCAAAATTTCAGCTCGTGTTTTCATCATCAGCCACTATTTATGGCTGGCCAAAGAAGGTACCGTGCAACAAAGAGTTTCCATTATCTGCAACCAGTGGCGAACCCAGGATTTTAGAGGGCGGGGGGCAAAATTTTTTTTTTTTTGATAAAATTTGTGATGAACTTTAATAAAAAGTTCATAAAAAAAATTTTTGCACTAAAAACTGATATTTTTTTAGATTAAAATAGAGATTTAAGGTTTTTTAGATTGTTTAATCTTAAGGTGGGGGTCAATTTGATTTTATAATGGGGTGCACTTTAATAAAATGGTCCTAAAAAAAAATTTTTACACTAAAAATTGATATTTTTTGGCGAACCATGGAGGGCACCGCGCCACCCCAACCAACATGTACTTCCGCCCCTGTCTGCAACGAGCCCATATGGATGAGCCAAGGTATGAACTGGTCAACATTTTATTTGTTTGGTCAACTTGAAGTATGGTTTATCGGTTTGATAATAGGAATGAATCCTTACAGTTGATGATCGAGGAGATATGCCGGGACATATATACTTCGGATTCTAAATGGAAAATTATTTTGTTGCTATATACTTTAACCATGTTGGTGCACACCCAAGTCATCACATTGGCGAGGATCCTCGTGGGATCTCAAACAATCTTATGCCCGTTGTGAACGAATAACAGTCGGTGATCTTTATTGTGATATGACACAAGGCCACTATGTAATACGTGGCAAAAATGTTTTTTTAATTGGCGAGCTGGTATGTTGTCTCATGCCAGAAAAAGAAAATATATGCTAATTTGATACTACGTAAAAGTTATTTTGTTGATATATTTATGTGAAATGTGTAGGATCTACAGAAGGTGGAACTTCCACACCATATGACTCATGTTTCTCAAACTGAGATAAAAAGGGTAAGTACCAAAGGAGAACTATAAAGTTGTAATTAACATTTTTTTTACATGGTCATTCTTTTTATATTGATTTTTAGTTTTTACTATAAAGTTCTAATTAACATTGATTTCAAGAGATCAATAAAGTTTTATCAGATAAAGATTAAGAGTTAGCTAAGGTAAGAGATGAAATTTGGGTTATGTCTACTCATTGAAATCTTCAAAAATTTGGGTTATGTCTACTTTTTTGCAGCGTGCTGCTTACTGATTGCTAATTGTTGCGCGTGGCTTAATTTTCCATTGAAATTGTGTATGTGTTGCATTTCAGAGCCACCAAAACTTGAGATGCTTGCTCTTACTGGTAAACACATGGAGGGAGATGTATCGACTGTTATTCAAGCTATCCCAAAGGCTGATGTGCAACAGAATGTTCGGCAAAAGTACACAACGGGCATGTTAGATACCAGTAGTATAATTCTATGAAATAATTTAAGTTTATGAAACATATGGCAAGTTAACTAAGTTAACTTTACTTTCATTCCTATGATTATTTTTACAATGATATGTTACCAGGTTGTAAGATGACCAGTCAAGGAATTGGTCAAACTGTGTTTGGGTTGAAATGGGTAAACTTTTGAAATACATGTCAAAGAGAATCAAGGCGGGGTTGGCCATTGTCATTTTCGTGTGTAGATTCCTCATATTTTTTTTAGCAACAACTTTATTACCATAATGGTAAACTAATTACGTAAAAATCCATGATAAATGAATTAGTCTCTATGTGATTGAAATTATTGAAAATTCAGTGTGTACAATTATTGTTAAAACACTCTAAGGTTATTTAATCTCCTTGCGTATATTTTTCAATGACATTTTATCATAACTTTTTTATTCTTAATATTATATCATTTAACGTTATTTCTATTAACCATTTTACTACTGTTTTTAGTTTTTAAACAATTTCTAAAGCTAGCCGCCCAGCGGGCGGGTCTGTAGCTAGTTAATATATATATTAAACCATGTGTAAAATGACATTGTTTTCGGCCACCCGACGTCGTTTCGCTGATCCAACACCAGGCTTATTTGCCCCAGCCTTTGGGCTTATGGGTACCTTTGCTGTTGAGGTTTTAAAGTTCAGTAATGGTTCATGTGAACTTTGTTTATTCACAACAAAGAAGTTGTAGAAAAATCCGTCGTCACTAAGTGAAGTCAATACTTTTTAAAAATTTTAGATTTTCATTTTTCTGAATCGGTTCAAATTTATTTAAAAATTTGATTATTGGCAAGGCAGAGATGATTATTGGTAAGAAAAAATATAGAATGAAACTATTTGAACCCGTTTAATTCTTCTTAGATTTTTATTTTACTGAATCGGCTCAAATTTGTTTAAAAATTTGATTATTTGGCAAGATAGAGAAATAATTTTATTTTTATTTTTATTTTTATTTTTATTTTTTATTTATTATTTTTTTTATCAAGGTAAGAAGTTTATATTTGAACCCGTTCAATTCTTCTTAGATTTTCATTTTTCTGAATCGGCTCAGATAAGATATTTGGTTGCATAAAAAGCCTCTGCTGCTCGTAGGTTTATCAGATAACCTGTCACCCCTGGAACTTGACCCGGTTTATTTAAGTTGGTAAACTGCCTTATGATGTGTAATTTTTTATAAATCATTTTCCATAGATCAAATGGGTTCTTCTTTGAAAAAGTGTCGATAATGCACCTCGTTTTGTGTTTGTTGATTTTCATGCATAACAACAACAACAACAACAACAATACCCAATCCCGCCGAGGCAGGGTATGGGGGAGGTAGAATGTAGACAGTGCCTACCCCTACCCCAGGGATAAACCCGGGGTAAGGAGACTGCTTCCAATGAGATCTCCGGCTAGTGCACGTGTGCGGATAATAAAGAAGAGAAAAGAGAGCAAAAGGGCAGCAAACAAAAAGGGCAGACCAAACAGGCACAAACGAAAAAAAAAAAAAAAAAAAAAAAAAGCACACAGCAAACCACAAATAAAAACCATCCTAAGTGTAGACCAAAAGCAAAGAAAAGGCAGGTAAACCTAAGGGAGCAAAACAAAGGAAGACGATACCTAAAGCGAAGGCAAAAGGCAACAAAGGGCAAAATCAAACACGCAAGGGGCCTAAGCTAAGGCAAAAAAAAAAAAAAAAAAAAAAAAAAAAAAAAAAAAAAAAAAAAAAAACCTTAACACCTAACACCTATCCTGAACTACCCGCAAATCCTAATTCTATCTCTCCACAAATTCCTATCTGAGGTCATGTCCTCGGACAAGAGCAGCTCCTTCATGTCGAGCTTAAGTCTATCCTCCCACCTGAGATTGGGTCTACCCCTCCTTCTCACACCATCAACTACTAGCGCTTTGACTCTTCTTACAGGCGCTGATTGTGGCCTCCTCCTGACATGGCCGAACCACCTCAGCCTTCCCTCTCTCATCTTCTCGATAATATTCCCGACCTCAAGTTTTGCTCTGAAAACACCGTTCGGGATCATGTCAAGCAAGGTTTTCCCACAAGTCCATCTTAACATCCTCAATTCCGCCACCTCTACTCTGTTAGCATGCGCCTTGGAGATGGGCCAACACTCGGACCCATACAGCATTGCCGGTCTAATCGCCACCTTGTAAAATTTTCCCTTTAACTTACAAGGGATGTTCCTATCACAAAGGACTCCAGACGCCGCCCTCCATCTTGCCCATCCAGCTCGAATCCGATGGGTCACGTCCTCGTCTATCCTCCCAGATTTGTGGATCATCGATCCTAGATATCTAAAAGACTCTTTAGGTGGTAGAATCTGGTCCCCGATACGGATATCCAAATCTTCCTGGTGTTCTGATTCGATCCTCCCAAACTCACATCTCAGATATTCAGTCTTCTCTCTGCTGACCCGAAGACCCTTATCTTCAAGTGCTTCCCTCCATTGCTCCAGTCTGATGTTTAACCCTTCCGCCGAGTCTGCCACCAGAACAATGTCATCCGCGAAGATCATGCTCCACGGGATGCCCTCTTGAATCCCTTAAGATAACTCATCCAAGATCACAGCGAATAGGTAAGGACTAATGGCAGATCCTTGGTGGAGCCCAACTTCCACAGGAAAGAACTCTGAGATCCCCACTGTCGACCGTACGTGGGTCTTAGCCCCTTCGTACATATCCTTAATGACTCTCACATATCTCCTTGGTGTTCCCTTATCAATAAGAGATCTCCAGATCAGCTCTCGTGGGACACTATCATATGCCTTTTCAAGGTCAAGGAACGCCATATGCAGGTTCCTTTGTCTTTCTCGGTACTTCTCCATGAGACTTCTGAGGAGGTGGATAGCCTCGGTCGATGACCTTCCTGGCATAAAACCAAATTGGTTCTCAGACACCCTTGTCTCCCTTCTCAACCTTCTCTCAATAACTCTCTCCCAAAGCTTCATGGTGTGGCTAAGGAGCTTAATGCCCCTATAATTGCTACACACTTGCACATCTCCCTTGTTCTTGTAGATGGGGATGACTTCACTGAGTCTCCATTCGTCGGGCATCTTAGCACCGGAAAAGATCTTGTTGAAAAGGCAAGTCAGCCAGTCTAGTCCCTCATCTCCCAGACACCTCCATGCTTCAATGGGGATTTGGTCTGGCCCTACTGCTTTGTTTCTTCCCATCTTCTGTAGTGCAAACTTCACTTCAGGTTGTCTAATCCTCGAGTAGAAGCACTCTGGTCGCTGGCTAGGGTTATCGTCTTCCCTGTTTCCTACCGAATTCCCTACATTGAAAAGAACGGAAAAATACTCTCCCCATCTTCTCTTAATATCTTCTTCATTCACTATGGTCCGCCCACCTTCGTCTTTGATATATTTAACGCTTCCTAAATCCCTCCTTCTTCTCTCCCGAGCTTTTGCAATCCTGAATATATCTTGAGCCCCCTCTTTGGAATCCAACTTCTTGTACAAATCTTCGTACGCCTTGTCTTTAGCTTGAGCTACCGCCTTCTTTGCCTCTCTTTTAGCTGTTTTATACCTCGTAACTGCGGCGGTAATGTCAGCTTGGTTGTCCTCTCGGCACAAAAGAAGTTCTCTGAAACTAGAATGTTTCGCTGCTACTTTGGCTTGCACCTCCTCACTAAACCACCAAGATTCTCTTCTGTGTTTCAGGGACCTTTCAGCCCCGCAAGTCACACCAAGTGAGTCCTTTGCCGCGTCTTTGATGATGTCGGCAAGTGTGTTCCACATCTGGTCCGCGTTTGATGCAGTCATGTCCTCCAACCGAGAGGCAAGTCCCTCTGTGACCTTCCCTCTAAACGACTCTGCCGCCTGACCGTTAAGGTTCTTCCAAAGAATCCTCGGTAATCCTGTCGATGCTCTCCTTTGAAGTTGCTTCTCGAAAAAAACATCCAGTGCTAGCAATTTGTGTTGGGATGAGCATGCCTCGCCTGGGAAAACCCTGCAGTCCCTACATGCTCTAAAATCCCTCCTTCGCACCAACAGATAGTCAATCTGGGTGTTGTTACCCCCACTCTGGAAGGTGATCAAGTGGAAATTCCTTTTCCTGAAAAAGGAGTTTGCTACTACCAAGTCGTGAGCCGTAGCGAACTCTACTAATATGATATGCAAAAGTATATTTAACATATAAAAAGCTTAAACTAAACTACTTGCAACGTTGAATAATTAATTAACTTCATGTTATGCACTCATAGGACAAAGTTGTCATCTTGTCTTCGCTAGAAATGAAGGCAATCAAGAGGGACTCGAGTCGCCTCAAAGCCCTCAATTTATAGTCAAATGGATGTCATTAAACATCTGGATGAGTTTGAATGGCACCTTTTGCATGAGTGAATTGCTTAAAAGATAGTGTGATGAAGTTAAATATACCATATGCCCATTGTGCATATATTATAGTGTGACATCAACATAATTTAATTTGTAACTTTTGTTATCTTGGAACATACCAATGATGAAAAAATGGAAAATGATCTAAAAACAGTTATCTAGTTAGCGAAAATACAGCTAAAAAAAGATGTTTCACGAAAATGAAAAACAAGTTAAAGTTCACTTACCAACACACCCACACTCCACACATTACTAAACTCACCACACAAATTTTATAACAAAACAACAGGCCTATAGGTTTCAATATATCTTGACGTAGAACCTAAAAATCTAATGTTTGTTTAGTTCTTATATTGCATGTGCATGTCTCTGAACAATATATTAATGGTGTATGAGGATAAATCTGCCTATGCTATGTGTATATTTTCTTTTGCTATCGGGTCAGATCTTGAACCCATTACGTTTTTGGGAAAGACCCCGGTATGCGTTAACTTATCCACTGTTTTTCTTAGCTTTTACAAATAATTTAACACGGTACTTACACTTTCAGGGGCAAATTGTTCCTGCAAGCAGACCAGACGACTTTGGATGGGACCCAGTCTTCCAAGTTCCAACCTGATGGTTACGATCAAACATAGTCCTTTCATCTTGTCACTAGGAATGTGTCAATTCGGGATGACAATATCTCAAATGGGCACAATGGGTCGGATTAGTATTCCCTAAATGAAAACTGGTCAAACGGGTCTTTCAGTTTTAAGGTGGCCAAAGTCTGATTTTAATGCACACAACCTTCTAATACAGTAGTATTAACTGAAGTTTTAGACTATTTTTGTAATTCATTACTAACACATGAATCATATGTAAGAAAATTTAGAAATTGGAAAAAAAGTGTTTTCATGTCAACCCATTCTGACCCAACATAGACCAAAATATGACCCGTGTCCACCTGAAGCCATGTTACAACTGTGTGGAAATGCAATGATGGCAAGATTGAATGGAACAATTGCCAACTGTTCCATAGTGTTATGGTGTTCTGTGGTATGGTATTCCCAATGTGTACCTAGTCATTCATTTGTTCTATGGCTTGCCATTCAAAGGAGGCTGCTCACTCAAGACAGGATGATTGGATGGAATCATGGTGCTGATCTTCGGTAGTTGATCATTTGCTCTATGGTTTTCAGAACTCGGCTTGAATATTTTGGTGGGATTTCTATCAAAAAATGTGTCTATACCAAAATAGCCATCAGTTTCAAACATTGCTCTAAAACATGTATTATCTAAAACAATCTTAAACTCTAAAAAACATTAAGAAAAGTGTTCCACAATGTATGCTTCATTACTGTCATGCTCATAAACCATCTTCGTCACTCCATCACACCAATATCTGCAATAAAATAACAATAATTACCATCTTCCAATAACAATATACGAGGCCGTTTATTTGAACGCATATTGATAACTAATAGTAACTACTCGGATAAAAGAGATACCTCAAATGATTATAGTTACATCCTTCTCAGCATATAGCATCTGCTTGCAAATAGTTAGCTTGTGTTAAATCGCTGATGTGTAAATTGATAATAATATAACTTCATGGGTCAAGTGGTAAGGGTCAAACACGTCATTGGTCTAATGGGTCATGCTTAGAAAATACGTCGGACGGGTCACCACGTTGTTGATACATCCACATATCAGATAATGGGCAATCTAAAAATTGTTTAACTGATTTGCAGGCAAACATAAAATATTTACAGGTAGAGTAATGGACTTACCTTCTCAAATCAGAGAAATCGCCAAACGGTTCTGTTTGTAGCATCCTCAATGATACCTAGCTTAACTGATTTGCCAAACTCATTCCAGAACTTGATATATTGGGCTATTGGCCTCCTACTCATTATTAACCTTTGATTCTTCGATCTCTGCAACAAGTAAATTAAATATCAAAGTCAATAAATAGAACCCACAATCGTGAATCGGTTTCTGATTCTGCGACCTTTACTATTCATCCAACCAACAGGTGATAACAGGTAGCATACCAACTATACCAGACACATGGTCAGAGTTGAGCTATGAGCGTTTGAAGGATCAGCTTCGTCTTCTTGGAAATGTTTTACATCTATCTTATTATTATACCAAATTTCTCTTGCAACTCTGAGCATGAATGCTTATATGTTGTCTTTATGTCAGGTGTTATATTGGGCTATTGGCCTCCTACTCATTATTAACCTTTGATTCTTCGATCTCTGCAACAAGTAAATTAAATATCAAAGTCAATAAATATGCATATATGATAAGAGAGTTCTGTAATAATGACTTAAGATCCATAGTTCAAATATTTGCAATGATTAATTGTCAGCTAGAGGTGAAAGCAACAAATGTTTAGGATGCAGCATGTGTACCATTCTTTTCTTTGTCGTGAAACTCATCAGGGGTCCTCTTTAGTAAGTTTGCGGATCATGTCAAGGGCCTTCACGATAAGTTTCTTTATTGTTTTTAAGTTGTTGTGTTGTGGAAGCATGTCACGAGAAACATTTAGTGGTAGGGTGTGAGAATCAACAAAACCCTGATGGAACAGTAAATGTTAGCAACCATGTCCAAAGACAATTATCAATTATGATGTATTCCTTACACAGCCAAACACATTATAAACAAGAAGGATAAAGACTTACCAATAAGAGCGATAGATAAATGCTCTTCTAATGTAGAGCTTGAGGTTAGATTTGTTGGCATTGTAGTAGCTCTCGTATAGATCGGTAGGAGCCTTGGGAGGCACAAACAGAACGGCCTTGAACTCAACATCACCTTCAGCGTTGAAGTGGCTCCATGCCATTCGCTTCTCATCACCAAAATCCTGACATACGTAAACACCCACTAGGCCACTACTGTTACAACTGCATGGCTCAAAATTCATCTTATTTACTTATGTATGGCACGTGATTTTAGCTATATTTTATCCTTAACAGTTCACACGGGTTTAAGCTTTTAGATTTAGAACACATGGAGTCGGCCCAGCGTAAATTATTCCAAAATGGACCTTTTGAACCAAAACCCATTTTGCACACTAATTAATCCACCCTAACCCAATTTTGAGCATCAAGTAGAAATTATCAGTATTCACCTTAGCGAGAGAGTGATAGAACTTTGTGTACTCTTCTTCGGAGACCTATGGATTTCTTAACCAGATAGCTTTAACATCGTGCAAGCGTTCCCATTCGTATGCTGTTTCCTTGATGGTTTTGGTCTTCAAATTTTCTTCATCTTCCTCCTTGTCAGAACTTCCTCTTCACCCTCGGTGGCTTCGGCTGCTCAAACCATTCAAAGGAATTATTAGTTATTAGAGTAAATAAGCAACAAATATCATAAAGTTCAACAAGTCTTTCCGACATACGTTTTTCTTGCTCATCACTGGAGTCATCCTGGCATCTCAACATCAAAAAGTTGTAAATTCGTGCATCTACGAATATCCAAGAGAACACAAACATAGCAACATCAAGCAGCCTCATGATTGCACCACCTAAACAACCATTTTGCACCAACACAGAATAAAATCACCACGCATATCTCATACTTTTAACAACTCTTCCCACTTGCTCAGCAGATGCCCCCATTTTCTTGTTACGTTTGAATTGGTTACTGTGACAAATGTGGATGATAACTGCTGTTTGGGCACGTTCATACCTCTCTCAAACTCCTTTGAAATGACAGAATGTACAGAATCTGCTTGTCTTAAACCAACTTTTATGCCCATACTTCCCAAGAATTCAGGCATAGCATTATGAAGACCACCAGTTGCAACGTGTGTAGACTTCTGAAGTTCCTGCGAAAGCACACAATCTGTAAATATAAGACACGAAAAAAGGTAAACGTCAAAGGCACTTGGATGCATATCCGACATGCTTAATTATAACTCAAGTAAAATTACAATTTGATCTCTATCATCAATTACTGTAACATTGTCATACTCTTATACCTTAAAAGTGAACTTATGTCTCTAACATCTCAAGAGTCAAGTCTCACACAGCTGGAAAATTTCTAAGATAAGGCAGTTGACTTTTACTTTTGATGTTGATCTCTTCTTAATCACACCTTGATTCACTAGTTTACTACGGAGTATAATCAAGTCAGTAAATGAGGTTGGTACAGAACATTCCCTAATATAGGACGCTAAAGCAGGTGCTAACTACACGTTTTCTTTGCAGTTAGTCGACTTAATTCGTTAAGTCCCCTCGTCCCCTGTTTCGTTAATCTTGTAACGAAAGGTCATTCCATTCCAACTCTAAAAGCAATAAATTATCCCTAAAAGAGTAAAGGCACACATTTCCACCCTTTACCAAATTGTGATATTTCAAATATCAAAACAAGATTTTACAATTACTACTTTCAAACACATATGTAAATAAGTAGCCTATAAAAACACTTATGAACAACACCAAAAAAAGTGCTCCAATTAACTAAAAATATCGCACTTACCGCATTATGAATCACTAACAAAGATTGACCCACATTGCAATATCCAAATTAAACTATATAAAAACTAGAGGTGCCAATTTGAGACCCATTGGTTAAAGACGAGTCTAGTGGTTCTATTTGGGTATTTGATAGAAAGTGTTGTTATATAATAATCAAAAAAATATTATTATATTTTTACTTTTTTGTCACTTTTCTTTTATCTTATACTCAAAAAAAAAAATAAATAAATAAATAAAATCTTGTCAACCGGACCAAAATCCATATAAACCCGGACCCATAAAGACCCAAACACATCCAAACCGGAGACCCAAACCCGACCCAACTCACCTATTTTGCCACCTTTAATAAAAACATTCAGGTAACACCAATTAATCTATAACATAAACCCTAAATTAATAAATTCAAATTAAAAATTCCTAATTACCTTTAATCATAAATAAATTGAGTTCATTATTCAAATACAAACAAAACCTGAACAGCTTGCCTGAAAACAGATCACGTGTTTGAGAGAACATCATCCGTAGCAGTGGCAGTTGGCCTCAGATCCTGATTCTGCCGGAGTACACCTAAATTAACATGTTTCAGTGATTCGTTGGTTTCAAAAATGAAGGAGTTGTGAAGCATAAGAACAATAACTTTTACAGATTTAGTCCCTCTTTCTTATGGTAAGACACTTTTTCACCTTTTATTATTTGGTAAAGTCTTTTATAACGGAGTTCAGCCTGTTGTGTATATTATACTTCCCACCATATCTACTAATTGCATATAGCTTTGGAGCACACAAATCTCCCTTGGTAAAAACCGTCATTTCTGGACACCATTCAATTTCCAAGGTATCCAATGATGGAAATTCAAAAGCTTCCTTTCCTAACCAAAATCCCTCCAGACTTTTAAGAGAACCAAGTTTTAAGGACTTTAGACAAGGGAACACCACAGTAGCATTCACTATGGCATCACATTCTTCTTCTTCTTCTCCCTTCACAATTACCTTCATACTGCTGCAGTCACTTATATGTAGTTCCTGGAGTTGCAATAGACCATCAACCATGGAACATGTAAATACATATTCTAAACTATCACAAATATCAATAGACAGTCGTGTTAGGTTTGGAAACTTTAATACTGTCCCCTGCTTACTCTTCCATATATACTTGAGACTAGATAACTCATCCAAGTCCACTTGTCTCAAGTTTGGAATTTCAGCAACAGTTTGTGTATCAAATATCTCCTCAGTGTGCCCACAGCCCCTAAAAAGAACAGTTTTAAGCTTTTGCAGTTGTAGCAACTTATCAGATGGAAAAAGAGTCTGTCCACCACGGGGATTATAATTCACATCCATTTCGATCAAATTATGAAAAGACCAAGGAAACCGTTCCATAGTAGTAGGGCGGTATGAGCTTGTACTTTCATAATTTGGTAATCGGACCTACATGGTCATAAAAATACAAGCTTATGTCAGTGAAAATTGTACATATAAGTTGGTTCAGTGATTAAAAAACTTCAGATGTAAGTAAAATAAGCCAAAAGGCTCAACCGTTGATATTTTCTAGAAAAGACCTGACATGGGAAGGTTTTTTCTTTTTTTATTTGAAATGAAAATAATACCTGATGCGAGGTGGTGGTCACACGAAAGTTAAGGCCACATTCAACACTATGTTTGCCTAAGCTTGTATTTATGAACTTGAGCTTCGGAGCTGTAGATTGACCGTAAGTAAACACCGTTATTTGTGGGCATTCACCAATCACAACCTTTTCCAATGCTGGCCATATGAATTCATTCGTCCCCAAGAAGAAACCCACAAAGTTTGGTAGATTGACTAGTTTAAGGGACTTCAAATGAGGAAAGACCGCAACATCAGATGTCGTCTTTTGCTCTCCACTTTCTTTCTTAACAATCACTTCCACTGCCTTGCAATCCTTTATCTTTAACTCTTCGAGTTCCGCGAGGCTTTCAAGAGTGGAAAATGTTAATAGATGTTTCAAAAGGTTACACCCTTGAATTTTTAAGATCTTTAGTTTTGGAAGTTTGAGCATCGTAATGTATTCTAGCCTTGGAAGTGACTTTTCAGTATCAGTATCACTCTTGTTGTTGATCTCTTGAGTTTCGAACACCTCTGTCATTGATTTACAATCTTTTATTTTCAGCACCTGCAGCTTTTGCATTTGTCCTGCAGCATACCATGGAACCACACTTGACAATGCATCACAACATCTTATGTTTATCTCTCTAGCATATTGGCATAAGGACCAAGAAGATAACTGGAAAAAAAAACGAGAATTTAATTATATAATCAACAGAGCTAATAATATTAACAGAATTAACCAACCTTTATTTTAGTCACTAAATATATAGGAAACATACCTTAAGCTCGTCATGAATATCAGTAGATATACTATTGGCACTACCACCAATACACTTGAGCTTTTCGAGGCTATACAGCTCAAGTATGTCTAAATGAAGGAAGAGACTGGTGTTTTTGAGGCTATCAGTAGACTGGTCTCTGTTTAAAACAACCTCTTCAATACCATCACAACGCCATATATCAACTTTCTTTAGGTTGGAAAGAAGTTTCGCCATGAGAGGTGAAAACAAGTACTTGATGCTATGGCAGTCCTCCATTGTTATAGTTGTGAGGTTATGGAATGAGGACTGTGACTGTGGTTTATGAAGAATTAAGAATTCATTCCAATCACACTTCCACACATGACTCATCCTCCCCATATCCTCTAACTTTAATTTTTTAAGATAGGGGAGTACCGGTGGTTGTTGAGTACTGTGAGGTGATTCTCTACTACTTGGAGTCGTTATCTCAAAGACCACCTCCACATCTTTATAGTCCCGTAAAACAAGTTCATGAAGGTGATGGAAAGTGGGTAATAGAGAGGATGGGAGTGCAACTTTAGAAATACCATCATTCACTTCCTCCCTCGATGTGGGTATAACATTAATCTGCATATTACAACAACAAATGTTATAACTTTTAGAAAAAATAAAAAATAAAAAAGCAATCTAAGGAATATTTGAATGTGCGACAAAAGATTGTAGGTTTATTGTCAGGGTTTTTTATTTTTTTATTATTTTTATTTTTTATTATAGGGTCAATTTATAATGTTTGGTGTAGTGAGATTGTAGGTTTATTGATAGGTGGCATTATTCTTTTGATACCATAGGTGTCTTTTCGGTTCATCGGGTTTTGATTTATGTTTAGTTTGACATTAGGTGTTCTTTGTTTCTATTATAGGGTCAATTTATAACGTTTGGTGTAGTGAGATTGTAGGTTTATTGATAGGTGGGATTTTTTCGGGCGAGCCTCTTTGTATTCATGTTTGTTTCTTGTAATGTTTTGTTAGTTTTTCTTTTTTTAATTTATATTATGTTGTTTAGAAAAAGGAAAATCTTGATAAGTGAAAAAAAAAATTACAAAAACGGGCCTTATATTATGAAACAAAAAAAAACCACAATTGTTAACAAAAATACACACAATTTTAATCTTAATTCACACGTAGCTACAAACCATGTAGTAATTCATAAAAACTCATTTTCAATAAACTATAATTAGAATTGTACTAAATTACTTATGAGTGGTTGCTTTAATAGAAAAGTTTACATTTTTACACGCAATTACAAGGTATGCACTTATGCATGTACACATGTGACGAAAAGCTGAAAAAGGGTCAGATGAAAGTTAAAGGAGGTGTTTGGTTGGGGGTGTCACACTATTTGGATTGGATTTGAGTTAATAATCAATTTTTGGTTGATGGTTTAGTTATGAAATAGTTATCATGGCCCACAAAAAATGAAACCATATAACTTTGCCTGATTTCGATTAAAACCCCTGACACATACAGTGCACATGTCCTTCTATCTCACATATATAAACTATTTTTTCTTATTTTATTTTTTTTATAGTAGGACCCCTTCATTATTATATCTTTACTTTATTTTAAAATAATATTAATAATATCTTATACATTTTTAAAATAATAATATTTAATTTAATTATATTTTTTTCTCATTCCTCATTTCTTTCAAACCTTTCCTAAATCCAAATTCAATTCCAATCCCACCTACAAACCAAACGCACCCTAAAAAATTAAAAATATCTAAAATCACTATTTTATCCTTAAGTGGACAACAGATGCACCATGTTAGTGGTGCATTTTAACGCATGCTAGAGCTGAGGAACAAAAGTGTAACTAGTTTCAAAATCAAGAACTATGGTTTGATGTAAAATTTATGAAATTCCATAAAATTTATGATAGTAATATGCTATTTTATGTTAGTTTATTCAAAATGTATAAAAACCTTTACTTCTAATATTATATTATTTTTTTCTATGAAAAATTAATAAATAACATTCAAGTCATTTATGTTAGTTTTAAGCATTCAATTTCAAGATAGTACCTCTTGATCTTGGTTTCTGCCACTTTCTCTGCCGCATCCATCAATTTGTTTAACTTCATAGCTTCTCTCTCTTTTTCTGCCATAATTAATAAGTTTAACTTCTTTGAGTGCTCTCATATCCAAATTGGTTGTGGCAGGTGTGATTAAATTTTCAGACCTCTCACAATCTTCAATACGTATGCTTTCAACAGCTTCAAATCCATGAATCAAATTATTTCCAGCATCTTTTATCCTCCACACCTCTCTAAGCTTCCCTAATCTTTCCAAATAAATGCTTCTCAACCTGCTGCTGCTAACTTTATCCATTTCACCAACACATCCCATGTCCATGTCGAATATCACTTCAACACAAGCACACCATCTAACTTCAAGCTCTTCTAGATGATTGAATAATGGCATTGGATTGCTTGGGAGAAGATTCACAAGACTATCACATCGCGACACTTTAATGCTTCTCAAACTGCTGCTATAAACCTGTTCTTGACTTTTACCAGCACGTCCCAAGTCAGTGTTAAATAACACTTGAATGGAACGACAACTTTCAACGTTAAGCTCTTGTAGATTATTCAAGAATGGAAATGGATTGCATGAAAAAAGCTTCACAAGACTATTGCATTTAGACACTGTAATGCTTCTCAAGCTGCTGCTAAATTGCTTGATTTCGCCAAAATCCATGTTGAACAAGACTTCAATGGAACCACAACCCTTGACCATAAGCTCTCTCAATGGGCAAAGATTACAAATACTAAACTGAGGAGGCCATATCTCCTTCAAATTCTGCATATCAACAAGAACCACTTTCTCCAGTTTAGGAGTCGCATCCTGCAAATTAATTATGATCTGTCATCCATTAAATACTTTTAGTTGAAAAGCTTGTTGAAATTATTTTATTTACATGGAGTATATACTTACCTCTTTGTTAAAGAGAGATTGCATGCTGGAAATATCACTCGACCAATAAATGCTTGTAATTTTTGGAAGGCCTTCAAGTGACAACTCCATGAGACGTGGCAGCTCAATTACATCAACTTTATTGCAGAAATGCAATAACTTTGGTAGCTTAGCCAACCTGAGATACTTTAAGCTGGAAAAGACATCAACGTAATTCTTAGTATGTATGACTGCTTCCATTTTAAGGCATTCGGAAATTTCCAGATACTCGAGCTTTGACAAACTTGTTGCAACACTCAGCGTGAAAAGGTATTTCAACTCTGCACATTCTGAAACTACAAGGATTCTCAACTTGTAAAACGAACAGTTTCGAGAAGGATGCGGGGGACGCGGGAATTCCACATCAACATCTTCAAGAGTATTCATATCATTCACTTGTAGATAAAGTGCATGTGTGATTTTAAACAGCTCGTTGATTTTAGATTTCAGTATTTCTTCTTTGTTGGTGACCAACTTCAAGCTGTTTTGATATGAGTTAGTTTCACCTTGAGATCTACTGTGCAGCCAGCAACCTTCTGTAAAATAACAACCCACTGAGAGCTTGAATCTTTGAAGTTTCACATAAGACATGTTTTTCATATGAGCATTGTTACCAATGAAGTCAAATTCTAATGCACAAAGTTTCTTTGAACGCTCTGCAAGTTCACTACAGTTGTTTTCTGTGAAGCAAACTGCAGGTCCACCGAAACTTCTCATATAAAGCTCTTCAAGTTTTGCTAAGCTTCCCAAGACACCATCGTCTATAACAAGATTGTAACAACCTGTTACATCCAGTAGCCTTAGCTCCTTCAAATTCCCGAACGTGGAAGGTAGGATTGTAATGCCAGAGTTAGCAAAGCTAAGCACTTCCAGATTCGAAAGATTTCCAAGACAAGTCAGATCAAACATCAACGAGCATCCATCGAGACATAGAGTTCGAAGGTAGGTGGAGCACTGAAATGATGTTGGAACAAATGCATACTCCATTCTGTCAAGTGCTATAACTTGAAGCTTTTTCATTGTTGCGTAAAAGTCTTGAGGCCTTAGCGACTCATCTCCGTGCATAAGTTTCAAAAGTGAAAGGTTTGGAAACTGAAATTCACTAGGAAACTCAGACATGCCCTTGCATGTTAACGAAAGTTGCTTGCAAGACTGGCTCATATTATTAGCTTCACTCAACTTTGAGAAATCATCGTGTTGCATGATCCGACATCCATCCTTACCACCTTTAGAAACAGCACCTACCACAAAGGCAAGCACAAGATCATGCAATTTCACACAATCACTGTGACGACTATCACCATTCATCAACAAATATGCATTCTTGAGATTGCTCACACTTGTTTGTGTGCTGTCTCTCGCATCTTTCATAGAAGAATCTTCCTTTAAAAGTTCTAGCCCCCATGCATATCTTGTGAGATCTTCAATCGGGATATTGGAGTCCTCTGGGAACAAGCCACAGAGCAGAAAAATCGCTTTATCATCGTGCACTAGACTCTCGTAGCTTATGTTAATTATTTTTTGCACGTTCTCGTCAAGATCATTTTTCTTCAAACGCTTGAGTGTACGCCTCCATAAATATTCATCTTTGCTGTAAAGAGTTGCGGCAATGAGTTTGATGGCAAGCGGCAAATAACCACATTTTTTTACAATTATACATCCTTTTTCATAAAGATCACGATCATGTTCAGCTGAAATCTTTGTGATTTGACAAAAGAAATCCCGTGCTTCCTCTTCCTCCAAGACATCAACTCTAACAGCTTGAAGAACAGAACCAGCATCAACTGCAATCTGGTGGCAAATATCTGCATATCGTGATGTGAGCAACAACTTGACCCCCTTTGGCAAAGGACTCGCTAATCCGATATCTTCGAGTTTGATCTTCTTCCAAACATCGTCCAATATTACCAGAATATTTTCTTTACGCTCTGAAAATTCTTCAAATCTTTTGGAAAGATAAGTTGCCATTAGCGTTTCATCAGTTTCAGTTAGAGGTTTGCCTGTCTGCAATGCTATATTTTTCTGAATGGCAAGCAAGTTGGGAGCATTCCCAATAACTGCCACCGAGATCAATTAAACATATTTTTATCTGTTGCAACCTTTTTCAGGTCATTCAGCAGCGTGGTTTTCCCCACACCACCCATTCCACACAAGGCTATCACTCGAGCCGCATCATCATCATCATCATTTTGTTGAAGTAGCTTCAATGCATCATTGAACGTCTTATCTCTTGACTTGAACAGATTTTGGGTACCGCCACCTGATGTTGATGCCAGGCGTTTGGAATTGACTCTTCCGAAACCGATGGGGGCATCACTCCAGATCATGTCAGAACTCTCTTTAATAAGACGATCGATATCCTTGATATGCATCAAAGCATTTCTTCCTGCTAGGTACTTCTTTTTTATATTGAAGCATCCATTGTTGTTAGTTGGGATGTTGTCAGCATCTTCCTTGATCTTTTCAACTTCTTCCAACGAATCTCGTACACGATCGGGTATCTCTCGATTGTTTTCACTGTTTCTTCTCATCTTCTTTTCTAAATCGAAGCATCCATCATTTTCGACATCTTCCTTGATCTTTTTAGCTTCTTTTAACCACCCATCTACACGATCAGGTATCTCTAGATTGTTTTCACCGTTTCTTCTCAAATGCTTTTCGTTATCAACTCTTTGACTGTCCAAAACCTTCATTTTGTCTTTCATTTCCTTCACACGATCGGCGGAGGAAGTGAGATTTCTCAACTTTTGCGTAATATGCTCCGCCAAGAGCTTCACAACAGGACCAACGATTGCAGATACAAACTCCATTTTCCTGAGACATAAGAAATAATAATGTAATTAAAGCTAGGGTGCCAATTCCTAAAATGACATGAAAATAAACAGATTACATCCTAGTGTTTGTAACCGAAGATGTATTTCTTTTATTTTATATACTACGTAGTACTATTTATACAAAACTAGAGTTGACGTTTCTTAATTTTTTGCATCTCACACGTGGCTCATTTTGTTGTTTGTATTTTACATGGAATACTTTTTTACTTTGTATTTTGTTTCAAATTAATTATCTGTTTTCAAAAATAAATAAGAAATGTATTTTAAGTTTATCATATTACTTTTATTTGAGATTATTATTACAAGTTTTAAAAGAGTCAGAAATCAACTGATTAAGAGTAAAATTGTTGTGCAAAAAGTAAAGAAAAAAAAGTTGTAATAATGAAATTTTTCTTAAATTGTGTGTTTCTGTCAATAACCAATTGTTTTAGAACGGGTGGAATAATACTTTGTATAATTACAAATACAAAGTTAGAAACACATAACATTTTTTTTGGTAAAAGGTTTTTACCCATATACAAAGTTAGAAACATATATACATTTGTTGAACATGTTACACACATTTATATGATAATGGGTCATCATATAATAATAATAATAATAATATCAATTCATTATTCCTATTATTATGAAAATGAAAATTTTGATATAGACAAATCTCTCAAAAGGTTTGAATGTGCGGAAAAGTCTTGACGTCGTGCTTTTTTTTTTTTTTTTTTTTTCTTTTTCTTTTTGCGCCGACTAACCTCGTCCTCAATACTCTACCCAAAAACAAGAATTACATGTCTTATTGATTTTTAACTAGAAGTTAGAAATTAAACTCGTCACCTATTTCCTCAAACTTTCATTAACAATTAATTGAACGTTTGCGATGAAGAATGATGGATACATCAATATCGGTTTGATGTAAACAAATTTAGATAGGAAATTATAAATTTGTCATTGTGGGTACGTATGGATACGTGCTATGACCTACAACTAAGAAACAACATGTTCCGATTAAAGGAAAAAGACCTCAACTTCGTGACGATCTTTTTCCGTTCTATGACCTACAACTAAGAAACAACATGTTCCAATTAAAGAAAAAAGACCTCAACTTCGTAACGATCTTTTTCCACCTTTGCACATCACCCATCTATCGAATGTTGCAACGAGCTGTGCGTACGCACCACTTAGATTCACCTTGTCATACTATTAAAAGAAGAAAGCTTTCAAAATTGTTCATCTATAATTAGGACATGTCATTACTTATGTTGATGACACGTTATGACTCATTTTTAAACCTTAAAGTGTTAAAACTTTTAACAAAACATGAAAAATATTCTTGTTTATTAATATGCAACAATATTTTTTATCTTCACGCACACTTGCACTAATTGTGTTATAAAACAAACTTTAATAAAGCTTAGGGGTGTTTCTTTTTCTTATTGCATTTGTCTGAGTGCTAATATGATGGGCCCATGCAATATATTATTGTTTTTTTGTTTAAATCATCTATACCATTAAGGTAATGAAAAGCTCATTATTCCTCAACTAGAGGCTCTAATAGATGTGGACCCTACAATATTTATATAGGAAAATGGTTTAAAAAAGCATCTAACTTGTCATTTTTTATTTTATTTTTTATTATTCTTTTTTAGGAATCAAACTTTTAATTTTCCTATTGTGGTATCCAACTTTCTTAATTTTTCTATTGTAGGCCTGTGGCGCAAAAAAAGTGAGGTGACAAAAGAAAAATTAAGGATGTTGGATGCCTCCGAATATAAAAATTAAGGAAGTTGGATGCATACAATAGGATGATTACGAAAGTTAGAGGCTACAGTAGAAAAATTAAGAAAATTAGATGCTACAATAGCAAAATTAAAAGTTTAATGCCTAAAAAAAAATGACAAGTTAGATGCCTTTTTAAACAATTTTTTCCTTATTTATAACTCACTTGATCTAAAAATAAAAAGAAACACACCCTTAATATCTATCTTTAAATATATAAAGAACCACCTTAACTCTCAAGGCTCTATTTAAAGAACATGTATATATATCTTAAATTGACACGTCAATCATTATCATTTTATACTATGGGTGGCAAATTTTGACCCAACATAAAACCCGATTTGAGACTGACACGAAAATCAACAAGTTCGGATTGAGTCTAAATAGGTTTCGGGTCGTGTTTGGGTCAACACATCCAACCCGTTTATTAAACAAGTTAGGTTCGTGTTTGGTAAAGAGTAAACGGGTCGACCTGCCAACCCGTTTAAGTTTTTTCCAAAAATAACAAAAGTATTTATTCTTTATTACATAGGTTAAGTATGTTAAATTGGTCGACCCACGGACTTATTTAACCCGTGTTATGTGCCAACTTATTAAAAATAAACGTGTTAAATGGGTTAACCAGAGACCCGTTTAACCTATAAACAGGGTTAGGATTGACATGGTTGACCCAATTATTTAAATGAGTCGAGTTTGGGTTGAGGTCTTTTGCCCGCCAACCTGCTAACCTGAACCCGACCTGAATTAACACCCATACTAGTCACTAAATCACATAAACTATCTTTACTATATTATAAAGCATTTGAAATATGCTAAATGAAAAGTTTTAAATTTTTTAGCAACACACTTACCTATTATGGAATTGTGTTAGTTACACATAGTAGCATTGTGTGTAAAGCATTTGTACTACATTATAAAGCATTTGGGACCTGCTAAATGAGAAGTCTTATAATTTTAGGCCACCACACTTACGTATTATAGAATTATGTTGGTTACAACATAGTAGCACACACATTTTTTGTATCATATTTAGTACATGATTCTATAATGATACTATTTTGTTGTTATATTTTAATATTTTACTGTGACCATTTTTTGTATAACATTTTTCGACAATATAATTATTTATAAGGTGCTCACTACCGTAACACACAAATACCGGCTAATATTTTAAACTATTTTAACTTATTTCAATATAGGTCCTTCATAACAAACACGCTTAACCTCTTTTGATATACATGTTGCCAGAAAAATTACAATATTTCATTCTTGATATGATACGAATTAAGGGTGTTAACGAGTCGAGCGTTTAACGAGCTCCTCGAGCCCGAGCTCGTTTAACTCAAGCTCGAACAAAAATTAGTGCTTGCTAGTTTGACTAGCCGAGCTTTGAAACCTTATTTTTGGCTCAGTTCGTTCAAAAACTCGTTTATTAATCACAATTCGAACAAGCCGAACGAGCTTTACGAGCCAAATAAACTACTTGAGCTTCACAAGCCAACACTAGATTTATATAAGTTTTTAAGTTAAGTTATACGTTTTCCAGCATTTCTTCGATCAGAAACACGCTTCACTTCCGTGATCTTTCAAGCAAGTTTTCCACGTCCGGTTGTACATCAGCTTTGGCCATTCGACCCTGTGAGACAGACGGAGAATCTATTTTAATGTAATCGTGTCAAACACGAGCCTCGTGTCACGACCTTTACTGCTTTTATTTAATTATTGTTCAGTAGTGTCTGTCTTCTGCTTCTACCCCTTTTTATCTATATTTAATTTTTTCGTTATTTAGTTTCTATTATTTGTTTATTGTAATCTGATTTATTTTATAAAAGTGTTCACCATTTCCTACAGTCATAAAACAGATTATGTGTTACAGAACTAAAACACTTTTCGTTAAAATCGGATTAACATGTGGAACCTCCTAGAGAAGGCCAATTCTCTAATCAACAGGCTGTTTAAGCAATGGAAGCATGGAAACATTCAGACTTCTTGTGTCACAACTATGTTTTGAATGGTTTGGTGGACTCTTTGTACCACGTTTACTGCAAGACCAAATGTGCCAAAGAATTATGGGAGTCATTGGAACGCAAGTATTAGTGGGTTGGGTCGTAGGCGTTGTGGTTGGCGTAGCAGGAGGTGTTGGGCCGAGGGTTTGTGGGGCCGTAGAGGTGTTGTGCTCATTTGGAGCAGGTTGGTGCGGGGCGATGTTATAAATAACATAAGTGGTAATAGGAGATGGTGCAGTGTCAAGAAACGTGTATGATGGTGGGTTAGATGATGTTATAGAACCATACGTAAATTGAAGTTCATCAAATGTTACGTGGCGAGAAAGAATGATTTTATTGGTGGAGACTTCAAGGCACCGATACCTACGATGATAAGCGGGATATCCCAAAAATATGCAAGGAGTAGCGCGAGGTGCTAGTTTGTGAGGTGAATCGAGATGTGGGTAACAAAGACAACTGAAAGTACGTAAACGTGAGTAGTCAGGTTGTTTGTTAACTAATTTTGTGCAAGGTATTTCATTTTGAATGGCGGATGAGGGAAGTAGATTAAGTAAGTAGGCGGCCATATGTAATGCCATGACCCAAAAGGTTGGTGGAAGGTGAGCATGGAAAAGAAGGGTGCGGATGACATTATTAATGGTACGTATCATCCGTTCTGATTTTCCATTTTGTTAAGAAGTCTTTGGGCAAGAGAACCGAATTTGAATGCCATTTTTAGCAAACAAATCAAGAAGGTTGGTGTTATCAAACTCACCACCATGGTTACACTGAAAAGCCACAATATCACATTTAAATTGACTATTAACATAAGAACGAAAGTGTAAGAACTTTTGAAAAACTTCAGATTTAGTACGTAAAGGATAAATCCACAAATAATGAGAATAATGATCAAGAAATAACACATAATATTTAAAACCACCAGAACTAACAATAGGAGAAGTCCAAATATCTGAGTGAACGATCTCAAAAGAACGAGTAACAATAGAATTCGAACTAGAAAATGGAAGTCTCACATGTTTTCCAAGCTGACAGGCATGACAAATATGCAGAGACTTCTCTTTATTACACGAAATAAACCTACGAGAAACAAGAGAAGGTAACACATCTTCACCGGGATGTCCGAGGCGTTGGTGCCACGTGGTGGGACTGACAGAAAGTAAAGCATGAGGTATAGGAGAAGGCTGGGTAACCGGATAGAAGTCTCCCGAACTATCACATCTAAGGAGGATATGACGGGTCAAGAAATCCTTTACCGAGAAACCAAAGGCATCAAATTTGACAGTACAATTATTATCTCTAGTAAACTGACGAACAGAAATAAGATTTTTGATGATATTAGGGGTAACAAGAACATTATTGGTAACAGGTATAGATTTACCATCACCAACAAAAACAGATGGATATAAACATTTATTATAAACGGTATTTAAATTACTTGTATGTGAATTGAAATGAGATGATGCACCTGTGTTCATATTCCATATCGGATCCTGGATAGTCATGGCACTAAAAGCACGTGGAAGCCTAGACGGAGCTGCGCCTAAAATACCCGCTGGTATATTTAACATCCCATTTGACATATTGCTAAATCAAAAAAATAATAATAACAAGAGTAAATTACACCGTTCGTCCTTGTGGTTTGCGTTGACCGCAGGGTTTCGTCCTTTGACCAAAAAAGTTGCACCGTTCGTCCTTAAGTGTGAAACGTTATGCACCGTTCGTCCCTCCATCCATCTGGGCCCACCAATTCCCACTAACGTCAGTTAAGTCACTTAACCCATGAGGGCATATCCGTCATTTCTTAACCCATGAAGAAGGTGGATAAATACCATCACACTCACATTTTACACCCTTTCACTCTCTCACTAACAAACACACACACCTCTCCCATCTCCCTCTAGACCTCGCCGCCGGCGACTATTTCGGCCACCGGAATCCGGCCACGCGTCACCGGAATTTACACCACCTACCCCATCGTGTAGATCGTGACCCCGTGATTCTTTTGACTTGACATACGCGCCGTGGACCCCAACCACGTCACCGGAATTTGACCACGATTCCTTCATGATACCACTAAAAATTGAAGCTTGAATTGTCTTGTATACAACTTTAACTGCAAAACCCCCAATTCAATTTTCAAAAACCCTAACTTTTACTCAACCCTAATTTTTGTAAAAATGGTGATGAAAACTGAATTGGTGCTTCTTTCCATTTGAATCAGTAAATAGAGGTATAAGTGGGATGCCTTGACCTTGGGTGGTGATAGTGATGTGTGCTTCTCTTCCTTGACCTTTGGTGGCTCGTGCGTATGGTGGCAGTAAAAGGAGTGGGGAGACAAATTGTTTCATGTATTTAGGAGTATGAACATGAGAAGAAGAAAGGTGGATGCCATATATCCATTTTGGGATTTTTGGCTTTTTGACCTTGGCGATATAGCAGACTAGCAGAGAAGGAAAAGGATGAAGAGGTTTTGGGGAAATCTGCATTTCTTTTTCTCTATTTGTGTGTGGGACGCGTGTGTGAGGTGATATGTTTGTAGAATAATCTTATATAATGCCAAACGTTGTTTCATGTAGAAATAAGTTTATTGTTTATAATTCCTTGTTACCTATTTACAATTTTATCACAGACTAATCTCCCTTTTGGTCTTTATAATCGTGGTGTCATGAATTTACTATCTTGTGTTTAGAATCTTGTTAGTTTAATACCTTTCACATGACATAATATTAGGACTTCATTTTTAAGTATCTTTTAAATTTCTTGTTTGTAAAATTCAACTATATCTTGGCAAATAGTTATATTTACCATTGGAATCTCAGTCACTTTGATTCTATTGTTCAGCAGATATGAACTTTTTGGTTATGTGGAAACAACAATCTATTTTCAATTGGTTACATTTCAAAGCCCGTTTATCTTGACTTTGTTACGTTTATTTGGACGATAGTAAATTGCACCGTTCGTCCTTATGGTGTGAAAATGACGATTATACCCTCAGGTTTACAAGACTTAACGATCGTTAGTGGGCCCAGATGGATGGAGGGATGAACGGTACATAACGTTTCACACTTAAGGACGAACGGTGCAACTTTTTTAGTCAATGAACGAAAGGCTGCGATCAACGCAAACCACAAGGACGAACGGTGTAATTTACTCTAATAACAACAATATAGATAAACAACGATCTTTTCTTTTTAAGTCAGAACTTAGATGCAAAGTTGCAAACCACAAACAAGCGACCACCAATAAAGTTGCAAGTCCTCTTCTTTCCACACGTGTACAACCAAACAAAAACCAATGAATGATATATGTCATAAATTGATATTTTCTTCTTTGCGATTCCGCGTTTTTTTTTTTTTTTTTGCTCTTGATACCGTATCAGAATTGATTTCCTTGTCCATTAATTCAAACACATCATTACAATATGTAATTCTTAATAGATGGTTCTAGATACAAAACATTAAACGGGCTAGGCCTATCACTAATATCAAAGCCCAAAGACTTCCATAATAATACACTCGTTAGGAGTGAGAACGGTCAACCTTTGCAATCGTCTCTCACCAAACAAAAATAAATGATTCACGTAAATATAATTGGGTGGGAACTCCAGACACCACCCGAAAATAAACTTGTAAGTTTAGGTCTAAACAGGCACCGAGTAGACCCATAAATTAAATAGTTTACGTGCTGGTTATTGGTTAGTTAACTGGGTTGAACAGTGAGATAAACAAATTACATTGGTCGTGTTTGGGTGATGTGTAATCCGGATTATGTTACATGGTTGGGTTGTTGTGACCGAAACCCGGCCTGAACTACCAAAAAAAGTGATGATAATGTTATAGAAGTTAAATAACTATTGAGATTGCTTATAATAAACACATATAAGTTGCTTAAAAATGAGCAGTTGAGGTTATAGCATTTGGACTTGCTTATTGAAGATTTCGAACAATCAAATTATCAAATACATTTAAGCTATCACGAAAAGCAGTTTAGATTTTATTTTGATCTAATTAGTCACTTGAAAAAAAAAAAAAAAAAAAAAAAAAAAAAAAAAAAAAAAAAGCTTCGACATGCTTACCTAAAAAATATATAAACAATACCAAATCACCCCTTGATTTAAAAATATATGCCATATTTATTTCACTACATTTCAAATTTAGATTTTAGAGGGTAGGTTTGGCGAGGAACTGTGTGAAGCTTTTTGGAGCGGTGAGCAATGCACATTTTAATTTTTAGTGGTTGTTTGGCAAAAGTGCGGTGAGATATGGTTATTTTTTAGAGAGGATAATTCTTCAATACTTGTTTAAGAAGCGGTGAGCGATGGCTATTTTTTCACGGCTACTGTTCATTGCTATTGTCTACTGCTACGGCTCACTGTCGTTGTTACTTTTAACAAACACAATATAATGATACTACTCAAACAAAGCCGTCTCAAGGTATAAAGAGGCCTAAAGCAAATTCTTGAGTGTGGGCTTAAAAATTATATCAACGAGGTGTGGCACCCGCGAGTTGCGACGACTTTTTTGAGCTTTTGGTTTGCGCATTCTTTTAATGATGGTATCCGGCGCATTTTCAAAGGGCCTAAAACATTTACGGAGCTATGCACCGTCATTTAAAGGGGGCCTAAAACGACGTTGTTTAGTCATTTTTTTCTACTTCCATCCTTTTTAAATGCTTTCGTTTCGATTTTCCATTTATATTTGGTACTCAACCTCCTAATTACGAATCATGAATTTTGAATATCTTATCTTAACTATATATAAAGCATTTAGAACTTTTATTTTTAGAAGTCTTAAAAATTTTAAGCTTACACACTACTATTATTAGTAATTTTTGAACTTAAAACTTTAATCTTAACTATATATAAAGCATTTAGGACTTTTATTTTTAGAAGTCTTAAAACTTTTAAGCTTACACACTTACTATTATTAGTAATTTTTGAACTTAAAACTTTAAAAACACACTAATTGCACATTAAACTATAAGATTAAATTGGATGCATGTTACAATAATGAAATATAACTAATATAATGAATTTAATAAGTTTAAATAGTTAAAATTAATAACTTTTTGAATTTGCATATATAATAATGACATATTAATTCTTCATTCTCATAACATAAACACACAATTTCTAGAAATTATCATCTTTCATTTCTAGAAATTGTTAAACAATATTCGATAGAAAAACATAAAATTAAAAAATCGTTAAACACAATTCGTCTCCGAATCGCTGCTTTGCGCGGGTACCATGCTAGTGTTCCCTTAATAAGGCCCTATTATACAAAAGAGCCAAAGACTAAACAAATCCTTCTTTAAATAAGCTTATGACATTCAGAGTGCGCCTATTTTAAAGTCAATACACTCTATTTGAAAATCTACTCTTTTTCAACATTTGTACTACTAAAGCATTTTACAGCAATTCAACATTCAGAGTGCGCCTATTTTAAAGTCCATACTAACCTGAAATTGCAATAGTTCGATGCAAGAACCCGGCAGGGACAAAATATTTGTTAAATTCGTTGTCGTTTCAAACCTCGGCGACGGTTCTTGTGCTAACCTGATTTTTAGCTTTTACCTACAATATGCAAAAGGTTATATTCTTACAAATAACATCAATGAAGGTTGTAAATATCGCTCGGCGGTACCGTGGCGGTCGAATCCCACCAAGTGCCATATCGGTCTTGGCGGTGATATATCAGTGATATATCGGAGACCTTAAACTATTAAAGAATTTATTTTAAAAAAAATAAATAAATAAACATTAGCAATATCGTAACAAAATAAGTCAATAACCACAAAAAAACTAAAAAGTTTAACATCCATGAAAAATATAAGCCATAAGTCCATAATTATTTATCAATTAAAAAAAATCCGATTATGACAAAACCGATTTTTTTACCGATAAGTGAAAAATCGTATCGGTTGACCGCCGATAAGCGATATATCAATGATATATCGGCCGCCAAGACCGATATTTACAACACTTTATCTAACACTAAAAAAACGCTTTACAAAGGAAGATACTCAAACATTTGCTATGTTATTGGTTACAATATGAGTGGACTATTATCCTAGGCGGGCTAAAGTTAATATATCGTGTTTGTAATGTGAACTGGGGAGAGTAAGTGAGGTTAGTGAGGCGGTGGCTTTGTTGTTTTGAAGATGAGACAGTAATTGTATGTAACACAGATCGAAAGTTCTAGTGAGGCGTGGAATTATCTTTTTGTATATTCAAAAATTAAATTGTAAAACGACGCCGTTGCAAAATAAAACTAATGTTAAAGTCAAAACGACGCGACTTTTGCATTGACCAAGAACAAATCGCGGCAAAAATGACAATCTCTGTGAAAAAGACATCGTTTTTGGCCCATTCAAACGACGTCGTTTCAAACGGGAAATGATATATAGTATAATGTAATATAAAATAATGAATACCTTTGTTTTTTCTTAAAAACTTCTATTATTCGAGCTTTCTTTGACATATGACAAGTAAAATAATACCTTTTTTTCCTTTAAAACTTGTATTATTCAATCTTTCTTTGACATATGACAGGAAAAATAAGCAAGTCCAATAATATATAAGCGTAGATTGGGTTCTTTTAAAATCAATCGATAATAGAAGCTAGGAATACATACCAAACAACTTGTGATTAGGTTTGCAGACCGAACAACCTAAAATCTCATATAATGCATCTACAGTCAATTTCTTTTCCTAGAATGTCTTTATACTAGTTAAAAATTAATAGCCTAATTAACCTAACATATATAATACATAGAATCATGATCAAATGAGAAATTCTTATACATTGTAAAGAGACTTTTAGAATACATTATAGATCAAGCTATTTAATCACTTAAAAATAAATTTGGTCAATTTAGATTTAAAAATTAATCAAAGATTTCTTATTACTAGAAAATTAATTTTGATATAAACGACCTTTTGGCAAACAAGTGATTCCCAATTACCATTCTAGTCATTTGTAAGTTGATTCAAAACTTTGTCTTTATGATATTTTGCAAATAATATAAATAAAAGGTTAAATTTTCAAAAAATTTGAATCACAAATTTGTTTCTAATCAGCTTAAAAAACATGCTTATGAAAAAATCGCAAAAAAACTTGAATCAAGGCTTCAAACTACGATTTTTATGATTTCTCAAATTCCTTAATTTCTCATTGGAACTAGAGTCTCTCTCACTCTTCTCAATCGATCCGGAAATATGTATAATTTAGTTTTGGGGCCTAAAACTTAAATTAAATGTTCCTTTTTAAAAGGTGTTACAAAAGTGCAATCATGACATTATAAACTGAAAATAAAGTACGAGTACCATTTTTTTTCTTTTAAACACATTTTGTTGGTTCAAAATAGTAAGTAAACACTTGCCGGATTAGTCCAAAAAAGCAAGGTGAATATTTAATTTGAGACGAAATTAGTAGATAACTAGCATGTGAAATAGAAAAGTAATGGAGTGTGCAATTTATATATCAACAGAGATCTTAATGCTTACCAATACAGCGTATGAAGATGTCACCGGTTGTGAAGGAGGATAGAGAACAAAACCACACCGATTATTGAAGGAACTGCTATATCATTCAAAATTACAAAAAATGATAAGTTGGTTGAGCTCCAGATGACTATTAATAACCAGAAATGAGGAGGGAATCTTGATCTACCTGGCCCTTCATTATCCGGAGGAGGTGGGACATAGAGTGTCAGAACAAAATACTACGTATTATTCAACTGATTATAATATGATGATATGGGACAACTTGTCCTCATATCACGGGAGTGATTTTTTTTTTTTTTTTTTTTTTTTTTTTTTTTTTTTTTTTTTTTTTTCCAAATTGCAAGACTGAGCCAATAATACACTTATTTTACAAGAATTGGACTTTTTGTAATCTTCTTACTAAAATTATATAATTTTAAGCCGGCGGATTGAGTAGTTTTGCTATATTTATTTTCATAGGATAGTAAACCTAACTGTACCACAGTTAAAACCACCAAACTCAAGGTTCAAATCTACAAACCACATTACAACTCCATACAATCAACCACAATCAACATACAAAACAATTATAGTCATGTAAAACACAATCAACCTAAACAAAACAATTATAGTCATGTAAAAGCCAATCACCACCTTTTAAGAGTTTAAGTTATACCAATTCATTCATTCTAAATTCAAGGGAAAACCTGAAACATAAGCCAAGATTCGCCTGGGGTGTGATACAGGTCGCCTATTTAGTCACTTAGGGTGCTTAATCCCTTAGGAGGTCGCATAAGAGGTTGCGTTTTTTACTTTTTAGTCTCGTAGAAGGTTGCCTAGAGCCCTAGACAATGTGAGACACGTGTAGGGTTACAAAGGGCGTCTTGATATCAATCTAATAGATAATATTTAAAAGATTATTTTCGTAAAAAATATATGCGAAATTCATTTGGTAAAATACTCATATAAATGGTCCATTTAAAAAGTTTCCAATTTTTTTCTATTTCATAAAACTAGTTTTGTACCCGCATTTTAAATAAGATTCTTTCTGTAAAAATTTGTCAAAATTTTTCATATTTATATAATTATAATACCTGTATATGCACGAATAATACGTTGATTTTCCATCATGTATTAATATCAATTGATATTTTGTTTAATTTTTTGTTGAACACAAAATTTAATTTTCTTTACTTGGCATGTCGTTGAGTTTAATGTTATTTAAATTGAAGTATTCATATCATATTTTAAGCATTTACATGTTTAATAGCACGTAATGACTTTTAAAAAACTTTCCCTGGAAAAGTTTCCCATTTTTTTTCTATTTCATAAAACTAGTTTTGTACCCCGCATTTTAAATAAGATTCTTTCTATAAAAATTTGTCAAAATTTTTCATATTTATATAATTATAATACATGTACATGCACGAATAATACATTGATTTCGCATCATGTATTAATATCAATTGATATTTTTTTTTTTAATTTTTTGTTGAACGCAAAATTTAATTTTCTTTACTTGGCATGTTGTTGAGTTTAATGTCGTTTAAATTTAACTATTCATATCATATTTTAACCATTTACATGTTTAATATCACGTAATGATTTTTTAAAAACTTTCCCTGAACAAACTTTCAACCCCCTCCCCCCCCCCCCCCCCACACAATTAAAATTCAATAAACCTTGTATCTCTTTCTCAATTTTTACCCAAATTTCATTTTTAAACCGTACAATCGATCCTATATCCCATTTCCCATACTTCTATTTAATTTGTTTGATTTTTTATTTTTGTTGAAATTTTTGAAGGGCAAATTGCATAAAATGTATCTCATTTAAGGTCAATTTTTCATTTTAGGTACTCAATTTTTCTTAATTAATCTAAAGTATCGAGGTTATTTTTTGTGCAAATTTTTTCCACTTTTCAAAAGTGATTACAGGTCGATCATAATTTTAGGCGAATTGACTTTTAAGTGCTCAATTATAACGATATATCATATTAATTTACCTATTCAGCTGAAAAATGGTCGGTAACACCTTTCGAAAATTCGAAAAAACCTTACGTCGCACGAAAAATAATTTGAATACCTTAAATTGAGAAAGTTAAAGTTAAGTAACTAAAATTCAAATTGACCTTAAGTGTTATACTTTTTTGTGCGATTTGCCCTTTTTTGAAACCCTAATTTTCGAATTGATACTTTTTAATTTTAGTAATCACTTGATTACGATTAGTAATATGTCTTATTTTCATAGACCATCTAAGCGTAAATTGAAGCTACCAAATAAATTTGATGATTCAATTTACTGTTTGAATGGTAAAAGGAATGATGTGAATAACAGAAGTTAGAGTAAGGTCGCTGGGGAAAATAACAGGTGTTTGGATGGAGAAATTGAGGTAGTTGATGATGTTGGGACTATGTGGATAATGTATTTGGAGAGAAGAGTAATAGCCAGGGTGTTAACATGGAATACAACGGGAATAATATTTCTTTGGAAAAGAAAGGGAACTGTTGCAGGAAACTGAAACTAGTGAGGATGGAGTTTCAAAGAAGGGTGTAATCCATGAATGCAATGTAAGTTCTACTTTGAGCACTGTTAAAAATGTCAATGGCGGAAATATGATTGAAACTGATACAATTCACTTTAGAATTCTATATACTTTTCAGTTTGAATATTAGGGTTTTCAAGTTTTATTCAGTAAGTCGAAAAGTTGAATACCCCATATTGAACTTATGATTATCAGTTATTTATTTATAGCTTAACATGTTGAACTGTAGGTGGTGCATTCAACTTTGTAACAATGTCTCTGTATGTGAGAAAATAGTTGCAACAATTTATTGTGTTAGTTACTCCGGATGGTAACTTGATTATGCAACAAATGTGTGAACACTTACCATTTTGAAGTGAACAGATAGATTAGGTACAATATGTAAATAAAACAATCAATTGAATAGAACTCAGATAAAAAAAATACAAGGATCAAAACCATTGACTACAACATGCAATGGACGTTTGAACTGCCTCTAATAATTTAGTAGTTTTAAAAAGACCGTTGAGCAAATAAATTGAATAGAACTCAGATAAAAACAATACAAGGATCAAACCACTGACTAAAACATGCCCCTAATAAACTACCCCTAATAATCTACCCCTAATAATCTAGTAGTTTTAAAAAGACCATTGAGCAATAATTCTTAAATAAAAAATTAATAAAAATCTCTTGCTTAATAATGCTAAGCTCCCCAACAAAAATCACATATACCATGATTGAGCAAATAACCTTTTTTATTTACTACATTATTAGACTTTTCCTATTATTTTATTTAACACTACTAAATTATTAGGGTAGTTCAAATGTCCATTGCATGTTAGCTGTACTCTAGGGCTGAGCATCGGGTCGGAACCCGACCCGTCCCGACAAAGCCCGATTACCGAAAGTGCTGAAATGGTAACCCGAGTCCCGACCCGAGAAGTATTCGGTTGATCGGTTTCGGGCTAATCGGTTTCGGGCGGTTTTGGCTTGTTTTTTTCGGTTTTTGGCTCGTCCCGTCCCGACCCGATTACCGAAATTGCTGAAATGGTAAACCGAGTCCCGACCCGAGAAACTGCTAGTCGGTATCGGGTGGTTCGGGTTCTGTCGGGCTCGGGCCGGTTAGCGGGTCTCGGGCGATTTTGCTCACCCTTACTGTACTCTATGGTTTTATCCTTGTGTGTGTGTGTTTTTTTTTTATCTGAGTTCTATTCAATTGATTGTTATAAATACATATATATTGTACCTAATCTATTTGTTCAAAATGGAAGGTGTTCACACATTTGAGGTAGAATCATGTTATCATCTTGAGTAACTAATACAATAAATTGTAGCTACTATTTTCATATATATACACAAACATTGAAACAAAAATAAAATGGCATGAATGAACAAATAAGCTTTTTTATTTACTACATTATTAAGCTTTTTCTATTTCCTAAATGAAAGGCAGATAGAGATAGTTGGAAATGAATATTAGATAACATAAATTTGTTATCAGGATGCCATATATGATTTCTACGTCGTTCAATATAGAGTCTCGCTATCTAAAAACTAGTTATAAATTCCATGTATAAACGCACATAGTAAAAATAGTAAATTTTGTTGCCCTTCAACTCATGAAGAAACTAGCATATATATATACTTTACAAAAGTTACTAAAAATGCAAAATCCACTTTTTCCCTGCACCTTTCATATCATTGCATGCTGGCAATAAAATGAAATTAATTTTATGATTTATGGTGTTATAGTTACGCTGAAATGCCCAAGGAAGAAAAGAACTAGATTTCTCATAGTGGAAGAGCTCTTGCGCTGGTAAAATCTCACTTTGCTGAGGCTGGTTATGTATTCGACACATAGGATAGAATGTTATTTCTATTGGTGTATAACACTTAAACAATGTTTGTGATTGTGAATTTCTCACTTTGCTTTGCTCATTCCCGTGGAGGTATCCACTTTGAACTTTGGGTTCAAAATTCTGATTATGAAGTATATGGATAGGAAAACCTAAGTGTGTGACTAATGTTTGACCAAGTCTATGGTGACAGGACTCTATGTGAGTTAACATGGTAAACCAACTAAAACTGGCAGAAAATGACAATGTGATAAATATACAAAATTGCAGTTCCATTGTCAGTTTTTCTTGATTGCTGACGGTTTGTTGTGTTGTATGAGTGAACATACGGAAGGTGGAGACTCTAGCCTTGCAAGATCCATAACCTCTCATTTATGTATCGATATATCAGTGTACATTGTCCTAGTACAAATTGCAGTATTCTACGCTGCAAGCCTGCAAGTAGTTGTTTGTTAAACATACTTTCTTTTGGCAATCTTTGTATGACTCATTATGTTACCCTGTGCGAAACATCAATAGTTTGGATTACGTCAAGCGGACTCAAACTCTGTTGCTTGCTGAGTTTTTTTGGTAGGACACACGAGGGCGACACATTTTTCCATTTGGATAATTCTAATGACTCACGTGCGTTGGCACCTTGTGATGCATATTGTCTCAATCCATTTATTTATAATTGAGTTTGTTTAATTGTGATGATTAAGGTATATAATAGTACAACAAAGTTGTCACCCTATCTCTTGATATCACTAGAAATGTTGTCTCAATCCATTTAGTTATAATTTTGAGTTTGTTTAATCTCTAATGGGTACCCAACCCATCTAATCCACCCATTTTAAATCTATATCCATGCATACAAGAAGGAACCCGTGTTAATATCTTGATACCTTGTTCTTATAATTAACACAAACGATCACACATATGAAGCTTGCAGCAAATTTAAATGGTAGGAATTGAAGCAAATGAACGTACGGTAACAATAGCTGCTTTATCTCGGATCCACTTCGTACTTTTGGCTGTACTTACAGTTCCTTCAGAACAATTTCAGGAATAGACCTCAAGTCCTCAATACATATGTCTGTGAAACCTAATTCACACATAAGTACATAACCAAATCAAATTTATGATAAAAGGAAAGGACTACCCCATCAGTTTACTTCTCTTTTCTGAACCGGTTCATATACAATCAGTTCAGAAATAAAGCTGCTGCGATAGAGAGCATATGACTAGGGGGTTCTTTCCAGAAGGTTATCTTAACCCTTTCCTTCTTATTGGTCTTTTTACTTATATCGACCGGCCCATTTAAAAAACCATCTTAAAATGACTTACCTAAGTTCAAAAAAAAAAAAAAAATGACTTACCAGTACTCATTTGGACCCATCCATTTAATACTTTTGGTCTTTGACGATACCTGTTACTCTAAATATTCTATCATTTTAAATTAAAAACATTTTATTTATTGTACTATATATAGAGTAAATACTCTTTTTTAAATACAAAAACCACTTATATTTCTTATATTGTCTAATTTTTGTGAAATGTTGTAAGAGATTTGATAAATAAATGTTTAAAAATGTCACAATATTAGAACAACATTTAAACTTGAATGGTTTATGTAATGAAAATAAAATTTGAGTTACGAAACAATAATAAAGCCAAAGTTTAAATAGAGATCATCTCTGGAGTACAAGTTATATCACTAATCTAATTTGTGTTTACTCTCCTATGTTCGTTCTTTTTGTTAGTTGTTGTCGATAATGCATCTCGTTTTGTGTTTCTTAATTTACATGCCATGAAGTTGATCAAGTGTGTCGTTGGCACTGTAAAGCAATTTTACTTTGTAATGTTTGTGAGGGGATGACAAATGTTGATCGATACTAAGTGGTTTCTTGAGAAGCTTGGTCATGAAGGTACTTGAATTACTTTTTGTTACAAACTTATCTTGATGTAGAACCTAAAAATATAATGTTTGTTGGGTACTTGTATTGCTTTTGTAGGTCTGAACAACATGTTGATAGCGTATGAGGATAAATCTGCTTATGTTGTGTGTATTTTTTCTTTTGCTATCGGGCCTGATCTTGAACCCATTACGTTTGCGGGAAATACCCCGGTATCTGTGAACTTATCCACTTTGTTTTTACACATGTAACATATTCTGTATGTGCTAATCATATCTCAAATGGTATTACGAATAATTTAGCACAATGCATATGCTTTCAAGGGAAAATTGTTCCTGCAAGCCGACTAAACGCCTTTGGATGGGACCCATTCTTCCAACCTGATGGTTATGATCAAACATAATCCTGTCCTTTCATCTATTTCTCTATGACCATCTTGTTATAGATGGCAATTTTGACCGATTTACTAGGAATGGGTCGAATTGGGATGACAATATCTCAAACGGGTCGAATGGGTCACTCAGTTTAAAGGTGGCCAAAGTGTTTTTAATGCATACAACCTTCTAATAATATTAATTGAAGATTTAGACTATTATTGTAATTCATTGCTAACGCATGAATTGTATGTAAGAAAATTTAGAAACTGGACAAAAAGTGTTTTCTGTCAACCCATTCTGACCAGACGTAGACCAAAATATGACCCGTGTCCACCTAAACCCATGTTAACCTGTTACCTAAACCGCTCATCTTGCCATCTATAATATCCTATTTAGATCCTCATACTTGCATAGATCTCAAATATCTGACCAAAAACGTATTCTATCATGTCATAGATATGCTCAAATACCCAACGAAGAAATGGACGATGGAAATGGCCAACTAATTGGATGGCATTATTTCTTGTTCTAATTAGCATTCAAGTTCCTTTGTTACAGAATAGTGATAAAGACTATACTGTGTGGAAATGCAATGATGGGAGCACTAAACATTTTGTTACTAAGCAAGTTTGGCAAGATTGTATGGAACAATTGCCAACTGTTCCATGGTGTTCTGGGGTATGGTATTCCTAATGTGTACCTAGTCATTCATTTGTTCGATGTCTTGCCATTCAAAGGAGGCTGGTCACTCAAGACACGATGATTGTATGGAATCCTAGTGCTGATGTTCAGAAGTTGATCATTTGTTCTATGGTTTTTAGAACTCGGTTTGAATATTTTATAATTCATAGCTTTCAGCACTCGGCTTGAATATTTTGGTGAGATTTCCATCAAAATAGCTCTATTCTGTTTTAGGATGTTATAAAAAATGTGTCTATACCAAAATAGCCATCAGTTTCAAACATTGCTCTAAAACATGTATTATCTAAAACAATCTTAAACTCAAGAAAACATTAAGAAAAGTGTTCCACAATGTATGCTTCATTACTGTCATGCTCATAAACCATCTTCATCACTCCATCACACCAATCTCTGCAATAAAATAACAATAATTACCATCTTCCAATAACAGTATACGAGGCCGTTTAGTTGAACGCATATTGATAACTAAGAGTAACTACTCGGATAAAAGAGATACCTCAAATGATTATAGTTACATCCTTCTCAGCAAATAGTACCTGCCTTCAAATAGTTAGCTTGTGTTAAATCGCTGATGGCTAAACTGATAATAATATAACTTCATGGGTCAAGTGGGTAACGGGTCAAACAGGTCATTGGTCTAATGGGTCATGCTTAGAAAATCCGTCGGAGGGGTCACCACTTTGTTGATACATCCACATATCAGATAATGGGCAATCTAAAAATTGTTTAACTGATTTGCAGGTAAACATAAAGTATTTACAGGTAGACTAATGAACTTACTGTCCCAAATCAGAGAAGTTTCGCCAAACGGTTCTGTTTGCAGCATCCTCAATGATACCTAGTTTAGCTGATTTGCCAAACTCATTCCAGAACTTGGTATATTGGGCTATTGGCCTCTCTTCTCATTATTAACCTTTGATTCTTCGATCTCTGCGCAAGTAAATTAAATATCAAAGTCAATAAATAAGCATATATGATAAGAGAGTTCTGTAATAATGACTTAAGATCCATAGTTCAAATATTTGCAACAAATGTTTAGGATGCAGCATGTGTACCTTTCTTTTCTTTGTCGTGAAACTCATCAGGGGTCCTCTATAGTAAGTTTGCGGATCATGTCCAAGGGCCTTCCCGATAAGTTTCTATATTCTTTTTAAGTTGTTGTGTTGTGGAAGCATGTCACGAGAAACATTTAGTGGTAGGGTGTGAGAATCAACAAAACCCTGATGGAACAGTAAATGTTAGCAACCATGTCCAAAGACAATTACCAATTATGACGTATTCCTTATACAGCAAAACACATTATAAACAAGAAGGATAAAGACTTACCAATAAGGGGGATAGATAAATACTATTCTAACGTAGAGCTTGAGGTTAGATTTGTTGGCATTGTAGTAGCTCTCGTATAGATCGGTAGGAGCCTTGGGAGGCACAAACAGAACGGCCTTGAACTCAACATCACCTTCAGCGTTGAAGTGGCACCATGCCATTGGCTTCTCATCACCAAAATCCTGACATACAAAAACACCCACTAGGCCACTACTGTTACAACTGCATGGCTCAAATTTCATCTTATTTACTTATGTATGGCACGTGATTTTAGCTATATTTTATCTTTAACAGTTCACACGGGTTTAAGTTTTTAGATTTAGAACACATGGAGTCAGCCCAGCGTAAATTGTTCCAAAATGGACCTTTTGACCAAAAACATTTTGCACATTAATTAACCCACCAGAACCCAATTTTGAGCATTAAGTAGAAATTATCAGTACTCACCTTAGCAAGAGAGTGATAGAACTTTGTGTACTCTTCTTCGGCGACCTCGGGATTTCTTAACCACATAGCTTTAACATCGTTCAAGCGTTCCCATTCGTATGTTGTTTCCTTGGTGGTTTTGGTCTTGAAATTTTCTTCATCTTCCTCCTTGTCAGAACTTCCTCTTCTTTCTCTTCACCCTCGGTGGCTTCAGCTGCTCAAACCATTCAAAGGAATTATTAATTATTAGAGTAAATAAGCAACAAATATCATAAGTTCAACAAGGCTTTCCGACATACGTTTTTCTTGCTCATCACTGGAGTCATCCAGGCACCTCAACATAAAAAAGTTGTAAATTTGTGCATCTACGAGAAGACAATCGTATATAGCTACAAATGATGGAGAAAACATAGCAACATTAAGCAACCTCATGATTGCACCACCTAAACAACCATTTTGCACCAACAAAAAATAAAATCACCACACATCTCTCATACTTTTAGCAACTCTTCCCACTTTTTCAGCAGATGCCCCCATTTTCTTGTTACGTTTGAATTGGTTACTGTGACAAATGTGGACGATAACTGCTGTTTGGGCACGTTCATACTTCTCTTAAACCAACTTTGATGCCCATACTTCCCAAGAATTCAAGCATAGCATTATGAAGACCACCAGTTGCAACCTATGTAGAATTCTGAAGTTCCTGCGAATGCACACAATCTGTAAACATGAGACACGAAAAAAGGTAAACGTCAAAGGCACTTACGTCTCAAACATCTCAAGTCTAATACAGCTTGAAAATTTCTAAGATAAGGCAGTTGACTTTTCCTTTTAATCACACCTTGATTCACTAGGTCACTTTAATCAAATCAGTAGATGAGGTTGACACAGAACATTCCCTAATATAGGACGCTAAAGCAGGTGCTAACTACACGTTTTCTTTGCAGTTAGTTGACTTAATTTGTTAAGTCCCCTCCTCCCCTGTTTCGTTTATCTTGTATCTGGTACTAGGAAAAGGTTTGATTACCATAAGTGAAGTTGAAATATCTTGTAACGAAAGCTCATTCCATTCCCGCTCTAAAAGCAAGAAATTATCCCTAAAAGAGTAAAGGCACACTTTTCCACCCTTTACCAAATTGTGATATTCAATGACCAAAACAAGATTTTACAATTACTACTTTCAAACACATATGTAAATAAAAACATAGGTTATAACTTATGAACAACACCGAAAGTGCTCCAATCAACTAAAAACATCGCAATTACCGCATCATTACTCTTTAACTTCTCTTATCAAGACACGTTACGCATCATTTTATTAGAACATGAATCTAATATAATTCAAAATATACGAATCACTAACACAGATTAACCCACATTGCAATATCCAAATTAAACTATATAAAAACTATAGGCGGCAATTTGAGACCCAATGTGGGTATTTGATATAAAGTGCAATTTATATAATAATTACCAAACGGATTTAGTGGGTAAAAAAAATTAATTTTTTATTTTACTTTTGTTCACTTTTTTTTATTTGTACTCAAAAAAAAAAAAAAAAAAAAAAAAAAAAAAAAAATCTTGTCAGTTGAACCAAAACCCATTTAGACCCACATTTCTAAGAGACACATCTAGACATGGATGCATAAAGACCCAAACCCATCCAGAACCGAGACCCAATCCCGACCCGACCCACCTATTTTTCCCACCTTTAATAAAAACTTTCAGGTAACACCAATTAATCTAATACACACACACAACTTAAGCAGCCTATAACATAAACCCTTAATTAATAACTTCAAATTCAAACTTCGTAATTACCATTAATCCTATATAAATTGAGTTCATTACGCATATATAAACATAAACCGAACAACTTGCCTGAAAACAGATCTCCTGATTGAGTGATTTGAGATAACATCATCCGTAACTGGCGCAGTACAAAAATGAAGAAGTGTGAAGCATAACAACAATAACTTTTACCGATTTAGTCCCTCCTTCTTATGTTAAGACACATTTTCACCTTTTACTCTTTGGTAAAGTTTTCTATAAGAGAGTTCAGCCCCCTGTTGTATATATTATACTTCCTACCCCATATACTAATTGCATATAGCTTTGGAGCAGACAAATCTCCCTTGGTGAAAACCGTCATTTTTGAACATCCATAAATTTCCAAGGTATCCAATGATGGAAATTCAAAAGCTTCCTTTCCTATGCAAAATCCCTCGAGACTTTCAAGACCAAAAAGTTTTAAGGACTTTAGACAAGAGAACACCACAATAGCATTCACTATGGCATCACATTCTTCTTCTCCTCCCTTCACAATTACCTTCATACTTGTGCAGCTACTTATATGTAGTTTCTGGAGTTGCAATAGACTACCAACCATGGGACATGTAAATACATATTCTAAACTACCACACACTTCAATAGACAGTCTTGTTAGGTTTGGAAACTTTAATATTGTCTCCTGCTTGCTCTTCCATATATACTTGAGACTTTCTAACCACTCCAAGTCCACTTGTCTCAAGTTTGGAATTTCAGCAATAGTTTGTGAATCAAATATCTCCTCGGTGTCCCCACAGTCCCTAAAACGAACAGTTTCAAGCTTTTGCAAATGTAGCAACTTATCGGATGGAAAAAGAGTCTGTCCACCACTGGGATTATAATTCACATCCATTTCGATCAAATTATGAAAAGACCAAGGAAACTGTTCCATAGTAGTAGGGTGGCCTGAGCTTGTACTTTCATAACTTGGTAATCGAGCCTACAAGGTCATAAAAAACACAAGCTTATGTAAAAGAAAATTGTACATATAAGTTGGTTCAGTGATTAAAAAACTTCATATGTGAGTAAAATAAGCCAAAAGGCTCTACATGATTGTACAACGGTTGGGTTTTGGGGATCAGATACATAACTAAACCGTTGATATTTTCTAGAAAAGACCTGACATGGGAAGGTTTTTTCTTTTTTATTTGAAATAAAAATAATACCTCATGCGAGGTGGTCGTCACATGAACAACGTTACTCTTTAACTTCTCTTATCAAGACACGTTACGCATCATTTTATTAGAACACGAAATAGAATTCAATATTTATGAATCACTAACACAAATTAACCCACATTGCAATATCCAAATTAAACTATATAAAAACTAGAGGTGCCAATTTGAGACCCATTGGTTAAAGATGAGTCTATTTGGGTATTTGATAGAAAGTGTTGTTATATAATAATCAAAAAAATATTATTATATTTTTACTTTTTTGTCACTTTTCTTTTATCTTATACTCGTAAAAAAAAAATCTTGTCAACTCGAAAATCCATATAAACCCGGACCCATAAAGACCCAAAGACATCCAAACCGGAGACCCAAACCCAACCAGACCTACCTATTTTGCCACCTTTAATAAAAACATTCAGGTAACACCAGTTAATCTATAACATAAACCCTAAATTAATAACTTCAAATTAAAAATTCCCAATTACCTTTAATCCTATATAAATTGAATTCATTATTGAAATACAAACAAAACCTGAGCAGCTTGCCTGAAAACAGATCACGTGTTTGAGAGAACATCATCCGTAGCAGTGGCAGTTGGCCTGAGATCCTGATTCTGCCGGAGTACACCTATTAATCTAATACACACCAATTAAAATAAACCCTAAATTAATTAACTTCAAATTAATATAAATTGAGTTCATTATGCAGATACGAACATTAACTCAACAAATTGCCTGAAAGCAGATCACATGTTTCAGTGATTCGTTGGTTTCAAAAATGAAGGAGTTGTGAAGGATAAGAACAATAACTTTTACACTTTTAGTCCCTCTTTCTTATGGTAAGACACATTTTCACCTTTTACCCTTCGGTAAAGTTTTTTATAACAGAATTGAGCCTCTTGTGTATATTATACTTCCTACCCCACCATTTACTAATTGCATATAGCTTTGGAGCAGACAAATCTCCCTTGGTGAAAACCGTCATTTCTGGACACCCTTCAATTCGCAAGGTATCCAATGATGGAAATTCAAAAGCTTCATTTCCTAACCAAAATCCCTCGAGACTTGAAAGACATTTAAGTTTTAAGGACTTTAGACAAGGGAACACCAGATTAGCATTCACTATGGCATCCGATTCTTCTTCTTCTCCCTTCACAATTACCTTCATACTTTTGCACCAAATTATGTGTAGTTCGTGGAGTTGCAATAGACTACCAACCATGGGACATGTAAATACATATTCTAAACTATCACAATCATAAATAGACAGTCTTGTTAGGTTTGGAAACTTCAAAACTGTCCCCTGCTTGCTCTTCCATATATACTTGAGATTGTTTAACCAATTTAATTCCACTTGTCTCAAGTTTGGAATTTCAACAACAGTTTGTGAATCAAATATCTGCCCAATGTCCCGACATTGCCTACAATGGATAGTTTCAAGCTTTTGCAGTTGAAGCAACTTATCGGATGAGAAAAGAGTCTGTCCACCACTGGTGTTAACCATATCCACTTCGATCAAATTATGATAAGACCAAGGCAACCGTTCCATAGTAGTAGGGCGGTACGAGCTTTTACTTTCATAACTCGGCAATCGGGCCTACAAGGAAAAAAAAAACACAAGCTTATGTCACAGATAATTGTACATATCAGTTGGTTCAATGATTAAAAAATAATAATAAAAAAAATAAAAATATAATAATAATAATAATAATAATAATAATAATAATAATAATAATAATAATAATAATAATAATAATAATAATAATAATAATAATAATAATAATAATAATAATAATAATAATAATAATAAAAACTTCGTATGCAAGTAAAATAAGCCAAAAGGCTCTACATGATTGTACAACCGTTGGGTTTTGGGGATCACATACATAACTAAACCGTTGTTATTTTCTAATCATATTACTCTCGATCCAATAATTACGCTGTAATTTTGATGTAGAATACAATTATTAATAAGGTTAATTAACTCTAATACTAGAAGTTTATGCAGTGTTTCAAAATATTAAGTTATACACACAAGGCCTCAGTCTAGAAAAGAACATGACATGGGAAGGTTTTTTCTTTTTTTATTTGAAATAAAAATAATACCTGATGCGAGGTGGTGGTCACATGAAAGTTAAGGCCACATTCAAAACTATGTTTGCCTAAGCTTGTATTTATGAAGTTAAGTTTCGGAGGTGTAGATTGACCATAAGTGAACACCGTTATATGTGGGCATTCACTGATCGTAACCTTTTCCAACTCTTGCCATATGAATTCATTCTTCCCCAAGAAGAAACCCACAACGTTTGGTAGATTGACTAGTGAAAGGGATTTTAAATGAGGAAATTCCACCACATCATATGTCGTTGTCTGCTCTCCATTTTCTTCCATAACAATGACTTCCATTGCCTCGCAATCCTCTATCTCTAACTCTTCGAGTTCCGCGAGGCTTTTAAAAGTGGAAAATGTGAATATATGTTTCAAAAGTTTGCACCCTTGAATTTTCAAGATCTTTAGTTTTGGAAGTTTGAGCATCTTAATATATTCTAGCCTTGGACGTGACTTTCCGGTATCAGTACCACTCTCCTTGTTGATCTCTTGAGTTTCAAACACCTCTGTCATTGATTTGCAATCTATAATTGTCAACACCTGAAGCTTTTGCATTTGTCCTACAGCATACCATGGAATCACACTTGACAATGCATCACATCCTATTACCCTTATCTCTCTAGCGTATTGGCATAAGGACCAAGAAGATAACTGAAAAAAACAAGAATTTAATTATAAAATTAACAGAGCTAATAATATTAACAAAATTAACCAACCTTTATTTTTGTCACTAAATATATAGGAAACATACCTTAAGCTGGTCATGAATATCACTAGATATACCATTGGCACTACCACCAATACACTTGAGCTTTTTGAGGCGAGACATATCAAGAATGTCTAACTGAGGGAAGAGACCGGTGTTTTTGAGGCTATCAGTAGACTCGTCTCTGTAAACAATCTCTTTAATACCATCACAACGCCATATATCAACTTTCTTTAGGTTGGAAAGAAGTTTCGCCATGAGAGGTGAAAACAGGTACTTGATGCTGTTGCACTTGTACATTGTTATGGTTGTGAGGTTATGGAATGAGGATTGTGACTCTGGTTTTTGAAGAATTAAGAATTCATTCCAATCGCACTTCCACACATGACTCATACTCCCCATATCCTTTAACCGTAATTCTTCAAGATAGGGGAGTATTGGTGGTTGTTGAGTATTGTGAGGTGATTCTCTACTACTTGGAGTCGTTATCTCAAAAACCACCTCCACATCTTTATAGTCCCGCAAAACAAGTTTATGAAGGTGATGGAAAGTGGGTAATAGAGAGGTTGGGAGTGCAACTTTAGAAATATCATCATTCACTTCATCCCTCGATGTGGGTATAACATTAATCTGCATATTACAACCACAAATTTTATAATTAAAAAAAAAAAAAAAAAAAAAAAAACAAAAAAAAAAAAAAAAACCAAGGAATATTTGGATACAAATGAATGTGGGACAAATGATCCCGGACAAATGTGCAACAAAAGATCAAGGAATTACAAAATATCTCTCCGACATCGAGTGAAATAAAAAAACAAGAGTAAATTAAAAAAATTGTCCCTATATTATGACAAAAATAATAATAAAAAAAAAAAAAAAAAAAAAAAAAAACACGCAATTTCACACATGTTGACAAAAATATACACAATTTTTTTTTATCTTAATTCACACGTAGCTACAAAATATGTAACTCATAAAAATTCATTTTCAATAAAATATAACTAGAATCGTATTAAATTACTTATGATAAAAAGTAACAAGGTATTATGGGTTTTACTTATGTAATTCACACATGTGACGAAAAGCTTAAGAGAGTTAGATAAAAATTAAAAATATCTAAAATCACTATTTAATCCTTACGAGGACAACAGATGCACCATGTTAGTTAAGGAACAAAAGTTTAACTAGTTTCAAAATCAAGAACTATAGTTTATAGTAAAATTTAGGGTCAATTGCATATATACCCACTAAAACTTGCATATTTGCATATATACCCAAAACATGCTTAACTTGTATTGTAAATCATGCATTAAAAACTTGTATTTTGGGGAAATATGCAAGTTTTTAAGTTTTAGTGGGTATATATGCAATTCTCCCTAAAATTTAAGAAACTCCATAATTTTTAGCAAACTAATGGGACCATTTTTTTTAACTTAATAACAAATGAGAAATAGTTTGATAGTAATATGCTACTTTTCTTTTCTTTAGATAAATAATTTTTTAAGGTCAGTAAAATCAAGTAAAAAAGCCACAACCAAAATAGTTGTTTATTCAAGATGTTTGAAAACCTTTATTTCTAATATTATATTATTTTTTCTATGAAAAAATAATAAATAACATTCTAGTCATTTATGTTAGTTTTAAGCATTCAATTTCAAGATAGTACCTCTTGATCTTGGTTACTCTCAACCAATTCATTGTTTCTCTCACTTTCTCTGCCGCATCTATAAATTTCAACTTCTTTAAGTGCTCTCATATCAAAAGTGGCTGTGGCAGGTGTGATTAAATTTTCAAACCTCTCACAATCTTTGATAATTATGCTTTCAACAGCTTCAAATCCATGAATCAAGTTATTTCCAGCATCTTTTATCCTCCACACCTCTCTAAGCTTCTCTAATTTCTCCAAACGAATGCTTCTCAACCTGCTGCTGCTAACTTTATCCATTTCACCAACACATCCCATGTCCATGTCGAATATCACTTCAACACAAGCACACGATCTAACTTGAAGCTCTTCTAGATTATTGAATAATGGCATTGGGAGAAGATTCACAAGACTATCACATCCCCACACTTTAATGCTTCTCAAACTGCTGCTACAAACCTGTTCTTCACTTTTACCAGCACGTCCCAAGTCAGTGCTAAATAACACTTGAATGGAACCACAACTTTCGACGTTAAGCTCTTGTAGACTATTCAGGAAGGGAAATGGATTGCATGAAAAAAGCTTCACAAGACTAACACATCTCTTCACTTGAATGCTTCTCAAGCTGCTGCTAAGTTGATCGATTTCACCAAAATCCATGTTGAACAAGACTTCAATGGAACCACAATCCTCGACCGTAAGCTCTCTCAATGGGCAAAGATTATCAATACTAATCTGAGGAGGCCATATCTCCTTCAAATTATCCATATCAGAAACAACCAATTTCTCCAGTTTAGGAGTCATACCCTGCAAATTAATTATGATTTGTCATCCATTAAATACTTTTAGTTGAAAAGCTTGTTGAAATTTTTTTATTTACATAAAAGTATATACTTACCTCTTTGTTAAAGAGAGATTGCATGCGGGAAATATCACTCGACCAATAAATGCTTGTAATTTTTGGTAGGCCTTCAAGTTTCAATTTCACGAGTTGTGGTAGCTCAATTACATCAACTTTATTGCAGAAATGCAATAACTCTGGTAGCTTAGCCAACCTGAGACACTTTAAGTTGGAAAAGACATCAACGTAAGTCTCCGTATGTATGACTGCTTCCATTTTAAGGCATTCGGAAATTTCCAGATACTCTAGCTTTGACAAACTCGTTGCAACACTCGGCGTGAAAAGGTATTTCAACTCTGCGCATTTTGAAACTACAAGGATTCTCAACTTGTAAAACGAAAAGTTTCGAGAAGGATGCGGGGGACGCGGGAATTCCACATCAACATCTTCAAGAGTATCCATATCATTCACTTGTAGATAAAGTGCATGTGTGATTTTAAACAGCTTGTTGATTTTAGATTTCAGTATTTCTTCTTTGTTGGTGACCAACTTCAAGCTGTTTTCATATGAATGCGTTTCAACTTGCCTAGTGCGCAGCGCGTTTCTAACTTCTGTAAAATTACATCCCACTGAGAGCTTGAATCTTTGAAGTTTCTCATAAGACATGTTTTTCATATGAGCATTGTTACCAATAAATTCAAATTCTAATGCACAAAGTTTCTTTGAACGCTCTGCAAGTTCACTACAGTTGTTGTCTGTGAAGCAGCATGCCTTTTCATCATAAGGTATCATGTAAAGCTCTTCAAGTTTCACTAAGCCTCCCAAGACACCGTCATCTATAACAAGATTGTAACAACCTGTTACATCCAGTAGCCTTAGCTTCTTCAAATTTCGGAATGTGGAAGGTAGGATTGTAACTCCAGAATTAGCAAAGCTAAGCACTTCCATATTGGAAAGATTTCCAATACAAGCTAAATCAAACATCAAGGAGCATTCATGGAGACAAAGAGTTCGAAGGTTGGTGGAGCACTGAAAAGATGTTGGAACTACTGGATACTCCAACTTCTCAAATGCTATAACTTGAAGCTTTTGCATTCCTTCATAAAAGTCTTGAGGGAACCTTAGTGACTCATCTCCTTGCATAAGTTTCAAAAGTGTAACGTTTGGAAACTTAAAGTCAATGAGAAACTCTGACATACCCTTGCATGCTAACGAAATTTGCTCGCATGACTGGCTCATACTATTAGCTTCGCTCCAGTTTGAGAAATCATCTTTATGGTGAATGATCCAACATTCTTCACTACCTTTAGAAACAGTAGCTACCAGAAAGGCAAGCACAAGATCATGCAATTTCACACAATCACTGTGAAGACTATCTCCATCCATCAACAAGTAGGCATTTTTAAGATTGCTCACACTTGTTTGTGTGCTGTCTCTAGCATCTTCCATAGTATAAACTTTGTTTAAAAGTTTTAATCCCCATGCATATCTTGTGAGATCTTCTATGGGGATATTAGAGTCCTCAGGGAACAAGCCACAAAGCCGAAAAATTGCTTTATCTTCTTGTTTTAAATTATTGTAGCTTATCTCAATAATTTCTTGTACCTTCTCATCAAGATCATTATTCTCTAGACACTTGAGTGTACGTCTCCATACAAATTCATTTTGACTGTTAAGAGTTGCGGCAATGAGTTTGATGGCAAGGGGCAAACCACCACACCTTTTGACAATTTCACATCCTATTTTATAGAGATCATGATCAGGTGAAATGTCAGCTTTTTGACAAAAGAAATCCCGTGCTTCCCCTTCCTCCAAGACATCAACTTTAACTACTTTAAGAACAGAAGCAACATCAACTGCAATCTGTCGGCAAATATTTGCATCTCGCGATGTGAGCAGCAACTTAACCCCGTTTGGCAAAGGACCCGCTAATCCGATATCTTCGAGTTTAATCTTCTCCCACAAATCGTCCAATATAACCAGACTCCTTTCTTTACGCTCTGAAAACTCTCTGAATCTTTTAGAAAGAAGAGTTGCCCTTAGTGTTTCATCAGTTTCGGTTAGAGGTTCGCCTGTGTGCGCTGCTATGGCATTCTGAATTGCAGAAAAGCTGAAAGCTTTCCCAATAACTACAACCACGATCCACTTAAACATCTTGTTATCTTCTGCAACCTTTTTCAGTTGGTTCATCAGCGTGGTTTTCCCCACACCACCCATTCCACACAAGGCTATCACTTGAGTCTTACCATCATCATGTTGAAGGAACTTCAATGCATCATTGAATATCTTGTTTCTTGACTTGAAGCCATTTTGGGTATCTCCACCTGATGTTGATGCCGGGCGTTTGGAATCGACTCTTCCAAGAGGTATTACAGCATCATTCCAGGTGATTTTTTCTGTAATAAGACGGTCGATATCCTCGGTTACCCTCAATGCGTTTCTTCCTGCTAGATACTTCTTCTTGACATTAAAGCATCCAATGTCGTTACTTGGAATTTTTTCAATTTCTTTCTTGATGTTTTCTACTTCTTTCAACCACCCCGGTACACGAGCAGGTATCTCTTTATTGTTTTCACGGTTTCTTCTCAAATGATTTTCGTTATCAATTCTTTGACCGTCCAAAACCTTAATTTTGTCTTTCATTTCCTTCACACGATCGGCGTAGGAAGTGAGGTTTCTCAACTTTTGTGTAATATGACCCGTCAAAACATTCACAACAGGACCAATGATTGCAGATACAACTTCCATTTTCCTGAGACATAGAAATTATATAAACAAAATTAAGGGTGGCAATTCCAGAAACGATAGAAAAATAAACATGTTAAGCTTGGGTCTAAACAGGGTTAGTTCACATGGTTGGTTTGATGTGATTAAAACACGACTGAACTAGCAACAAAAGGGATGAGAATCTTATTACAGTATTCATACTTTTGGATTGCTTATTATTCTCTGCTTATAAAAAGTACTTATGAGCTACTTAAAAATAAGCACTTGGGTTAAAGAGTAAAATGACGTAAAAGCGAAAAGTTAATGATAAACACTTAGTGTTTCATACAGGCAAAATAAAAAAACTAAACAATCGTTACTAAACAAGCTGTATATTTTAAATGATAAAAGCACCAAAAAGCTCGTCCCAAACACAGCGTATGGTCAAATATAAAACCTTTGGTTAAGGCCAAATATAAAAATAAAAGAGAATAATCTCAAATAAGCCTATTGAAATAAGCAGCTTCTATCTCCTTTAAAATTTTCCCTAAAAATAAGCTATCAAGAAAAACCAGTATACATTTTTATATGTTCTCAAGCATTAAAATAAGCAGCTTCTACCTACTTATTGAGACTTGCTTATTTTACTTAAAAATAAATAAGGAATACCAAAAACTCCCCTTAAATATGATCCAAACAGATTTATATCACTATGTTTCATTTGTTGATTAATAAAGATAGAAATATTGATACATCAAACTTAAGAGGTTACACAACTTGTAAAATACTAGGAAAAGGTAGAAATTTGGTGTCTACAGTTAGTAACTAATTAAGTCTATGCCAAAAAGTATGTAAGAGCTAATACCTTGAAATACAGACTTCACCAGTTCTCAAAGATGTAATTTTTTTAGTGTTGAAAGAAAGAAGGTTGGCTGAGTTATAGATGATTAAAAACAAATGGAGAAGGCTCTTCGAGAAAACATGCAGAAATTTCCAAAAGTGTAAAGTGAAATGGCTACTTTTTTGCCCACTAATCTTCCATTACATTTGGCCATGTGTTTATAAAGCTAGTTAATAATGAGTTATAATTAAAGGGTGCACTATTTTCTAAGTTGTCGGCATGATTATCGGAGATTAATAATGCTATGTTTTTTTTGTGTTTATCTGATGATGTTAATAATTGATCTTTATAAGTTCAAAAAAAATAATAATTGATCTTTAACATTAGATTCTTAAGTTTAATTAACTGTTTAATTAAAAATTAATACTCATTCAGTCCCAAAAAGAATGTCGACAAACAAAAAAAACAGACAAAATATAATGTGTGTAATTAATTTAGTTTTTATTGATAAAAAGTAATTTTTACCCTTATAGTTAATACTAGCTTATAGACCCGTGAATTCACGAGATTTTTAAAGAAGTTATTCATTAAGGAGTTACGTGCGTGGATAAATTAACAATAAATTAACAAACAACAATGATCTCAAATAGGTTCCATTAGTTTATGAAGGGACTAATAAGTAAATTGTGAATGACACGATAAACAATTTGGTTTATAACTATTCAAATAATAAGTGTGCATGTATCATCCTATCCAACTGATAGATAGTTTTTAAGAGTCAAGTTATACTGTCAACGTTAAACACTCGAGTAGCCTAAAAGTTTTTTCTAAAATAAAACATGTATTGACCCGTGGAATCAAGGGGATTTTTAAAGGAATTATTCGTTAAGGAATTTCATGTGTGAATAAAGTAATGAACAACAGTGAACGTAAACATGTTTCATTACTTTTTGAAGAGAATAATAAGTAAAAACTCAATGATACGATAAATAAATTGGGTTGTAAGTATAAAATGATGAACGACATGTATCATCTTGTCCAACTGGTAGATAGTCTTAAAGAAGCAAGATATCGAGTCAACGTCAAACAGTGAAGTAGTCCATGTTCATCTTTTGAACACCTAAAAGTTGAAGAAAAAAAAGTCAAACTAATAGTTAGTTGTTGATAAGAACAAAATGCTATAATACATGTCATTTTTATAATTGTACATACGTATTGAACATTGGTCACTAATCATAGACATTGAAATACTTTTTTGTAGACAACGTTTGTAGTACTTTCGAGATACTACCATCTTCATCACAAATGACAACCTTCATTGACCCGATTTACTACAACGTATAGTTATCCATGTGTGAAAACTGAACGTGACACATACAAACCAACCTTTGAAGTGATTAACCCTGACTCTTGTTAATGGGTAATTAATGCATGTTTTAATTATGAGGGTAAAGTTAGAAAATCAGTCATAATTACTATCCAAAATTAAAATATGGACATGTTTTTTGGCACAAACATAAATAGTATAATGGACTTTTTTTTGGAACGAAGGGAGTAATTATTTTATGTGACATTTTTATTATTTACTTTAGAGTAATTTGCTAATGAATAATTGTGCTTTTTCAATTTTCACACTAAATTTCTTTCGTTAGTATATGTTAAACACGGGAGTAACATGATAGTAATTTCTTTTTGTTATCTCTATAATTTACTAAAAGTACGATACATCTTATCACCCACAAAACCCTCTTTATTTACCTTATTTTCTTCCTCTCACCAGCCATTTTCATCCCCATTCTTTTTTCTCGCTCCTCTGTTGTCACTAATAATATCTAAACTCGTCATTATTAAATCACTTCCAACAACCACAAAATACCAATACCTATCATAAATACTAAAACACACCACCATAATTAATCTCAACTAACCACTCATGGTGCCCTAGCGGTAAAATATTATGATTATCATTACTAAAATGTGAGAGGTTTAACATCAGGTAAAATATTATGATTATCATTATTAAAATGTGAGAAGTTTAAAGTTAAAATTCTGCTAAGTGTAAATAACCTTAAATTGGTCACTCCAACCTCCTAAAAAATAGATGACTTTACCGGGTTTCAGTTTGTGTGGCGGTGAGCAACCAATAGGTTGGAAACCATGGTTACGAAAAGATCACTCTCAACCACCATAAGTTAGCTAAACATCATCACTTTTTTCTCACCACTACCATTTGCGACCTTCATCACACAGGGACCTCCTGGGAATTTTGCGGCGTAGTGTTAATTTTTTTTACAAACCCTCAATTTTTCGTAAATGCACCTGGTCTCAAAAAATTATGTTCCGCATTTTGTATAACTTTTCATAAATGCACCTAGTGAAATTGTGTCCTGGTTCCGTTCCTGTCATCACAACCATGCATCAGATATTGTGGTGGTCAAATCTATTATCACCCCCATCCTTCACCTCCAGCACCACCATTTGCCACTACCACCGTCCATCAACTAATGTGGTTCTTGAATCTGCAGGGATCGGATAGGGGGTGTTTGGGGTGATTTTATAAAGTGAGGTGTTTGGCTTTTAGTAGATAATGGAGATAAGAAAAAGTTTACATTTTTAGTCCCTATGGATGTAATGCGTTTGACAAAGATGTTTAGTGTGAGAATTGATAAACTATAAGGATGTATTTTGCATTGAGGTTTAGGTTGGAAAATAGCAATAGACTTTCTATAAAGTATTGAGTTAGTATGTGAACTAAAAGGTGTTTCACATTTGATCATAAACTTTCAAATGGTGGTTCAGAAGAATACCTTTTTCGTCTAAAATTTTTTGAAAATTTATTAAGTACATTGCGCGTCAATATTTTGCATGTGTATATTCCACACCAGTACCGATAGGTTGTGTTTTAAATGATATATTACAGTCGCAACTACTTTACTTTACTTCACTTCACATTTCAATCTGAATAAAAAAGATCATCTTCAAACTCTAACCTTAAATCATGATTTGTCATAAAATTGTGTTCAATATTTGTAAATGATATACGATTATACCTACCAAAACTAACATTGATTGTACACCTCGTCATAATATCTATATTAACATGAATATCAATATTATTTAAAATTCATTAGACGAAATAAGTATCATGTGCGCATAATGAAACAAATTTTGAAAGTTGACAACATGATGTGAAACACTTTTTAATTCACATACTAACTCAGTACATCCGAAAAAGTTTTTTTTTTGCTATATTTGACCTTAACCCTTTACTTTAAGTGGGTGTTTGTCTAAGTTTTTATGAGCGGCTTATGAGTTGATTATTAGCCGTCATAAGTGTTTAGGTAAATTAATAAGCTTAGGCATATGAGCTTATATGGTAAAATATAACCTCAAAATTTTTAGCTTAAAGTTTATATAAATAATGTTATAGCAAAAGATTTTTATACCTTTTTATAATACCTACAACAATATGCATGTACTTTTGATTATTTGACCTTTGTAACTATAATAAGCTTAAGCAAAAACTGCAAATGATCTTACTATTAATAAGCAAGGTTATAAATAGCGCGAAACGTGGCGTGGCGGCATGACCAAGTCTCACGCCTTAGCGGCTAAAGTGAAGCTTTTACGTTTATAAGGCGTTGCATATGACGACACAAAATATGAAATATTTATATATTTATATCATATTTCATATATATCGATTTTACAAACAAACGTGGCATAAGGCGACATAACGCGTGGCATAGCGGCATGACTAAGCCTCACGCCTTTGCATGACCTTTGCGGGGCCTTTGCACGCGTTTTAGAACTATGTTAATAAGTCATACGTCTTTATGAATAGGGGTGTTCACAACTCGAGTATTACCCACACGAACTCAGAACCAAACCAAATTGAAATTGAACAGAATATGCAAGAAATAGATATTCGAATTAGAGAAAATGATTTGTTATTGGGAGTATGAGTTTGTTACAAAGAACTGATTACAAATTTGATAGATGAATTGTAAAGTAGCTAATACATGTATTTATAAAACTGGAAATGATAAATGAATTCAAATAAGTTTTGGCGGAAGTGTTATGGTTTGTTCTTAACCTTTTGACTTTATTTGTTGACTTTCTTTTACTTTTATGTTGACTTGCTTGTGATTCATATCAATACCTTCCCTTCAAACATTACTTATCCTCAAGTAATCACTATTAAGCATGCATTTGAAATGAGGGAAATCGAGCAGCAATATCTTCATATAACTCCCTTGTTGCATTAATTATAGTGCCATTGACCCACTACACCAATACATAAACTGCTGATTCATTACCTTTTTTTGCCAACTTCATGTCCAATATAGCCAAAGTTTCTAATGCAAGTATACGTCGTTTTCAAATATAGAAATAAAAATTAGTAATGAATGGCACTCTCTCGATATTTTAACTAGAAATGTGGGCAAGAAAGAGGGCTCAAATCACCTATGTTATACCTTTTGCATGATTGAACTCTAGAATGCTAAAAGCCTAAACGACCAAACTGGTATATGCTCAATAAAATACTTACTTGGAGGGACATGCCATAGTTCATTTATATAGCATGTCGCTGCGGAATCAATATCACATTGTATGGTAACGGTTATGTAAGTTCATGTGGATTGGTGAAACATCTAGAGATTGAAAAGAACTTCATGTGGATTGGTGAAACATCTAGAGATTGAAAAGAACAACAAAGGCTATTTGATTGACATAAAACATTACTATATATTTAGTTGCGTAAACAAAAGGAATAGAGCTAGTACCATTTTTTTAAGTGACATGCATACTAAAAAAAGTTGGAATTTTATATTAATTTTTTAACACAGATATGACAGGGCTTGATTTTTTTTGTTCTACAAGACCTGTCATCATTTCTGGGGTGAAAACATAACATTATTCTCAACACAGCTTGTCATCGTACAATGTAGTATATATCCAAGCAAGATTTCACTTCTTTAACCTATGTGGGACTATGAGATCTAATGTTGAATTGACTTTATTCAAATAATACTAGCATCCATGGTAATTAAGTGATGAATGCAATTGTCATATATCATCTACGTAGTACAAAATTTACCACTAATTTCATATGGGTTTACTCTCATTTTTTTCATTCTTGTTTGTTTGGTTGTGACGAAAATGCAATTTGTTTTGTGTTTTGGAGTTACATGCCACGACATTAGTTAAGTGTCGCTGGTAATGTGAAGCAACTTATTTTCTCTTGGTATTGGGCCAAAACATGAACCCGTTAAGTTTGTTGGAAAGACCCCTGTATGCTTTATATTATTCAGCTAGTTTTTTATGATATCAAGCGGTTTAACTGATCTTTTGTAGTCTAAAATGTGATCTGCATGTACCTATGAATGTTCGTACTATGTTTTGATTGATTGCATTTCAAACAATTTTACACAAAAATGTACCTTTTCATGAGAAGATCGCGTTCCTGCAAGAGGACCAAATGACTTTGGATTGTATCTAGTCTTCCGACCAGATGGTTATGATCAAATGTAAGGCCATCTCCGTTTCTAATCTCCCTGATCCTTCCATGTCATCTCATGCTTGCAATAAAACCGAACCTATTTTATGATTTTGGTTGTTATAGTTATGCTGAAATGCCCAAGGAAGAAAAGAACAAGATTTCTCATTGCGGAAGAGCTCTTGCGTTGGCAAAATCCCACTTTGCTGAGGCTGGTTATGTATTCGAAATGTAAGATGTGAAATTATCTGCATTGGTGCATAATGCTTTAGATTCATATTGTACTTTTAAACAAGATATTATAGCTGGGAGTTTGTGGTTGTGATTTTCTCACTTCACATTACTTTTTCCCTAAGGAGGTATCCATTGTATTATGGGTTCAAAAACTTATTGTTGCAAGTACATGATGGTGCAAAAGCCACCTTTATGTGACCGAATGCTTAACCAAATTAACAATGTGTTGTTTAGTGAGTTTTTGGTAAGACTCGTAAGGGTGACACATCTATACATGTTGTGTAATTTTGGTGACTCATCTTGGTTAGTACTTTCTGATTGATTGAGATGTACTAGTAGGTCAAAGTCAGGGGCGGAGGCAATAGGGGACTAGTGGGTGCTAAGCATCCCCCAACTGGCCTAATAAGTCTACTATAATATAGCCCAAAAGACCAATATTTTAAGATTAGAAACAATTGGCCCATACCAATATTACCGATTCAATATTGCGTTTCATGGATAAAAAATTGTAATTGCTGAAACTCAAGAGTCAAGAGGAAAAAGAGTGTAACAAGTGTATAAACCGATCAAAAGAATTATTTTTTTCTGATAAGGTATTGAACGATCTTATTTTGTTCTTTCATTAATGATCACAATTACTTATTCACTTTTATTCACCTCTTTGAATCTTTGTGTCTTCAGTTCTTTGAAATATTGAATTGTGATTTAATCAATAGTTTTTGTTCTTTCAGTAATGATCACTTCATTCACTTCATAACTATTAAAGTATTAATTGGTTGTAGTCTTGTATGATTGTCAATTTAACACTTGTTGTATGCTTGATTACGTATTTGCCTTTAAAATGACATTCTTTTGGCAATCAAGAATCATACATTAACTACTGAGAGGTACTGTACTTTTTTTTGTTAGTAGTGAGGAGGCAAACGCTAATCGCTAAGTTGGTATCGGCCATTGAAATTCTTACCAAGATTGATTAAGGCTTTGTATTAGTGTAAACGTCTTTCTTTAATTTACTAGACATTTGACTCTTCGTTTTTTACTTTTCTAGATTTTCATGCTTTGATATAATGGTTAGAATTATATCATTATCATTATAAAATTTTATATCGGCCCCCTTAACGTGAAATCCTGGCTCCGCCCCTGGTCAAAGTTGTGACTTTGTCTCTTAGATACCTTCACTAGAAATGTAGGCAACCAAGAGGGCTCAAATAACCAATGTAGTACCCGTCTTATTTCTTAGTCACATTGATGACTCGCACAATATAACAATAAATATAGGGTCGCGATTTCAATTCTGAATTTCATTTACACCACAAACGAATTGTTGTTGACTCTATAAGGGCGCAATATTAGCTCATTTTTACACGAACATTAATAAATTAGAACTAGATTTTATCTATACTTTGTGAATATAACTACCGAGTTGTACTTAACTTCTGATACATAAGACTAAAATTTTTCATCAACTATAACAAAACTCAACTATAAGTGACATAAAGACAGAGTGAGTTTCTTGACCAATTTAGACACCAAAATTTAGGTTGGATTGGTATGTCGCCATGAATCACAATGGGTATGCGTATACGTATAACATGGGCTCTCAGGAATAAAATATCCAGACCTTCCCTTTTTGAGTGATATGGAGTATGGAGCATATCTATATTTCATTCTCATATCTGAAAGATTTACATCTTAAAAAAACACATTATTGGAATGAAAATTCATTCCTTGATTCCATTCCGGGATACCAAACGCACACTTACTTTATATTACCAACAACTTCATGTTGTTTATGTTTGTAACCTGTTGTTATCCGTTGTAACCTGATAGAAATCCGAAGTCGTGTGAGTACACTTTCAGATCAATAAAATGGAGTGGATACCAGTTTATGATCGGATAAAATCGAATTTGATTCAAGATTCTGTATGTTAGTATATTTGCAAAATATCTCATTGAGCATTTTTATCCCAATCCAATTTATGGGGCCTAATAACTGTTTTACATCTTTGTTGTTTATGTTTGTTCAAGAGTCTCATCCTCCAATTCTTCTGGTGCTGGGGTAGTGAGAACATACACAACCTTCAAAGTTGTCAACAAAAACTGCATCTTTTTCTGCCAACGCCTAAAGTCTTGCCCTTCAAATTTTGCCAACTTCACGAACTTGGATGTCATATCACGAACGGATTCACCAGCCATCGTCACTGATTTTATTGATCTTTGTTGTTTATGTTTGTAACCTGTTGTTATTCGTTGTAACCTGATAGAAATCCAAAGTCGTGTGAGTACACTTTCATATCAATAAAATGGAGTGGATACCAGTTTATGATCGGATAAAATCGAATTTGATTCAAGATTCTGTATGTTAGTATATTTGCAGAATATCTAGTGGTGAAAGTTAAAGATAAAATGGATCTCAATTCATACTCTATTTCTCATTTAGACTTCTAACTTCGGTATACAAAATGTATATATAAAAGTTAGAGATGAAAATAAACTTTTGATATACTAATGTATATACATTTCCATATATATTTTAAATTGAGTAAAAATCATTTCAATCGTATTTTGACAATCTTTCTTACGGTAAAATTTTTATAAGATAAATATATAAAGGTTTTCCTGGTATACTACCCTATCTAGTTAAATTATGTTGTAGTCTAAATGAGAAATAGAGCATTTTGTATTAAATAGAGGTACGATGATAAGTAAAAGATGATAGAGTGTGGTTATTTTGGTAAATATACCGTGCAATAACCTAGTGGTCAACGGTTCGATTCCCAAAATACCGAGCTTTATCGTTTTTATTTTCATTTTTTTTTTGTTGCTAACAACCCACTGCATTTCTGTTTTGAATATATTTCAAAATAAATAAATAAAAGGAAAAACTCTTGATGTCATCATAAAGTTAAGTAAACATGTTCTTCGTCAAAACTGCCATAAAATTAATTGTTCTAAAATAAATTTTAATATTTTAACTTCATGGAGCTAGATGTTCAACAACTTCCATGTGAGTATAAATTGTGGGCTTTGAGGCGACTCAAATCCCTCTTAGTTTCCTTCATTTCTAGCAAAGACAGAGTGACAACTTTGTCCTACGGATGTTCATTTTTATATCACAAAGTACCAACGAATGCGTGTCACAAGAATTTATACTCACATGGAGGTTGTTGAACATCTAGCTCGATGAAGTTAAAATGTTAAAATTTATTTTAGAACAATTAATTTTATGGCAGTTCTGACGAAGAATATGTTTAACTTGACTTTATGATGACATCAAGAGTTTTTAATTTTATTTATTTATTTTGAAATATATTCAAAATAGAAATGCAGTGAGTTGTTAGCAACACAAAAAAAATAAAAACAATAAAGCTCGGTATTTTGGGAATCGAACCGCTGACCACTAGGTTAGTGCACAGTATATTTACCAAAATAACCACACTCTATCATTTTAACTTCATCGAGCTAGATGTTCAACAACTTCCATGTGAGTATAAATTGAGGGCTTTGAGGCGACTCAAATCCCTCTTAGTTTCCTTCATTTCTAGCAAAGACAGAGTGACAACTTTGTCTACCGATGTTAATTTTATATCACAAAGTACCAACGAATGTGTGTCACAAGAATTATCTAAAATGGATAAATGGATCGCCCTCACGAGTCCAACTAAAAAACTCACTGAATCTTACACTAGTCGAGTCCAGTTCACTTATCCAAACTAGTGATGTTTCGCAAATGGAACTTAATCACTCACACAAAGATTTCCTACTTATATGATATTGAAAGTATATTTAACATATAAATCATTTAAACTAAATTATTTGCAGCGTTGAATCTCTAATTAACCTCATGGCATGCAATTCAAGAAACATAAAAGGAGTTGCAATATCGCCAACTTTTCAAACAAAAAAGAAAGAAACATATGAGAATAAACTCACTTGAAATCCCTGATAAAATTTGCACCTCATAGAGGACCTTTGCATCCATTTGCGTAGACACTTAACAAGTGTATTCAGACTTTGCCTACATTTCTAAAGATTAGTTCAACCTTCTATGTCCCACATAGGTGAAAGAAGTGAAATCTTCTTTGGTTACATAAACTACAACATAATTTAACTACAAAGGACAAACAGTTAGATCGAGTGAGTTTCTCGAGCTATTTAGACACACAAAAATTTCTTTACATTACCAACGACATACTTGATCAACTTCTTTGCATGTAAATTAAGAAACAAAAAACGAGATGCATTACAGAAGACAACAACTAACCAAAAAGAATGAAAATAAGAGAGTAAACCCAAATTAGATTAGTGATATAACTTGTACTACATAGATGATCTCTATTTAAACTTTGGCATTAACTATCGGAGTATCTTTAAAGTACAAACACTCGTAATGAAAAGATAACTCATACGTATAAATTATTCTCATATGATTAAAATCAATTCAACCTTAAGTTACATCCCAAATTCCCACATAGGCTAAAGAAGTGAAATCTTCCTACCTTATATACTACGGTATATAAGGACCATACATGTTCAGAATCATGTTATGTGTTCAAGGCGTATACTAGTCCTTTATGAAGTTGTTTGTAAAACAAAAACAAAAAACTTCCTTGAAGATTGCGTGTGAGAACTAACATAAACTCCACGCTTTTTAATATATCTTTTAACTTAGAAAAAGTCATGGTCCTAACTATGTATTTACAAAGATTGTCCATATGTTTATGAAGCTAACTTTTTAGTGGTTTTCTAACATAACTATAAGGCTAAGTGTTATCATCATCAAACCCACCACGAAACAAGTGTAAATGTGTAATGATCACCACCAATCCAAACATATAAAAATACTTCACTTTATACAAACATATCTCATAACATACCCACAAACAAAAACAAACATAAAAACAGCGCATCACCTTTGGTGGTTTGCACCACCAAAATTTGGAAAGAATGGGAGACCGCATGTTATATTTGATGGGAGATAATGGTGGCCCCTCGTGAAAGCTGGAGGTGGTGATATTAGACCACCTCCCATAACACTTGGCCTATATTTATTGAATACCTCTTAAGAATATGTTATGATAACATCAATATTTTAAAAAACCCATTCTCGATATTCGCTGTTGGTGTTCATTCCAAACTCTAAAGGTTTGAGTTTCACCGATCAAATCAATCATATATATAGTACCCTTCAAAGTGATCTGTCATTTAAAATTCTTGGGCCAAAGTTCATATATAGTACTACTTATTAATGCAACTTGTTTTCTGTTTCTTGAACTACATGCATGCCATGAAGTTGTTGGTAATGTAAAGTAAATTTTTGTGTCCAAATTGATCAAGAAACTCGCTCGGTCATTCTGTCTCTTTTAGTTAAATTTGTTCTAGTTTATGAAAATTGTTTCTTAGTGTATCATTAGGAAAGTTTACATTACGTTGCGTTTGGCGAAGAGCTTATGAGGGGCTTATGGGGCTTGGGCTTTTAAAATAAGCCGGCTTATAAATAAGTCTTGTTTGTCATGCGGGCTATGAGCTAAAAACTTTAGCCCCATAAAAGGGCTAAAAACTTTAGCCCGAGACTTTTGAATAATAAATTACTTATTTACTCACAAAAATATTTAATATATACAAAAATTTATTTAATTATGTCGTTTTTAGTAATTTTGCAATAATAAGCCTAAGCTTAAGCCCATTTGCCAAACACGCACTACAAAAAAATGGGGCTATTGGGACCTTTCTGTAGGACCCTTTTTACTTGAGGGTCCTAATAACAAACTTATCAGGACGCGTTTGTTTTTTAGTCCTTTTATGATCAAATTAATGATACACTTAATAAATTGGTTCTATTAGAAAATACTTTTAGGACCTTTATTTGCTAAGGTCTTATATAATAGATCTTAATAGGACACTTTACTTGTATGTCCTATTACATCGAGTATTATAGGACGTTTGTTAATCGGGGTCCTATTAGAATAAAACCTAATAGGACACTCGATATATAGGTCCTGTAACATTTAGTTTTATAGGACTTTTATCCATTAAGGTCCTATTTTGAGAGAAACTAATAAGCCACTTGATACATATGTCCTACTGTTAGATTAAGCTTTATAGGACACTTGGTACACATGTGGTCCTATTACCCGCTACATTACCATGCTTTCAAATGTTAAACTAAACAAATATCGATAATCAAATACTTAGTGTAACTTGCGGAGGACATTCCTACATGTTATTCTTTGATACGAAAATACATCCGTGTGTAACTTGCGGAGGACATTCCTACATGTTATTCTTTGATACGAAAATACATCCGGCTTTCTCATTACACAAAAAATTTGAATTAAGAGACTTGGATACACTTTTAACCAAAATGTGGTCAACATAACGAATTTTGACCTATCAATATGTAGGGGTGTCAAAAATATATTAAACCGAAAAACATGACATGACCCTAAAATACTGTTCGATAAGGCTTGCCTTTTTCGTAACCGTGTATGCATAAACATGCACAAATATGGATCATAAATATATGTCGGATACATACAACATCTTCACACAAACACATATATGGGTAGATGGAGAGAGATCCTTGTTTTGGCTACTAAAAAATGTCGAGTTTGTTTTAGCTTTGATGTATGCAACATAACTGCTACTTCGGGAGCCTTTTTTGCATTTTCTTTATAATTATCCTAAATGTTAACCCAACGTGATTCAAACGAAAATTCTCGTGAGACAATTGTAGCAGTGTTATTATTATGCCTTTTGGAGATAAATATGTTAGATGACTAGGTCAATTGGCCATTGGCCAAAGCGTAATTTTGGGCTTTATACCATTAGGCGGATTGCTTGTTCATCAAGTTGTACCTTTATTATAAATATACATGCAATTATCATTATGTAATTATAACTAGGTCAGCTGGTACAAGCCTAATTGTGAGCTTTGGACCATTGGATTGGGCCAACCAACCTAGTCATATAAAAGTTTATACAAATAAATCACTTTAATCGATTGATACCGGTAGATATCAAGAGCAGTGTTTGAAACCAGACAATACCGGTTCGACTGGTTGAATCGGGAAACCATTGGTTGGAGCCGGTCGACTAAAATGGAAAAAACCGACAATCGTTTGAAAAACCGGTCCTATTTTTTATTTGGTTTTTAAACCACGATCAAGAACGGTGTATCAGAAAATGTTTATTAGAGCACCGGGTACCGTAGCTCAAAATGGCTTGAGCCAGTTTGCCACCTCAGCGCCATGTTAGCAACTCACTCAACCCTTAGCACATAGCTTGAGTCATAAGGGCCCCACCCACCATTTTTTTTCTTTTTCATTTTTTAAAACAAACTAAATTTCATTAATTCATCAAATAAAAATACAAATTTCAATACGATTTATTATTGTATTTTTACCGCCATTTTAAACAAAGGATTATAGATCTCCCGATCTTTCCAATATTTTAGAAAAAGTGTCAACCAAAACTAACTTATCATGCGGAATACCTTTGCATTTCGCGTATGCTTTCTTCAAATCATTCTTAGCTGTGCTCGCGTTGTCAAACTGCACAGCTGAGTCGATAATCATTTGTTGAAGAATGCAATTCTCGTCATTTTGTTTCTGAACACTAGCTTTGATTTTCTCGACTGTATGTGAAAGAGAACAATCCATGATATTTTTGGTAAAGAGAAGTTGTGCTTTTTAGAGAAAGTTGCGTGAAAATCGGTTAAAATGAAGTATTATTTATAGTGCTTAAAAAGTTAATTTGAAATTAAAGAAAAAGTTTCAAAACTAGTCATTATTAACGGCAATATCCTTTTTTGGGTTTCCATCCACTCACGCAAGTCAGACCACTAGTTCAAGGACTCACACAACCTCCACTTGGTGTCGTGGCTTAGTACTGGCGATACCAAAATACACTCCGCGTCGGACTGACAAGGACCTGATGCCACCATAGCTAACACTCTTATAATATCACCAGGTTTTATGAGAAAACCTTTTACACACACAAACTTATACACCTATTTATTTTTCTAATTTTTTCCAACATATATATTCTAATATTTTTAAGACTCAATTATTTATATTTTCTAGATTTTATTCTTATTTCTAATTCTCTACTAATGAAATACCCATTATCCTTTGTGAAGTGTGATTAGGGTTGTAATTTGGGTCGTATTCGGGTTGTCGGGTTCAGGCTGACAGGTAGGTGGGTCAGAAAACACCAACCCGAATATGACCCATTTAAATCATTGGTTCAACTATGTCAACCTTAATATGTTTACACATAATCCGAACCTAACCCATTTAACCCGTATATCTACTTGGGGTTAGGGGTTAAATAAGTTACACGGGTTAGAATATGTTAAATGGGTTTTGGGGTTAACCCATTTAACCCGTTTTATATACAAAAGTTGGCACATTACACGATTTAAACAGGTAAAATAGGTTTGCGGGTCGACCCGATTAACCCATTTAATCCGTATAATAAAATATAAATATTTTTAATTTAAGAAAAACATCTTAAATGGATTGACGGGTCGATCCGTTTAATTTATTCTCAACCCGAAAATGACCTGTTTAATAAACGGGTTAGATGGGTCGACACAAACCCGACCTGAAATTTATTTAGACTCAACACAAAACTGTTAATTTTTAATTTGTGATAAAGTGGTTTTAATTTTTTTAATCATTTCTTTCCTGCTTAATAATTTGTTTTCCCGCTAGTTTCATCCCATTTTTTAATTCCCTCCAAAAATGAGATAGAATCTTTAATGCCATCATCTCCACTATAACCGCCACGTCTCCTTCTCTTAGATATGCATCCATCACACGTCACATTTGTATGTTGCCCAATCTCACGCAACTATTGCAAAAGTATATTAACATTTAAGAGACTTACCATTCATAAAGGTAATGAATCTTCATCTACTTACAATGGAATTAATTTTTTAATTGTCGATATGGGCTACTCTTAATTCACAATTAATTGTATTTCGTGTTTTGTAGCCCAGATCATATGAAAGGGCAATATGAAAGGGCAATTTTTTTTATGTATCAACCTACATCAAAAAGGTACTCAATCTTCGTCTAATTACACATGAAGTGCGATTATATGGGTGGTTAAAACAAAAATATAAGAGCCCCTTGTGAATAACAATTGAGATTGTATAAATCTTTTAATTTTTTTCTGGTGACTATAGATGTGCATATACAATGACTATTGCGGTTTTGATTTTACGATAGTTGGTGTTTTGATTTGGTTTTTCAGTTGTTGTCTGTTCATGATTACTTTTGCTCGTATTATTACCATCGAAAATTCACATGATATATATATTGTTGATATATCTCTGCTGCAACTTGTTCATCTTTGGTGTTGGGATCCACTTTCGTGAGGCATGTTTCACAAGAACAAATTGGTGTTTTGTTTATGGCATATCTTATTTATATGAGAAAATAATTCATGTTGTTTGGCTTTTTCCTTTACAGAAGAACATGTAGGCTGCAGTTGGAGTTATGAGAATTGGCAAGGTTACGTTAGCTTTTGCAATGAAATTTGGCTTATTTTTCATGTTTGACCGGACTTGTTCTTATATGTTATTGCCTATGAAACCATGATTTTACCAACATTCTTTACTTATACTAGTATATGTATTTTTGACCATAGGTGGATTCAGATCATAAGGCGAGGATATCCTCAAAGACGTTCACTTGGCAAATAATGATATTTTTCTTATTTCATTGGAATTTTTGTACAATGACTTAGCTTATTATTCTTCATAGGATTTATGTACAATTGTTAGATCATTTCTTCTGAATGACGATATATGTTGTATAGATATGTTGCAACTTTTGTATAGCAAGTGATAAATTTCAATGGTGATGATTTCTTCATTTATTTGTAGTGATTAGTGCTTAATATTTGTGAGCAAAATGACATCGATCAATATTACATTTGGTACATGATTTAACTAAACATTGGAAAAAATATCTTTTATAAAATCAAATATGGTTCTAGCAAAGCACTTATGTATTAGGACCCGTTTCTTGGTACTAAAATAAGAATGTATCCATTATGTTTTTGTCTTATGAAAATGTTTGTTAGGACCTCATAAAAGCGTCCCAAAAAAAACAAATGGGTAAACATATATTAGGACACTGAATAGCATCCTTTAATGTGGTCTATTAGGACGCCATTTTGGTCGCATAAACATTTTTATGGGACCAAATAATTAGTTTTAAAATGTTTGAGTTTATTAGGATGCCAATAAGTGTCCTAAATATCTATTACAACCCCTTCCTATGTGACACTTTTATTTTGGTCCTATTAGGTTAAAGGTCCTATAAACTATTTTTATAGGACACTAACATGCGTCCTATAAGGCCTCTTTTCTTGTAGTGACGCTTACAAAAATTACGAATTTCAACTTCAGCTTATAATAAAAGCCCCATCCCCAGCCCATTGCGCTAAACATAGCCTAAATCTAGTGCACATTTATCAATGCTCATGTTAAATGACTTGATTTGCGACCTTATATAGTCCACAATAATCCATTTGTGATGTATATTAAGGGTGTGTTTGGTTAAGAGAATTGAAGATGGAGAAATGGAAATGGCTTTAATTCTCGTGTTTGGTAAGCCATAGAAATGGAAAAGCGGAGAAATTGGAGAAATTGGTGGGGAAATGGAGAGAGTTGAGTAGTGTAATTTAAGTAGCTCCATTTCCATTAATTTTGTGGAGAAATTGGAGAGAATGGATTAATTTTTTTGAAAAAAATGTTTTTTTTTTTTTTTTTTTTTTTTTTTTTTTTTTTTTTTTTCTTTTTTTACATTTAAAAAAATTAAAAAAAATATTTTTTTAAAAAAAATTATTTGAAAAAATAAGTTTAAAATTATTTTTTTTAAAAAATAAGTTTTGTTTTTTAAATAAATACATTTAAAAAAATATTTTTTTTAAAAAAACAAGTTTTTTTTTTAAGTAAATACATTTTAAAAAAATAAGTTTTTTTTTAATAATTTTTTTTAAAGAAAGTACATAAATTTTTAAAAAATAAATTTTAAAAAAAAAGATATATATTTTTTTTTAAATAATTTTTTTAAATATTTTTTAAGAATTTTTATTTAGACAAAATATTATTTAAATAAAAATTTTTTCATTTCTCGGGTCAAGTCTCTGTTGTTACCAAACATTAGAATTGAAATTCTCTACTGATTTCTATTCTCTGAGATTCTATTCTCTACTTCATGAATTTCTTTCTACCAAACGCACCCTAAGGGTATGTTTGGCGCAATGGGCTGCGGCTGGGGCTAGGGCTTTTATTATAAGCTAAAGTTAAAATTTGTATTTTTTTAGACTTGTTTTGCAAATGAGCTGGGATTGGGGCTTATTATTGCAAAATTACTAAAAATGATATAATTCAATGAGTTTTATGGTATATGTTAGATATTTTGTGGGTAAATATGTAATTTATGGTTAATAAGCCCCGGGCTAAAGTTTTAAGCCCCTTTAGGGGCTTATGATTTCATAAGCCCGCATGACAAACGAGACTTATTTTATAAGCCGACTTATTTTAGAAGCCCAAGCCCCATAAGCTCTCCATAAGCCCCTCCCCAAACACACCCTAAATATTGAATCGAAATCGCGACCCTATATTATTAAATAGTGTTGTATTGTACGTCTAGTGAATAATATACTTAGATTTCTACAATTGCAAGATCCATAACCTTACATCATTGTCATAAACAAAAAGGCATAGAGTACCATTTTTTCAAGTGAAACACATATTTAAAAAAAAGTTAGAATTTTATATTAATTTTCCAATACAGATTTGACATCAAGGTTTGATTTTTTTGATCTACAATCTTTGATGACATACCTGTTATGAGAACATTACATTACTCAACATTGATGGTCTTAGTACAATGTAATATATATTCAAGGAAGATTTCACTTCTCTAACTTATGCGGGATATATGAGGTTGAATCGACTCTAGTCAAATAATACTCATAGTCCATGCTATTTATGTTATTTGTTCATTGTAGAGCGCCTCAATATTGAAGCTACTTTGGAAACTAATGCCAAAGATTACATACGAAAACTAGTTATAATACCCGTATGCACATATATTTTTGATATAAATATTGCTACAAAATACTTTTGTAAGCATCTAATAAAACAAAAATACTTATTTATACAATAATGTTGATTTTTTTTTGTCTTTTTGTGTGTTGTGATGACCATTTTACCCTCTTAGGGTAAATTACATAACTCGTCCTTGTGATTGGCAAATATTGCATCAACTATCCTAGAATTTATAAAGTTCCACCTATGGTCCTTTTTATACATTTTCCTCCGTTTTCTTCCTTTTCGTTTGTTGTTACACATTTTCGTCCGTTTCTATACGTTTTTATCAAATTTCATGCTTTTGTATCTGTTTTTGTACGTTTATATACGTCTTTGTCTTTTTCATCCGTTTTCATCTTTTTTATCCGTTTTTTACGTTTATATACGTTTTCGTCTTTTTTATCCGTTTTCATTTGATTTCGTCTGTTTTTATCGATTATTATACGTTTCTTTGTAGGTTTTCGCCCGTCTTTATACGTTTTCGTCCGCTTTCATCCGTCTTTATACGTTTTCGTCCGCTTTCATCCGTTATCGCTTTTTTTTCCACTTTTATACGTTTTTGTACGTTTTTAATCATTTTTATCTGTTTTTTTTTTTCCGTTTTTAACAGTTTTTGGATAGCCGTTGGGTATGTTTGGCGCAATGGGCTGGGGCTGGGGCTAGGGCTTTTATTATAAGTCAAAGTTGAAATTTGTATTTTTGTAGACTTGTTTGACAAGTGGGCTGGAGCTGGGGTTTATTATTTCAAAATTACTAAAAATGATATAATTAAATGAGTTTTATGGTATATGTTAGATATTTTTGTGGGTAAATATGTAATTTATGGTTCATAAGCCATGAGCTAAAAATTTTAGCCCTTTTTATGGGGCTAAAGTTTTAAGCCCCTTTTAGGGGCTTATGATTTCATAAGCCCGCATGACAAACAAGACTTATTTTATAAGCCGGCTTATTTTAGAAGCCCCATAAGCCCCTCCCCAAACACACCCATTGTCCACAACAGCCTATTATTATCTTTTATACCAATTTTTGAGTCGATAATTATGTACATGTCGTCAAACACTTATATAGACAAGCTAACATTTCACATTCAGAACTGTCAATACTTTCTGATCACTTGCAACATTAGTACATCAAACAACAGTTTAGTAAGTTAAATAGTAATGAATGAACTTAAATTTTGTCATGGGTCAAATTTGGTCTATTATGACATTATTGATTTTACTCTGTAATGTTTGTGACCGGATGGAATATGCTAATCGATAGCAAGTGGTTTCTTCAGAAGCTTGGTAATGAAGGTACTTAAATAAATTTTTGTTACAAATTTATCTTATTGCAGAACCTAAAAATATAATGGTTGTTGAGTACTTTGTATAGTTGTATTGCTTTTGTAGGTTTGACCAATATGTTGATGATGTATGAGGATAAATCTGCCTATGCTATGTGTATATTTTTTTTTGTTATCGGTCTCGATCTTGAACCCATTACGTTTGTAGGAAAGACATTGGTATGGGTTAACTTATCCACTTTTACACATGTGACATACTCTGAATGTGCTAATCACACATCAAATGGTATTACCGATAAGATAGTTTAACACAATACTTATGCTTTCAGGTGATAATTGTTCCTGCAAGCGGACCAACCGACTTTGGATGGGACCCGGTCTTCCAACCTGATGGTTATGATCAAACGTAATCCTGTCTTTTCGTCTATTTCTATATGATCATCTTGTTATAGGTGGCAGTTTTGACCAATTTACTAGGAATGGGTGTCCATTCGAGATGACAATATCTAAAATGGGTACAATAGGTCGAATTAGTATTCCCTAAATGGAAACGGGTCGAACGGGTCTCATAGTTTAAAGGTGGCCAAAGTTCGTTTTTAATGCATACAACCTTGTAATAATATTAATTGAAGATTTAAGGAATTTTCATATATCACGTTACTTTCATGATTAGTTTCATATATACCCAAAGTGCAAGTATTAAATGAATAATGTAGAATGTTTTAATGCATGTTTGGGTATATATGAAATTTCCAACTAAAAGGAGGGGAGATATGAAATTACCTAAAGATTTTGACTATTGTTGTAATTCATTGCTAGCACATGAATGTATATAAGAAAATATAGAAACGGGAGGGCTTATAGAGGGGCTTATGGGGCTTGGGCTTCTAAAATAAGCCGGCTTATAAAATAAGTCTCGTTTGTCATGCGGGCTTATGAAATCATAAGCCCCTAAAAGGGGCTTAAAACTTTAGCCCCATAAAAGGGGCTAAAATCTTTAGCCCGGGCTTATGAACCATAAATTATATATTTACCCATAAAAATATCTAACATATACCATAAAACTCATTTAAATATATCCTTTTTAGTAATTTTGCAATAATAAGCCCCAGCCCCAGCCCATTTGCCAAACAAGTTTACCAAAATACAAATTTCAACTTCGGCTTATAGCCCCAGCCCAAGCCCAAGCCCCATCCCAGCCCATTGCGCCAAACATACCCGATAAGTGTTTTCATGTCAACCCATTTTGACCTGAGTAGAAAAAATTATGACCCTTGTCCACCTGAACCCATGTTAACTTGTTACATAAACCGGTCATCTTGCCATCTATAATATCCAGTTTAGCTTTTCATACTTGCATAGATCTCCAATATTTCACCAAAAAAGCGTTATATCATGCTATAGATATGCTGAAATGCCCAAGGAAGAAAAGAACATGATTTCTCATCGCAAAAGAGCTGGTAAAATCCCACTTTGCTGAGGTTGGGCATGTATTTGACACATAAGATAGAAAATTATTTCCATTGGTGTATAACACTATAGACTCATATTGAACTTTTAGAAAGGTGTTTTAGATGAGAGTTTGTGGTTATGAATTTTCCCAATGACGTATCCATATTGTATTTTGGGTTCAGAAGCTGATTAATGCAAAACTACATTCATATGGTTGTGGGATGCGACAGATGACGGTTGCCAAAATTTAATATTGTGGCTAATGTTTGATAAAGCTTGGCAAGATTCTAAATGTGAAAGTTTAAATGAAGATTTATCATCTTGAAATTCACCAAAAAAAGAAACAGCTGTTAGTTTGTCCTTTCTGATTTTTTTTGTTTGTAATACTATATTCGCCAAAAAAGATTTAAAAAGATAAATAAATGTTAATCAGAGTTAAAAAAAAAGTGAAAATCAAAAGTCATTTTTGTATGTTAATTATTTCTGAAAATAAACAACCGCACTTATTTCATTTCTCTCCCACTTGTAGTCAAAAGTGACAAACAAAGTGTGTGTAGCCTACCATGTCACCTCACTGGAACTTTCTCTTACTCTATGTATTTAACATAAACTTTTAGAAACACACAAACTATTTACATATGGGCTTAGCCCATATAATAATAACAGCAGGCTCATATCTTTCATAATTTGTTTATATTTATTGGGTATTATAGACGTATGATAATTGACTAAAATTAAGTGAAAATGTGATTATATAACCCCTCAAACTTTTAAATATACTGATTGTGAATATATTGAATTGAACATTGGTAGATTAATTGGTATTATATCCCTTTTATCTTGTATTTGTATCTTTCCCCTAGCTTTTGTTAGGGTCATTTATATAACCTTTCGCCGGCCAAAAAAAAAAAAAAAAAGCATTGGTAGGGCAAAAGCTCTCTCCTTCGAAATAAAGGCAACCAAGAGTCCAAGTGGGGCTCGAGCAGTCGAGTGTCACCTGTTATACCAGAGTTACCTCATATCTTAATCACATGGAAACTTTGTGTATGACTGAGTAGTCGAATATTAAGAGCTTAATGGAACAAGCTCATATGTGCTCAATTGCAACCTACATGGAGGGCCACGCTTTAATTCATTTTTACGTACAAAATTATAGTCATTTTCCAGTACAAGATTACTGAAAAAAAAAGTCATGAATCTTTTATATAATAAAACAAAACCTCTAGTGGGAATTTTTCATTTCAAAAAAATCAAACCATACCTTATTTGGTAATAATTTTTTTAATTTGATTTTTTTTCTGGATTTTAAAAAATAATTAAACCTAATTATTTCCTAATTTGCCTAAAAAAGTTTTAAAAAACGTTTTATATATTTATATATAAAAAAAATGAAAATATACATGGGTCTCAATGTTATTTTTTATAATTGCAGGCGAATAATATAACTTTCTAAAAAACACGGAGACTCCAGTCATCATCACACACTTTGGAAAACAAAACTACCCCAACCTTCCTACAGCCTCATGTCAAACATAATTTTCTTTCAACTCAATGTTTAAAGCGAAACCCTGTATAACACAATTTTCTTCAAACATTACAATCTAATTTTATTTTTTTATCATCCTCACCAAAAAAACGTGTTTGGCAAAGAAGATGATGAATACGGTTTGTAATGGCGGTTTTTATAAGGTTTTTGATGCTCATGAATCGAGGTATATTCAAACTTTGTAATCTTAAACAGATTAAATACAATTCATTAATCATAACAATCAATGAAGAAGAATGATATGAAGTTGGCGGTTGTTGTTGTACTTGGCATCAGAATCAAAAGCTTTTGATTCTGATAAGGTAAAAAAAAAATATAATTAGGGTTTTGCAATTCATATTTATGCAATGAATACCTTTTTTATGTAAGTTCATAATTCATAGGTTACGGGTAATGCCTCATTTGGCATGTATTTAAAGACATGTGAAGAAAAAAATACTTCAATTCTTATGATATATTACGATACACAAACAACTAACAGATCATTAATGCTCAAGTTATGTTGAGAGATATGTAAATGTCTTTAGTGTTGTTAAAGATGTTGCATCTTTTGTAATATGTTCATTAAAGTTTATGGTATATTTTCGTGGTAATTGATCTTTTTTTATTTAATCAGGGATGACATGGATCGAAAAAGAGCATAGATTATTTTTGATCGGGTTACTTAGGAAAGTTTAGAGAAGGTGATTGGAGAGGGATTTCAAAGAACTACGTACCATCAAGAACCCCGACTCAAGTAGCTAGCCATGCCCAAAACTGTGAGTTGATTATTCAAAGTGTTATATATAAAAATTCATTGTTTGTGATTGTAATCAGTTTACTTTATTTTGTAGGATATTAATTACTGGAGGACGTTTGTGGCAGAATACTATTCTCCACGTGCTAAGCAAAGATGGTGCCTCTCCATGCAAATTCAGTAAGTGCTTTCGTTTTTTATCTTATATGAAATCCTTCATATTAGTTATCAGAGATGCATGATTATTTCTAAAGGTCATATCTTTACTTACGCCTTTTATCACTGGAATTGTTTTTTTCGTATGCATTAGATTAGCTTTTTTTTTTTTTATGATAAAATCATCTCATGGTCTTTGTTTCTTTAGGATGTATGTAGTGTAGCATCTCTGGGTTGAAGTCTCGAAGAGGATTTGGTATGTAAATTGTTAATACAAATAAGCCGTAAAAACGTTTATTTATAATTTACGATCTTCTAATGTTTTGTCGATAACAAAAGTAAAATCATATTAACTAAACAAATAAAATACGTAAATGGTTTGAACTAATAGTTTTCTAACATATTCACATTTTCACATAAAACACTAAAACAAGTATAAGTGATTGCATGATCTAGATATATATGTACAACAACTAGTGTTTACATATTGGCTTAACAAGTATAAGTGATTTTATGATCTAGATATATATATGTAAAACAACTAGTGTTTACATATTGAGTTAACACATACTTAAGCTATGTATACTAAAATGGGTAAAAACAAGTATATACTAAAATGGGTAAAAACAAGTATATACTAAATAGATAAAAACTAGCAAATGGTTTTGACCCATAACCCATGGTTTTACATATACCATTTACACAAGTTCAATGTATCATTAAGGTACAATGTATCTAGAAAGAAAACCATGGATCAACCCATAACCCATGACCCATGACCCATAACCAAAAATACCCATGGGTAAAGAGGAGCGTTCCACGGATCCCTAGCTTTGTGCTAGCCGGATCCCAAGTGGAAGGGATCCGTGGGATCCGGGGAACAGTAGAGAAATTTGCCTATAAATAGTGAGCCATTTCTTCATTATTTCTCACCCCTTTCAATCCTCCTTCTAACACACTTTCTCCCCTGAGTTAGATCTCACTAACCTTAGATCCAAGAGATCTATGTTTGTAGTTTTGTTTTTGTGTGATCTTTTAGGTTCCTCTTAAAGACAAGATCACCACCTTTGAAGTCAAGCAAGCTCAAGTCCATGAGTTGCCATGCTTCCTCATCATCAAGGCTACTGAAGTCTTCTTGTTGATGAATCCTTTCTTTGTTCAAAGAAGTGTAGTGTTGAAGACATTAGTGAAAGATGTCTCAAGTGTCAAGACGAAGATATTAGCGAAGGGTATCTATCGTCTATAGGATAAGCACTTGTGGTAGGTACTTAGAAGTCAAGACAAAGAAGCATTAGTGAAAGGTGCTTAGAAGTCAAGACAAAGAAGCATTAGTGAAAGGTGCTTAGAAGTCAAGACAAGGAAGCACTAGTGAAAGGTGCTTAGAAGTGAAGACACAAGACATTAGTGAAAGGTGTCTTGTAGATCTAGTCAAAGGCATTAGTGAAAGGTGCCTTAGATGTACAATCGATATGGTGTGTTTCGATGTACAAGATAGACTAGTATAGGATCCAAGGATATTGATATCCTTGATGATGTTGTAAAGGAGTAGATCTCCTTTGGGATTAGTCGTTGGTGTAGTGTGGTAGTAGTTCCTCCATTGCAATGGAACTAGGTGCTTAGCCTAGTACCTAATAAAGGGTAGGCGACATTGTGAAGGTGTAGTTCACCTAAGGTGTGAAAGAACTAGGTACTTAGCCTAGTACCTTATAAAGGGTAGGCAACGTTGTGTAGGAGTGGTTCACCTTGGAGTGAAAGAACCCGGTGGTTAGCCTAGTACCGGAAAAAGAGTAGGCGACGTTGTGAAGGCTTCTCCGCCATAAGGAGCTTGGTGTAGTGATTACGAACTCTCGAGTAGGTGACTCGGGGAGTGGAGTAGGGCAAGGAAGGTGACCTTGTAGCCGAACCACTATAAATACTTGCGTTGTGGTTTTGTGCTTCTTACTCTTTTCTTTCATTACATATCTTTATATACTTGTTTATCAACATCCAACACACACAACCAAATAGATTGACATAAGTCAATCTAAATAGATTAAAAGGAAGTTTTAATTGGTAAAACTATTCAACCCCCCCTTCTAGTTTTCCACAATTGGCATCAGAGCTTCGTTACCAAGTTTCTTGAAGTATATTGTACATTAAAAACTTGATACGATCCATAGTTAATTGAAAACTACAAAGAAAGTTTTTATAAAAACAAACACCATGTTTTTTCAGAAACGATATGTTTGGATGTTGATTTGATAACAACATTTCTTTTATTATTTATCTTTTCACTTAATTGCACTAATCTTCTTTGTGATGTTGATTAGTCAAAGCTCATACCCGCCAAGCTTTAGGAGTCGCTTGGTAACAAGAATACCTTCCTTAAGAAGGTATCTTAAACGCAAAGGAGCAGGAATCGTCTAAGTGACATTTGTCATTTGTAAAGACATTCCTAAGTGCATTCGAGGTATGACTTTCTACTTATATCTAAATGATATTAGCTTAGTATATAAGTGTTATTTGTTAGGCATTTATTTGAGTAGATTTTTGTGTTTACACATGATTTACATGTAGCTTCATTAGGAAGCCTTTTTCTCACATACGTGTTATATTTCTCGTATATATAACTTATGTTTTATTTATTCTTAAATCCAATGATAAACCAAAACACGAATTTCAAAAATTCCCCTTTTCCTATTTATACTTCCACCGTCGACCATCTCATCAATCCATCACCTTTTCAAATTTTCCAATTTCAAAAATTCCCTCTCATTCAAAAACTTCATCTTCCTCCTCATTCCATCTCTTCCTAAACCAAGAAGATCCGTCATCAACATGGTTTACATCGCACTCGTGCTCATCGCCCTAACACTCCTCGCACTTGTGTTCCCTATGATGAAGTTCACATACGGAGACATTTACTTTGTGTTGTTAATCTATATTGGGGTCATATACCCAATCCTTTGTATCATCCTTAGCATTGAAATGCAATATTATTGATAATCTATTTTATCTAGGATGTTTGTGTTATAATGTGTGTTTCATTTATTTTGATCTATATGTTTTATATTCTTTCGTGATACATTAGAGGTCATGTATGCATGCTAAAAGAAAATGTAGGATAAAACATACTTCGTGGTACAAAAACCGTAAAACCTAAGCCGGATCCCTTTTGAAAAGGAACCGTGGGATCCGTCCTACTGGAAAACAGTTTGTCACACAAATTAAAAACTACTTTTCCTCTAAAAAGTAATACTTCTCTAATGTATCTATAATAAGTAAGTTAAGTGTTTCTTTTGATAAAAACCATTGTTAATAAAAATCTAATAAAAACGTTAGATAATCATTGTTAAATCATCGCTTTCTATTAACTCGTCGTTTCTCTAGATTCAACTATGACGCATGAATATGAGTTTGATTTTTCACTCACTAGCGTCTACACCCCGAACATCTCTCTCGAACCCACACACCTGGCAATCATGTCCGTGGTTCAATAATCTCGAAAACCGTCACTTTCCATGAAGGACGTATTGTAGACACCTCTCTACAATTCGAAGAAGGTATCAACCTCCTTCCGAGCCATAGGACTAGAATGTCTTCTTGAAATCAACGAGAAGATATGTCCAAGGTTCATAATGGAATTCTTCCGTCAAGTGGAACTCGTTCGTAACGAGGATCGCTCTCTATCTCTTTGGTTTTATATCAAAACCAAAAATTCACTTTAAGCCTTGGGCATTTTGCTCACATCCTCCGAATTCCAAATCATGGACAATGTGCCTTCACCGAAGATTGGTCTCTTGATTCTCTCTTCAACTTTCGTGAAGAAAACAGCCCATATTGCTCTAACATACCTTCCCTGGAAGACTTGATTCGCATGATATGCAAACCTCATCACTCAATCCCAACATTATCCATACACGGGATATCCGAGAAGAGTACAAGCCTCTTGCTCTCATCCTACGTGAAAATGTTTGGAGTCTTAAGGGAAATCGAGAAATCCTTCCCACTTGTTGTGCTCATATGTTGTATTGTTTGCTAACACAACAACCTTACAATCTCGCCTACTTCTTCGCAAGGCAAATTACAAATATTCAAAGCTCCATGAACAAACTCATTCCATATGGAATGTTCTTGACGCGTCTCTATCATAATGTCATGCACTTCATCCTCAATTTCAAAGTCCGTTGTACGTACTTGTGAACAAGATGATGGAACCGCTGAACATTTCCCTCATGAAGACGTTCTTCATTTCTGAATTCGCCAACACTCATCAACCATTTGATGATCCATCTAGCAAAAACACTCAAGGAACTTAGTAGTATTTCAATAGGATCAATCTTCTTCTATTCGTGCTTTATCAATGTAATTCTATTTCTTTCATGGAATAAACACCTTACATTTGATGTCTTAGAACTCTTTTTAGACTATCCTTGAGATATAATGCATTGCCAAATCATTGCATACCTTTAGTAAAGGTCATCAAAGTCAACCACCCGACCATATGGAAGTTGACACCTCCTTACCACCATCATCATTCTTGAGTGAACCATTCTTAAATGGACCTCCACCAATCCCTCCATCATTCGAGGCTCCTCAAACCGCTTCAATTGATCCTTTGAATCAAGCCACTTCATTTCATCCACCACCACTACCTAGCCATGAAAAAGATTGCTATCATTGTCAACATGTTGAAAGTTTGATACATGAAGTACGAGAAGACCAACGTTTCATGTTCTATCATCTCCTCGAACGTTTTGACGAGATTAAACCTAAACATAACTTGAGCTAGAAGATTATAGTGGTGTCTAAGCTTCAAGCGTTAGTTGATCTAAGAAATTCCAAGTTATGTATTGTCTATTTTCTTAGTTTTTGAGTCATGCATATCATAACTCTTGTTTTATTAAATGGAATTACATGCTACTTGTTATTTTTGTTGAGCATATGTTTACCTTGTATTCATATCTCATTTATGTGATAACATTACTTGTTATATCACCTTTTCTTAAATCTATCAGCTAATATGGATCCCTCAGAATTGCCTAGACGGATCCCTACTAGGAGGGAACCGCGAGATCCGTGATACAGAAAGCTTTCTTTCTACTAACTTGAACCACATTTGCAGGAAATTGTGAATTATACTTGTTTTCTAACCTTTGTTTTGTAGTTGTTCAATTTACACGTGAAGACTTTGACATCCCAAAGCTAGGGGGAGCTTTATGTCAAAGCAATACATTGCAAATTACTTGCAATACTAGATTTATTTTTCATGACTTCCCATTGCAAAGTTGCAATCATCTAGGGGGAGCACACTCGTCTTTTAGACGAAATCCTTTGCAAACTTAGTAGCAAATGATCTAGATTAGAATTACTTTCTTGACGCCCTTACATAGGGATGGACTCGTCAAGGGGGAGTAAGACGAGATCTATTCCCGTTACTTGCTCTTTATTTTTTTTCTTTCTTTCTTTCACATGTTTTTCTTTAAAACAATGTGTTGCTTTTCTTCAAACACTTTTTGTTTCGACAAAAAGGGGGAGAAGAAAGTAAAAACTACGAATTTTAGCTTTTCCTTAAAATAATTTTATGTTTTGTCATCAACAAAAAGGGAGAGATTGTTAATACAAATAAGCCGTAAAAACGTTTATTTATATTTTACGATCTTCTAATGTTTTGTCGATAACAAAAGTAAAATCATATTAACGAAACAAATAAAATACGTAAATGGTTTGAACTAATAGTTTTCTAACATATTCACATTTTCACATAAAACACTAAAACAAGTATAAGTGATTGTATGATCTAGATATATATGTACAACAACTAGTGTTTACATATTGGCTTAACAAGTATAAGTGATTTTATGATCTAGATATATATATGTACAACAACTAGTGTTTACATATTAAGTTAACACATACTTAAGCTATGTATACTAAAATGGGTAAAAACAAGTATATACTAAAATGGGTAAAAACAAGTATATACTAAATAGATAAAAACTAGCAAATGGTTTTGACCCATAACCCATGGTTTTACATATACCATTTACACAAGTTCAATGTATCCTTAAGGTACATTCTATCTAGAAAGAAAACCATGGATCAACCCATAACCCATGACCCATGACCCATGACCCATAATCAAAAATACCCATGGGTAAAGAGGAGCGTTCCACGGATCCCTAGCTTTGTGCTAGCCGGATCCCAAGTGGAAGGGATCCGTGGGATCCGAGGAACAGTAGAGAAATTTGCCTATAAATAGTGAGCTATTTCTTCATTATTTCTCACCCCTTTCAATCCTCCTTCTAACACACTTTCTCCCCTGAGTTAGATCTCACTAACCTTAGATCCAAGAGATCTATGTTTGTAGTTTTGTTTTTATGTGATCTTTTAGGTTCCTCTTAAAGGCAATATCACCACCTTTGAAGTCAAGCAAGCTCAAGTCCATGAGTTGCCATGCTTCCTCATCATCAAGGCTACTGAAGTCTTCTTGTTGATGAATCCTTTCTTTGTTCAAAGAAGTATAGTGTTGAAGACATTAGTGAAAGATGTCTCAAGTGTCAAGACGAAGATATTAGCGAAGGGTATCTATAGTCTATAGGATAAGCACTTGTGGTAGGTGCTTAGAAGTCAAGACAAAGAAGCATTAGTGAAAGGTGCTTAGAAGTCAAGACAAAGAAGCATTAGTGAAAGGTGCTTAGAAGTCAAGACAAGGAAGCACTAGTGAAAGGTGCTTAGAAGTGAAGACACAAGACATTAGTGAAAGGTGTCTTGTAGATCTAGTCAAAGGCATTAGTGAAAGGTGCCTTAGATGTACAATCGATATGGTGTGTTTCGATGTACAAGATAGACTAGTATAGGATCCAAGGATATTGATATCCTTGATGATGTTGTAAAGGAGTAGATCTCCTTTGGGATTAGTCGTTGGTGTAGTGTGGTAGTAGTTCCTCCATTGCAATGGAACTAGGTGCTTAGCCTAGTACCTAATAGAGGGTAGGCGACGTTGTGAAGGTGTAGTTCACCTAAGGTGTGAAAGAACTAGGTACTTAGCCTAGTACCTTATACAGGGTAGGCGACGTTGTGTAGGAGTGGTTCACCTTGGAGTGAAAGAACCCGGTGGTTAGCCTAGTACCGGAAAAAGAGTAGGCGACGTTGTGAAGGCTTCTCCGCCATAAGGAGCTTGGTGTAGTGATTACGAACTCTCGAGTAGGTGACTCGGGGAGTGGAGTAGGGCAAGGAAGGTGACCTTGTAGCCGAACCACTATAAATACTTGCGTTGTGGTTTTGTGCTTCTTACTCTTTTCTTTCATTACATATCTTTATATGCTTGTTTATCAACATCCAACACACACAACCAAATAGATTGACATAAGTCAATCTAAATAGATTAAAAGGACGTTTTAATTGGTAAAACTATTCAACCCCCCCTTCTAGTTTTCCACATAAATTATAAGCAATAAAAAGTACCAAGCATTGTTGTAGAATTTATTGTAGTTTTGTTAATCTGTGTATGTTGCAGAGGCTACCTTTAAAGTACTGTATAGGCTTAATGAAATCGAATTCAGTAGTGGTGTTATTGACGAGCGTTGGTGTCTGGGTTTGACTTGGTAATGGGGGTTCGAATTATGATGGTGGAGTATGAAAGGCAGTTTAACCGAGTGTTTATTAGCAGCTTCATGGGTACATGAGGGTCGACTTAAAATTCTCTTCACCAGTGATTTAAAGGTTTATCATTTGTTTTGATATGATATTCTACATATTGATATTTACGATTATGTGTTAATTTTTTAGAAATGTTTTCTAGATACTAAGTTGGGAATTCTCTCACGGCGCCACGAGGAGCTTCTTCCAAGGTGATTGATTGTTCCTCAGGTAAATACCATTCGTTTTGTATTGAACATATTATAGATCTTAAAGAATATGGAATGAATATGTTATTGTATGATCTGAAGATTGATTAGAAATGGGGACTATGAATGACAATAATATGAGTTAGATACCTTGGATTAATGTAAAATAGGAAACTTTATATTTGATTTGCTTGATTATGGTTACGTGAAGGAAAAATGGAAAAGGAGGCTAAATTGTGAGAGATGGCGAAAGAGGTGCAAAGTAAGAGGAACGGAGAACTCAAGAAAACAACATAACATCTCGAGGACTTTTGGGCAAGGTAAGCTTGCTAATAATAATACAACTGATTTACTTTTTGTTTACTTTCGAGATATCTAACTCTTACAAACTAATTTTCCAAACAAGTATCAAGAGCTTATTTAGTCATCATATCTCTAACTTAGTGAAATATTGATTATATGTTTAGTTAGAATTTATCTCATTAGCGAAATCTTTCCAGCCTAGAATTAATTCAACTGATAGGTCTTTAGTTGTCTTTTAACTATTCGGTAAGGCGTATTCTCTCTTTACACCGAACAACTTTATATAGAATGCGGTAATTGCTATATTAAATATAGTTGAACTGAAATCAGGGAATAAAAAACACCAAACGCAAATATAAGTCATCCAAGGTAAAACGCAGTACCTTCATCTAAACAGAATGGCAAACACCCCTAAGTTGTATTGCACACTATATCCTCATTTTGCTTATTATTGATCAACATCTTTAATTTATCAATTCATTATTGTTTAGGATACAACGATCACATAACACCTGCATCACATCCTCTGGGCGAAATTAGGTTTAGTTTTATTTCTGAAAGCTCAAATGGGTGTAATATTACTCTAGATGTCAGCTATAAAACAGGTAAATAGATTGACCCACGCTTGCTGAGAAAACCCATGCCCATGCCCGAGGACATAAGATGGGATGATTTGGGCTGCTTTGATTGGTAAGTAATTGTGAATATTTGATATTATTTCAGGTTGTGAATTCAAACAGGGCAGTTTTGGTTGAGTTTTACGTGCCATGGTGTGGACATTGTAAATCTTTGACACCGACGTGGGAGAGAGTGGCTACCATCTTGAAAGGTGTAGCAACTGTTGCAGCTATAGATGCTGATGCGCATCACGCTATTTCTCAGGTTTGTATTTACCTCTTTTTTCAAAATTACTAATTAATCTTGTCGTTACTTGATTGGTTAGTAGATATCATTAGTTAATTCCTATACACGTCCAAATAGCGTGACATAAATAGCAAGTATATATCCCTTATAGAAGTATAATATGCCTCTGCACGTTATGTGTAGTGTAGATGTGATATATATATATATATATATATATATATGTATAAGTGTGGTGGATGTGGATATAAATGATATGTTCACAATTAGTCGATGAGTGCTGGTGATACTAAAAGGATGTTGTTCGACTCAATTACGGGCACCCTTTATGTTACTGGTCTATACTGGTACTAAAAATATGATTGTCATATGTTGGTATTGGCTAGAACATTTTGATTATATAAAATGCCGTTATAGTGTTTATATCTATTGAATACAGTCAAAACTAATAAGTTCATTTTTCTTACAACACTAGAAGAATGCTTATAAAATGTAAATGGCACTTTCTAGCTATACTAGGGATATAAAATAATACTTTCCTTAATCAACTGAGGGTTTGCATTATCGTCAAAACCTAGAGTATATGTGGCCAACACTTTTCATTATATTTTGCCTCAAATCATTTTTAGACGAAAAATTTAGACTCTCGGCTGGTGTAAGATGTTGGCACAATAACTAGATTGCTTGCTTCTTTTTATTTATTTATTTATTTATTTATTATTTTTTTTATTAATACCATAAATGAGCTTATTTTATTCGAATTTCTTTTGTTTGATTATCTATTTGTATTGCAATCAATGAATGTCTAACTCCTTGTCATGTATTATGGTATTAAAGGATTTCCAACCATTAAGGTGTTTGTGCCTGGGAAACCTCCTGTTGACTACCGAGGAGCTAGGGACGCAAAACCGATTGCCGAATTTGCACTTGCATAATGAGCTGGTTGTAGAGAAGAAGTAAGCATTTTTTTGTTACTTTTCATTCCCTGGCAAGGTTCTTTGGAGTTCATGCTAGAGTCATTTTGGGCATCAAATTTATGCTTTCCGATGGCCTTAAGGACCAGTAAGAATCCCTTCGATTATATAAATACAAACTAATTTTACTTTAGAAACAAAATAAATGGCTATTGAATATTTAAAATCGTGATGCGGCGCAGTCTGTTTTATGTAGCTTTTTAATGTCTGCCACTTATCATTTGTTTACATTACAAATTCAAGCTTACTTATTGAATGTGTATGAGCATGTTAAGATAGTCTCTTTATTTCTGCATGATACCCGTAAGTTGTGAAATCATCCGTGTCCCTGTAATATTGCATATGTTTATTTATGTATACAAAACTGAGGTCTTTAGCAAAGGAGGAAACATGGGAGTACCTCCAAAGACTGCTGCTTGCAGCAGCTTGCTGGTGCTTGCTTGCATCTTGGCTTGCTGCTACTTGCTTGCATCCTGGCTTGCTGGTGCTTGCAGCTTAGATTGCTGCTACTGCCCTTGAAACTTTTAAAAGATAGGTGTTGCTTTATATCTTAGAATTTTCGATATAAAGTGACAATATTCAGTTTACGAGGTGTTTGGAATCATTTTTTTAAGTGGTCATATGCTTATTGTGTTCTTTTAAGCATATAAGCAAGCTTAATGTTTATAAGTAGGGGTGTTATCGGTTTGGGCTATTTTGTTTATCCCGTGTATACTAAATAATAGGTCACAGTAGCATACCTACATTAGGCGTTGAACATGTGAAGTACCCGCAACTCTAAGTTTATAAAATTACAATATCAGTAGACATATTTTTTAGTATTCAACTTCACATTCAATTCATACAGGGCGACAAGGGAGAGTATGGACTGGAAATGATGCAGCTTCACAGGGTTTAGGTGATACAAACCAAAATAACAGGCTTACTTATGAATGTGAAGATTCGGGTAATATCGTATTTCAAACGGGTAAAAAACAAGTTTTGCCAAACATACCCTTAGATAAGCATTTCCTTAAACAGTCTTGTGAAGTTGAAAAGAACCACCTAATTTGTAGTCGTGTGGTTGTTTTTCTTCTCATTTTTTTTTTCATTTTGCCATAAGTTGCTATAGAAATAGATAATGATGAGGTTTGTGTTGTAATATTACCGACACATAATATTACAGTTAATTAGGTTTTGAAAACGCTAGGACTTAATGTGGAGTTTGGATTGAGGGAATAACATTGTAAATGCCAGGCGAAGTGATTGTGCATTGTGTTGTGTTTTTCTTTTGCTACTAGATCAGTAGCTCCTCTCTTCCGGTTTTACTTTTGAGGTCAAAATGATTCTTTCATGTTCTAATACTGATACAAGTTATTTTGTATTCTGAGATGACAATTTAGATAAAAATATACTTTCATAATCATGTGTATTACATGTGGAAATCGGGTTGGTTTAGGGGTCTTATCCAGTCACGCCTATCGGGGCTTTCAAAAATAAAAACCAACCCGTGACCCGAACCTATATGGTATCGGGTTGCGGGTTGGTCATGTTGTGTCTATCTGGGTATCGAGTTGGAGAAGAAACCAACAAAAATAAAGAAACTTGGAACAACCACCCCAAGCAGAATGCATTAAACTAAACTTGCAGCTTTGGTGAGTAGCCAACTTTAAGATAATGTGTCACGAGCAATAAGCTAACTTCAATTTACACAGAAAAGTTATTGTGATGTATATTACGATGGTGTGTGACTATGGATAATGATTATACTAAATATTGTAACAACCGACAATATCAGATTATGTTGAAACCCGTATCCATTCATATAAATTTATAGAATGTCAGATGATTGCATTTTTATGGTAATTGATCACCCAAATATTCATTTATAATTACATCATATATAGATCCAATGTATGTTGCGGGTTATAACGTGTATTTTTGTAAGCGGGTCTTAACGGGTAACTATGTTTAAACATGTTTTAGTTAGATTAACTTTTTAAATTTTGGGGTTTTGCTAAACACAACCCTATGAGTTTTGTGTAAACATTCCATAATTACATCATGATATTTAATGAACACCGAAAATTCCATAATTAACATCAGTTACCACTTTTTTAATGATTAGATGTATATATTATGGAATATATGAGTTCATTAATTGTTATTTTTATAAATTTAGAATGCGCAAACAAACACATTAAGTTCTTTTTCAATCGATAATAATACATAAATAAAATTTTTAGAAAAAACCCCGTGCGTGCACGGGTATTATAACTAGTTATCACTACACCAAAATCATAGTTTGGGACGGCCAAATTATTTGGGTCGACAATGTCGTGCCAAATTGCATGTAGGACCCACATGTTTTCAACAAAAGTAGCAGTCAACCAAATGTTTTTGGCACGACGCAAAAAGGCATGACAATGTCGTGCCTTTTTGTTATTATTTGTTTTTTTTATAATTTAAAAACTTTTTAATAAAACAGTAAAGTTAATAAATACATCCCGCCCTTTTTTTTATCCCGCCAAACACTTTGGGACGACATTGTCGTCCCAAACTGTAAATCTATTTTTTTTTAAATAACTTTATAAACCAGTTTTTAATTAAATTATTTAATTTTAAAAAATTATTTTTATTTAATTTAGATAATTTTATTTAATATAGAATTAAAATTAAATAGTTTATATTTATAATTAGATACTTTAATTTAAAATTAAATACATTTATAGAATTAAAAAAAAATTAACGCCAATAGTTTCCCGCCATTATTTTTCCCACAAAGTTTTCCTTATATATCCCGTCAAAACATAAATAACCCAATTGTCAATTCTCACAAAACACACGTAACAATAAAATGGTTGATTACACGCCGGAAAAAGAGTGGTCACTTGTTTTATCGTCGATATATCTCTTTACTCGAGTTCTTGATACGTATGGGTCAAAAATTTATGATGAATATGGTTCTTATAAGAACATAGACCCGTTGATGAGAGACCGCATTATGGAATGGTTAAGGAAAGTAGAGCCTTTCTACAGGGTGTATTTGAACTGTGAAGCTAATGGTGTTGGAGGAGAAAACACGCTGGAAGCTGAAGTAATGTGGGAGCAGTTTGTCAAGCAAAGGAAGGAAAAAGATGAAGCTGAAAAAAGCCCGTTCGATTACACATTTGATGATGCGGGAAATAGGGTAACAAATCTTGAAGCATTGTTTGAACAGTTCGTCAAGCAAAAGAAGGGAAAAGACGGTGCAGGTTCTAGCAGAGCGGGAAGTTACAGGGAAAATAATTGAATGGGCGATGTTTGTTTTGTTTCGTTTTGTTGTTTCGTTTGCTTTCTGAGTTGTTTCGTTTGCTTGCCGAGTTGTTTCGTTTGATCTGTTTCATTTTGTAACAAATTTAATTAATTTTAAAATTATTTAAAATTTTTATAACAAATTTAATTTATTTAGTATTATTTAAATATTCTAAACACTTTTTAATATACATAAGATAAAGAAAAAAAACAAACAAAAAGTTTCCCGCCATTATTTTTCCCGCCATTATTTTTTCCCGCAATGTTTTCCTTATATATCCCGTCAAAACATAAATAACCCAATTGTCAATTCTCACAAAACACACGTAACAATAAAAATAGCTGATTACACGCCGGAAAAAGAGTGGTCACTGGTTTTATCGTCCATATATCTCTTTACTCGAGTTCTTGATACGTATGGGTCAGAAATATATGATGAATATGGTTCTTATAAGAACATAGACCCGTTGATGAGAGATCGCATTCTGGAATGGTTAAGGAAAGAGCGATTCTACAGGGTGTATTTGGACTGTGAAGTTGGTTGTGTTGGAGGAGAAAACACGCTGGAAGCTGAAGCAATGTGGGAGCAGTTCGTCAAGCAAAGGAAGGAAAAAGATGAAGCTGAAAAAAGCCCATTCGATTACACATTTGATGATGCGGGAAATAGGGTAACAAATCTTGAAGCATTGTTTGAACAATTCGTCAAGCAAAGGAAGGGAAAAGATGGTGCAGGTTCTAGCAGAGCGGGAAGTAGCAGGGAAAATAATTGAATGGGCGAGTTGTTTCGTTTGATCTGTCTCATTTTGTTGTCAAGTTGTTTCGTTTGAGTTGTTTCGTTTGAGTTGTTTCGTTTGATCTGTTTCGTTTTGTTGTCAAGTTGTTTCTTTATTCATGTGTAATTTAGTATTGGAAAAGGGGTGTTTGGAAACCATAATCTGGTTAACTAAGAACATGACCAGCTTTACAAATCCAGCATGTGCTTTGATTTATAAAAATACTTGACAGATACATACTACAAGAAAAACAACAACAACATCAACAACAACAACTACCAGAACAACAACTACATCAACAACAACAACTAAAAGAACAACAACAACTACTACAACAACAACTACAACTACAACTACAAGAACAACAACTACTACTACATACAAAGATTTTCCATGTCACCTAACAACTCACGAAGTAATGCATCCGACTGACATGCGTGGTCGTCAGGAATCCTTGCCATTTCAAGTCTTGCCTCCAACAACCTTACTCTTGTCTCTAGCACATGTTTTTGTGATTCCAACAAGTTTATCCTGAGATCTTTTTTCATGGCAGCTCGAGCACTCTGTTGGTGCAGATCCAGAACCTTGAGAAGAGATTGTTCTTAAGTACTCGTCAAATGCATCCTTCCACATAAAATATCCGCACCCATTATCTTTTCTGGGATGTTACATAATAAGAAAATTATAAGAGATTACAACCCAATTATTTGTATATTTACATAAATAAGAAATGTATGATTGTTCACCTTTGACAGAGGACATGAATAATATTGTCGTCCAGATGAATATTCTCTATGCGATGTTCTTAATTTTATATTTCCTGCTTCACAAGAACACATAAAAGGATTAAATGGCTCCATCTCAGGTTTTGAAATTTGTGTGAAGATAAGAGGTTGTGAGGTTGAGTGGTTTTGAGGATAAGATCTGGTGGCTTTTGGTAGGATAAGATCTCAAGTTTTCTTTATGTGATATATAGAGCAGATCTGGTAGATTTTGGTGGGAAGTTTTGGCGCCAATATTTTTGGAGGGAAGTTTTGGCGCAATTATTTTTGGAGGGAAGTTTTGGCGGCAGTATTTTTGGAGGGAAGTTTTGGTTGGATGTTTTGATAAGATAAAGAGTTATAGACTACCCAGTTTTGATGATATCACCTTGACTTGTTCGTATAACGATATTATCTTTACTCGTTCGTTTAACATTGTCATGTATAACGATATCACCTGGACTCGTTAGTGTTACATATCATGTATCACGATACTGTCTCGATTCATCCGTTTTAACATGTCATGTATAACGACATCATCTTGACTCGTTCGTTTAACATTTCATCCGTTTTAAATTTCTTATAACTAATTTAAATTATTTTTAAGTAATTTAAATTTTTTATTACTAATTTAAATTATTTTTAATTTATTTAAACTTTTTATAACTAATTTAATTAATTTTAAAATTATTAAAATTTTTATAATAAATTTAATTTATTTAGTATTAATTAAATATTCTAAACACATTTTAATATACAAAAGATAAAGAGGAAAAAAAAAAAACAAAAAGGGAGGACATTTGTCGTACCTTTTTTTTATCAAAATTTTCCGTGAAAAATCAAACAACGCGCCAAATATTTGGCAAAAAAACAAAAAGGTACGACTTTGTCGTCCCTTTTTGGTCGTCCCATTTTTATCTCAATAATTGACACAGATCTGTTTCTCTTCTCTCTCAACACTTAGTAAAAAAAACCCACCAAAACTGCTCGTTAAAACATCAAAAAAATCAATAAAATTCCAAAAAAAAACGTTATTTTCTTCAATTCGACACCACCAAAACACTACTATCACTCGTAACCATTAATTACACACGCACCACTGTGCACAATTTGTATAATTTTTGTTATTTTGTAACATTTAAAGGTTTTTTTTTTGTTAAAATTTGGTTTGTTAATTTAATTTCTTTAATTATGGTTTGATTAACTATGGTTTTATGTTGTGTTTGTGTTGGTTAGATGGTCCACCGCAGCAGCTCACCACCGTGAACCACCACCGCAGCTCCACCACCAACAACTGCACGCAGCAGCCGCAGCTCCACCACCACCACCTTTTGTGTTGGTAAGTGATTTTTTTTTTATTTTGTTAATGTGTTTTGGTACGACAATGTCGCCGTAAAAAGTTTTTATTAATTAATTTGGTACGACAATGTGTTTTGGGACGACAATAGTTTGTTTAACTATGGTTTTATGTGTAGTGTTTGGGACAACCAGTACCGTCAAGGTGTTTGGGACAGCCGGGACCGTCGGGGTGTTTGGGACAGTTTGGGACAGCCGGGACCACCTCTTTTTCTCTTTCTCTTTTCTTCACTTCGTGTATTTCAGCCGCGAAATAGGTATATAAATATATACTTTTATTACATCGCAGATAATGTATATACTTTTATTACTTTGTCGATAATGAAAATGATATGTGATATCGAAAAAAATGTCATGTGATATGTTATTAATTGTTACTTATAAACTTAAAGTGGCCGTGTTAAAATGAAAATGATATGTGATATCGGAAAAAATGTCATGTGATATGTTATTAATTGTTACTTATAAACTTAAAGTGACCGTGTTAAAATGAAAATGATATGTGATATCGGAAAAAATGTCATGTGATATGTTATTAATTGTCGATAATGAAAATGATACTTTGGTTAGTAATATTGTGATTGTTAAACTTGTGTTACTGTTTTTAGGATTTTAGTGATTAATTTTGGAAATTCCCCGTCCGAAGTTAATCATCCTATAGAAAACCCGTCCGAAATTAATTTATTAGAAATTAATTTCGGAAAATCCCCTGTTTGGGACTGCTTTTTGAATGTTTTGTCTCATTTAGGATATGGATGCGTATAACTGTTTTACTATTTGAGAGAAATTCGACGGTATTTCCCTTTCACTCCTACGAATATGTCTTTAATGCACATATTCGGGGAGTTGAGGGGAAATGCTGCCGAATTTTTTTCATATATGAGACGACACATTCAAAGAGTGGGTTAGGATTGCCTTCCATAGTTGCACTAGGTAAACAGAACAGCTCGTAATTACGCCTTTTCATGTTTGAATATGTATGTATATATAGAAATTCATTTTTTTGAATATGTTTTTTTACAACGCAGTCATGACAATTGATAAGAGTTGGACCACTGTATCCAACCGTAATTCCGCAGAATTTTTAAATGGTCTTTTTGCATTCATCGCGCATTGTGAGCCATTGGTAAACCCCATCACAAAAATGATTCATTGCCCATGTGTTCGTTGTGGTAACGCTCCAACTAAATTGGGTACGCTCAAAACTCTTGAGTCACACATATCTAAATACGGGTTTGACACACTTTATACCCCTTGGAAATATCACGGTGAACCACTTCCTCCACTCGTATTACACAACACACCACAACCACCTTCACCTATACACATGGACATAGATGCATTCTTCCAAGATATTTCTGCAAATAATGACCCAAGTCCACCATCTCAAACAACAGTTTCTCAACCAGATCAAACAACAGGTCCTCAACCAGCTCAAACCAGTGATCCTAGCATAACTAATGTTGGGAATTTTATAAGTTCCTACTGATGAAGTTCTACTGACAGGTTCCTACTGAAGCTATAGATGATTTCCACCGATAAAGTTCCTGCTGATAGATATTCTGTTTCCGCTGATAATGTTGTTTCTGCTGATAGTTATTATGTTCTCAAAGGTTTCTGCTGATCGTGTGCAGTTTCCGCTAATAGATCCACTTTATTAGTTTATCAGTTTAGTTTATTAGATAAGATATGCATAAGTGCTTAGCAATCTATAAAGATGATAGATATGCATATCTTCTAAGTGTGTTAGGTATGTGTAAAGTTAATAGTTTATGCATATATTTTGAGTGCATAAGATGTAAAGTGGTTTTCTTGTTCTATAAAAGAAACCACGGCTAATGGTGTAAGTAACACTTGAACAAACATTTCACAAAAACATCTTTGAGAGAGAGAGTATTATAGATCCATAGAGAATCATTGTTTCATAAGAAAAACCTTGTTGGTAACTTTGATTGTGTTTATATTATTCCGCTGTGCATTCAATCAATCGATGTTACTCATATCCTAGTTGAGCTCGAATCTGGGTTTCAACAATTGGTATCATAGCCTCGTGGCTCTCGATCTAGAGTTTACAAGGTTTTTCGAAGAAAAGATACAAAATTCGAAGCTGTTAATAATTTTCGTAATGTTTCTGCTGGCCTGTTTTAAAACAGCGATAACTTTTTCTTGAACCGTTGGATCGAGCTACAATTATTTCTGGTGCATCTCTATATAGTAATCTAACGTTTCACCGGAGGGATTGTCAATTAGAGCTCTTAATAAAAAGTTATAAGTTGTCGAAGTCTGCTGCAGAAACTGAAAAAGTTCCGTAAGGTTACTACAGCACTGTTTAGAAACAGTCATAACTTTTTCGTTAATCGTTGGATCGGGAAAAATTTTGGACCGGAAGTTCTTGGTATATCAAGGAAGGTTTCCACCAGAGGGATCGTTGATCTGAGCCTCTGACAGAAAGTTCTAAGGGCTAGAAAACGGCTGCAGACACACTTTGCAGGAGACATCATACGAAAGATCTTGATTTAAAAGTGTTGGTGGGAGAAAAGAGGCAGCAGGAAGCAGTTTTGATGATAGAGCAGATCTGATGATGTTGATCAACGAATGATGATGATAATGGTACGTATATTCTTTGATTCGTTTGATATTATTTTAGTGGTGGGGATCGTTTGATAAATGATACAATTCAAAGCACCATTTGTTTTGATCCGCTGGTCTCCACTTCCAAATAGATGTTATTGTAAGCAAATGGGTTTAATATTAAATTGATACAAGATTTAATTAGTGGGGCTAAAGTAATATTTGGTTAATAATTGATCAAGTGGGGATGGTTTGTGATTGAATGATAGACATACTGATAATATACTAAATTCATTGTGCATATTATTATTGATGAATCTTCATGGGCACAAGATTTATTTTATTCATGTGGGGTTCGGATTTAGTATAGTGTAGTGCATAATTGTTACTGTGGTCTATTATTGTGATTGGTTTATGGATTGAGATATTCGTGGTGGGGTCAAAGAATTTGATAGATTCGTGGGATTGCTTATAATCTGAATTGACACTAATTGGTTTCACACGTCTTTTTCATTGATTATTAAATTGTGTTATTCACATTCCTCCTGATCATTGCTGATGGTCACGAGCACATGTACTGAGACCCACGAATTAATTGGTCATGTTTTCATATCTGATGTCGGGATCACGTGGGCTTGTTGATTTCTGACGTGAGGAGTTATATTCGAATTGGGTAATTTGGATTCACAGTTAATATTGTTGCTGCTGATTGTGTTCTTCGTTCTTGCTGGTAGCTTTTGTTCCTGCTGTTTGTCTACTGTTTCTGACGTGAGGTGCTGTAGTTGAATGTTTTTCTTTTGTTAGTGATAAAATTGCAAAAGTTGGGTCAATATCAGTATGTTATGAGTGGGTAACGTGGGGTCTTGAATCTCCACTTTTATTGCTATTGGTCAAACGCTTATAATATTTGATAAAAAGGTTAGTGTTGTTTTGTGATAAAATATTGCTACCACTACTCGTTTAATACATTTGGTTATCCACTGGTCCCCACTCATCTTTCATCATTGGTCCTTGATTGCTCCAAGATAAAGTCTTCAATTTGATTTGACCAAATAGATGGGTATTGGACAATAGGTACACAGTTGTGGGGCTAGTTTCATTGGTAAAAATAGTCACGCCATTACTGACATCTTTGTTGGTTACTGCTGGTATTCATTTTGGTTCATGCTATCACATAACTTTACTGCTGTTATCACATAAAATGGCAGAATTTGATAATAATAGGGATGATGTTATGTTTCCTTATTTGATGAATGATGAGTACGAGATCTGGGCTAAGAAGATGGAACACTGGATCATGCATAATGATATGAATATATGGAAGGTGATCCAAAATGGCAACAGCAAGAAAAGGACTGGAAGAGATCACGATGGAAACATAATTATTCTTCCTCCAACGACTGCAGATGAACACATTACTGTACAAAGAGAGTCAAAGGCCAGAAGTACCTTGCTTAAATCTATTCATGCTGATCATGTAGCAGATTTTCGTTATATGGATGATGCACGTGGTATATGGAATGCACTCAAAGCACGGTATGGTGGAAAGGCTGAATTCAAGAAGAGGAGCAAGGAAGCATATACTATTGGTGATGCTGAAGAAATTGCAATGATAGGCATCACTTCTCAGGTACACAGTTGTATATTTGGTTGTAGTACTCAATATGATGCTCTTAAGTGTGAGTTTGATGATGTTAATGATAAATATAAAGAGCTTTTTATACAAGTCCAGTCCTATAAGAAAACAGTTAAAGCTTTAGAAAAACAAAAGGCCTGGTATGATCAAAACCAAATGGCTCTTGAGGAGAAAATAAATGTTTTGCAAAGGGACTTAGATAACACAACCAATAAATTGAAGTTTAATAAGCAAAAATATGTTAAGGTTGTTGCTGAAAAGGAAGGTCTTAAAGCTGATTTAGATTCAGAGGTGGCTAGGCATAACCAATGGCAAGAACAGGCTAAAAACTTAGATAAATTGTGGAATAGTTCTATGTCTGTTAAAACAAAAATGGGGTTGGGCTTCAAAGACTATATCAATCCAGATGCAGTGTATGATCCCAATGAATACAGTGTTTTTAATCTTGTCACAGATGAAGAAGAAGAAAAATATAGAAAACCTGTTATAATTTTAAAACAAGGTGAAATGCATAAAGTTCCTTCTTCTATTAATGGTATTATCAAACCACCCAATCCAGAATCTAACTCAGATGAATCACATATGTCTTATGGTAAAAAGTCAAGTGACTTACCAGACCTTAGTAGCAAAACTGATGACTCCGTCTCTTGTTTAAAAAGTGACAAGTCATCATACCTTAAGTCCACTGACTATGCCTCATGTGATTCAAGTGAAAAGTCTGACTTACCTAGGCACACACCTGATTCGCTCCCAGATGGTCAAGTTTTGTCACACAAGCTGACCACTTGTGAATGGTCAACCGTAACAAACTTCAAACAGTCTGGAACCAAATGCAATGAAGATCAAGAGGAGTATAGTGTTTCCCCAGGTCGTTATGTCCCAACGAGCTGTGCGAGAATAATCAAACGAATAGTGATCAGGAGAATTTGAATGGGAAAAGGGTTATGATTGATTATACCTAAAGAAAAAGTTTATAAATTACAGGGGCTTAAATGCAAATTAAAGAAAATTAAAAAGATAAATTATATTAAATAAACGCTATCACTATTTTTAAAAAATGATGTTTTTGATTTTTCTTTTATAAAATTTAACTTAAAAAACTACGTAACGTACAAAAGAAAATATGATACTGAAGCAATATTAATCCTAAAAATATAAAAATGACATTTTTACAAACCTAATGATAAGAGAAAATTTTTAGAAAAAGAAAATTATTTTTATGACTATTTATTTAATTATTATTAATTAAAAACTATTTTTACCTATTTAATAATACCCTAAAATACAAGAAAATATGAAATAAAGCTAGAAAAATGAAATTATGACTTAGAAAAATCTAAAATATTATAAAACTAATTTTAAAACTGAAAATATATTTTTTATACTTTTTATGTATTTATTATGAATTTAATACTATAAAAACTAATTAAAATGCTAGAAAATACTATTTAAACTAAGAAAATTATGGAAAAATATTTTTTTGGCTTTTTATATTTTTATAAAACTAATAAAATTGAAAATGCATTTTTCTGATCTTTTTCTAATTTATTTGAATAAAAAGCTAATTAAAAATGCTAAAAACTGAAATTAAATGCAGAAAAATAGCAAATGAACAGTGAAAAATATGAAAACTTCCAGAATATTATAAAATATTATTCTAAATATAGGAAAAATAATAAAAGTGGTGCAGGTGTTCAATAATTAGGTTCTGTAGTGAAAAGTGCTTATAAATAAGCACTAAAAATAAGCTATAAGTACCAAATGAGCACCAAATTATCACAGAAGCTAGAGTATGCTAAAATTACTTAAAACCAACATATTCCAACTATCCTAAACCTCTGAACAACAATCTACAATGATATGGGTCTATTTAAGCACTAGTGCCAAACAGCCCTTATGTACTAACTTTAAGCCCTTGTTAAGCCAGCTTATAAAAATCATAAAAATAAACTAAAATCACCATGAAAACCACTACCAACCAAAGTGTCTAAATCCATAATTTCAGCTAATAAGGACTAAAATTGAGGAAACTAAAAATGCAAAAGTGGAAGCTATGGAAACGGGTCAAAATGAGCTATTAAGCTTGCATAAGCTAATAAAAAGCTACCACTACTGAACCAAAGGTTGAATAAGCTATAAACAAGTTATGGGAACTTAGAATAAGCAACAACAACAAGAAAAACACACTAAATAAGCAAAAATAAGGAATAAGCAAAACGGGAGAGTTTGTGAAAAAGAGCTTAAAAGAAGCTAGTGAATAAGCAGTTAATAAGCTAAGTAGAGATAAACTAATATTTTTCTAATTAAGATGAGCAGCTAAACTTTAATATCCCAAAAGCTTATATCCTAAATCCTAATGGTAAGATCACAATAAAATTACAAAGTTTATTCAAAAACGGGTTTTTATGAAATTTTGACTTTTGGACAGAATTGAAAACTTGACTTATTTGAACTTTGATCTTAATTTGCCAACTGAATATGATGTTTTATGATGAAATGAAGCTAATGCAAGCTATACCTATGATTTTTGAACACAGATTAATCTTTTGGTTTTACAAATTTTTTACAGATATGAAATTAGGACAGTTAATGGTTGAGTTTGACTTTGATTGTCTTTTGATGACAATAGATGACTTAAATGGTTATATTACAACTAAAGAGGACTAAAGCAACAGATTTCAACCTAAACCAACTCCTATAATTCAGATAATGCAGCAAATCCAAACACAGATTTCACAACTGTTTTGACTAATGATTTAACCTAAATGACTTATCTAGCTTCTACTAACACTGAAACCGAATCAAATAATCAACTAACACCTAAATGATGCCATATTACTGACAAATACTATCAAATTATCAATATGCCAAATAAGTAGATTATAACAGTTATGAGATTTTCAGAGCTTACATATGTCTTAGCCACAATGGCTTGCCAAACACCACAAGTACCACTATTCTAACCCAATTATCAACCCATTTCCATCACTGCATCAACCCAGTTCCAAACTCATACCCATTTTGCTTCCTCAGTTGACTTTTGTTGACTTTTTAGCATTTGATTGAATATCACTGATTTGAATGAAACAGACTTACCAATAGCTATAATAAGCTAGAATGAGTCTGTAAAAGCTGAGATCAAGCTCATAGAAGCTTGGTAATTAGCAAATTTAAATCAAGCTTAATTTCAGAAAATGGAAAAACAGGAAATGTGACCAAACTTTGAATTATCACTTAAAAGTAGTTTACACTGATTGATAAGTCTTAAATGAATACAAGGAAGATGAAAAAGGTATAATTAAAGCTTAATTATGACATGGAATTTAAAAACGACATACATGAGAAAAATAAAACTAAGTACTGCCTCTCCACTCTATCTTCTTCCCTCTTTTTATAGCAAAAGTACTTCTCTCCCCTCTCTGAGCAAATCCCACTTGCTTTCTTGGCCCTTGGATCTCTTGAGATGATATTGACCGTTTGATGCATTTTGGCGGGAAAGTGGATATGAAGCCGTGGGGGTCTGATTTTGCAACTGGGGGGTGGTGGAGTGTAGGTGTGATGATGAGGGGAGTGAGGGTTGAAGGGGATAAGGTGAGGTGATGGGAGAGGTGTTGCAGGGGTTGCAGTCAAGTGGAGAAGGAGAAGGGATAAGGTGGGAGGGAAAAGGATTTGACCGGGGTTTGACCAAGGTTTAATATTAAGGCAGGGGTCAAAAACAGGGGTCAAGGGTCATGGCAGGGTTCAAGGGTTCAAAATGGTTTATGGCTTGTTTTAAATGACAAGGACCAATAATGCAATTTCTGATTTTTTTGAGGGACCAATTCTGCCATTTTCCAAAGTTGTTTCAAGGGTCACTTTTGACAAGTTTCAATAGTACAAGGACCATTGTTGACATTTTCAAACTTCTAAGGACCATTTATGACAATTTTCAAAGTTTAGGGACCTAAGTTGTAATTTTGCAAATTTAAATCTCAAGGACCAATTTTGAAAACTCATGAATCCCTAGGGACTTGAAATGATATTTTTCTTTATTTTGATTTACCAGGGACTGTTTTTGACAACTTTTGAAACTTGGGGGACTAAAACTGCCAATTATGCAAACTTGATACTTTTTTCACCAGATTGTGATATTTTTGCATTTAAAACACATAAAACACTAATTTGTGATATTTTTATCATTTTGATGCATTTCTGAGTGTTTTCAGATGTTTTTGCAGTTTAAATGGTACAAAAATGATGAGTATTTAGACACTCATCAATCCCCCACACTAAGATATTGCTAGTCCCTAGCAATGTTTTGAGAAAAATTAATGGATTTCATCTCTTTACCAAAAGCCATTACTTCTGGAGTAGCCAAATGTTTCAGTTCAAGTAAGAACCTTGGTACACCGATAACCAAATGATTTTGAGCAAATCACCAGCTTCCAACGGATTTGATTTGTCTTTACCAGAAGCCGTTTGCTTCTGGACTAGCCAACTCTTAGATAAAATATCTTTGGTGAGTCGATTACCAATTATGGTTTTCCAACTGCCTTTACCACAAGCCATAAACTTGCGGGCTAGCCAACTCTTCACTAATTAAAGATATGGTGAGCTGAACACCATACAATTTTGGGCAAATTGCAAGCCGTCAACGGATTTGATATATCTTTACCAAGAGCCGTTTGCTCCTGGATTAGCCAATCCTTATGTGTGTTAGATATGGCGGACTGATTACCATTTGTTGTGTTTAGTACATAGTACTTCCACTAAAAAAAAAAATAATAAAAAAAAAAAAAAAAAAAAAAAATTGGCCATTTTGGGGGAAAAATGGACTAAAAGGATACATTTATGATCAAATTCGCCAGAATTTCCCCCCCACACTTAGAAATGAATATTGTCCTCAATATTCAAAGTACCGGCTGTTATGCCGAAACTTAGAACGTAAAAAGATAACATTACTAGCTAAGTGTAGAAACACAACAATTATTCTCTTTTTTAATATTTACAATTTTCATTCATTTTTAAGATCTATATACAACATGTGGGGTATTTCCCCCACACTAAGGTGGTATACACGGGTGAAAACCCATGTTTAACTACTGTTTTTGATTACCGAGTCGCTAGCTTGACTCGACCCCGAATTAATTTGTTCATGGGGAAGTAAGTGGAAGAGACAATCTCCATCGGACTTTCATTCAAGATGTTTGTATAAACATTTGAAGCACGTGAAAGTTCCACACCGATGAGATATATTCCCGGTTCAAGATAATGGTATATGGAAATGCCGGGATCAAAGATAATGTCTTCATTCCCAAAGGAGTGAAGAACAGGAGAAGTGACAGAATATATGAAGAAAAGAAAGAAAATCATGATAAAAATCATGACTAACTCTTCATCCTCAATAGGAGAATTCATGGTTTCATGAATCTCATCAGTTAAGCTCGCTTGATCAAGACATATTATGGGTGTGTCTAGATCAAAGTAGAAATTATCATACTCCGGCGGAGATATGATATGAATAAGTTCATCTGAGAACTCCTTGAAGGTGAATGAATCATATTCAGAATTGATATGAGTGGGTTCACTGGTGAACTCCTCCAATGTAAATGATTCATAATCGAGGAGAGAATTATGAGAATGAAAAGTGGTACTGCCACTAATCTTCTCTCCCATATTATCAAAACAGAAGGCTTTCATTTCCGGAATAGAATCATCAGAAAGAATGTCACTACCCTTAATGGGGATAAGAGATGAAATAGGTTTCTCTTTGAAAGCCTCGATTTTAGAAATGAGAAGACTGACATTCAGTAATGTTGCACGAAGTGCTTCATCTTTGATTTCAGTGTCAGTAACTTCATCATTCTCTTCTTCTAAGCTAACAAGCTCAGAAGGTAAATCTTCCACATAAACGATGTCTCCACAAGACAACGAATCATCATCATCAGAATCGGAGAACATCTCAACATGATCTTTTGGGAAGACAAGAGGGGTAGGGATATCACACAAATGCTCGAGAATTCCCTGTGACTCTCTTGGGATTGGGACAAGGTTCTCAACACTAGACTTTATGAATTCGTCCGATTCCTTTTCAGGAACAGTGTCAAGATGCTCGTCCCCCATAATAAGAGAGCGAGTGTGAATCTCGGGTGTGATAGCAGTTGTTTGAGAATGAATCTCAACTGCTGGGATATCATCTGATGAACTTGATGAATCTTTATAGAATTGAAGGATATCAAGTGTATCCTCATCATCACTGTCATCAGGAATAAAACGAAATTGAGAGCTAGATCTGGCTGCTTTTTCTTTTGCAATTGATTCCCTAATAGATTTTTCAAACGCAATTTGGGAATTTATTTTAGCAGCCTGCTCTTCAGCTAACAATTCTTCCATGGATTTTTGATTTGGATTATCTTGGGAATGTTTACATTCCTTCAAATCTTTCACTAAATCCAAAAGATCAAGGAGAAGATTTTGAGGAAGTGGCTCAGGCTGAGGTGGTGCCTGATTCATTTGGTACTGTAGAGGTTGGTTATGATACGAAGAGTCGTAATTGTTACAAGGAAATGGATTCCTTGTTTGACAATCAGAGCTACAGTGTGGACCTCCACAATACTCACAACAGTAAAACTGATGTGGCTGTGAGTTATATGTGTGGTAGTCATAATTGTTATCAGGAACCTGCTCATAGATAAGCGTGTTTCCCGATTGACAATCAGAACTGGAGTGTGAACCACCACAGTACTCACAACAGTAAAACTGCTGATTCTCACAGTGTGGTAGCTGATGGAATAAATCAGTTGTGTTATGGTAGGAATAGGGATCCTGGTTATAGACAGACCCGTTTCCTGATTCCACCATGCTACAACTGGGGCAATTGCCACCATTATAAGGACCACCACACTATTGACAACCAAGAGGGTGAGGATAAGACATAGAAAGAATCAAATGTTTTCAGAGGGTAGGGATGAAGAATCAAAGATGTGAGAGGGTAAAGATGGATATTTTTGGATTTTTGGATAAACATTTTGTAAAAATAAGAAAGAAAATCTTTTTGGGTTTTTGATTTTTAAGATATTTTTGGATTTTTGGATTTTTATAAGAAAATATAAACATATATAGATGGTATGAACAAGGAGTGAATATTCAAATCACTAATCTGCTAAACGTAAGATAATTAGCACAGCTCCCCGGCAGCGGCGCCAAAATTTGATTCGCTCCCAGACGGTCAAGTTTTGTCACACAAGCTGACCACTTGTGAATGGTCAACCGTAACAAACTTCAAACAGTCTGGAACCAAATGCAATGAAGATCAAGAGGAGTATAGTGTTTCCCCAGGTCGTTATATCCCAACGAGCTGTGCGAGAATAATCAAACGAATAGTGATCGGGAGAATTTGAATGGGAAAAGGGTTATGATTGATTATACCTAAAGAAAAAGTTTATAAATTACAGGGGCTTAAATGCAAATTAAAGAAAATTAAAACGATAAATTATATTAAATAAACGCTATCACTATTTTTAAAAAATGATGTTTTTGATTTTTCTTTTATAAAATTTAACTTAAAAAACTACGTAACGTACAAAAGAAAATATGATACTGAAGCAATATTAATCCTAAAAATATAAAAATGACATTTTTACAAACCTAATGATAAGAGAAAATTTTTAGAAAAAGAAAATTATTTTTATGACTATTTATTTAATTATTATTAATTAAAAACTATTTTTACCTATTTAATAATACCCTAAAATACAAGAAAATATGAAATAAAGCTAGAAAAATGAAATTATGACTTAGAAAAATCTAAAATATTATAAAACTAATTTTAAAACTGAAAATATATTTTTTATACTTTTTATGTATTTATTATGAATTTAATACTATAAAAACTAATTAAAATGCTAGAAAATACTATTTAAACTAAGAAAATTATGGAAAAATATTTTTTTGGCTTTTTATATTTTTATAAAACTAATAAAATTGAAAATGAATTTTTCTGATCTTTTTCTAATTTATTTGAATAAAAAGCTAATTAAAAATGCTAAAAACTGAAATTAAATGCAGAAAAATAGCAAATGAACAGTGAAAAATATGAAAACTTCCAGAATATTATAAAATATTATTCTAAATATAGGAAAAATAATAAAAGTGGTGCAGGTGTTCAATAATTAGGTTCTGTAGTGAAAAGTGCTTATAAATAAGCACTAAAAATAAGCTATAAGTACCAAATGAGCACCAAATTATCACAGAAGCTAGAGTATGCTAAAATTACTTAAAACCAACATATTCCAACTATCCTAAACCTCTGAACAACAATCTACAATGATATGGGTCTATTTAAGCACTAGTGCCAAACAGCCCTTATGTACTAACTTTAAGCCCTTGTTAAGCCAGCTTATAAAAATCATAAAAATAAACTAAAATCACCATGAAAACCACTACCAACCAAAGTGTCTAAATCCATAATTTCAGCTAATAAGGACTAAAATTGAGGAAACTAAAAATGCAAAAGTGGAAGCTATGGAAACGGGTCAAAATGAGCTATTAAGCTTGCATAAGCTAATAAAAAGCTACCACTACTGAACCAAAGGTTGAATAAGCTATAAACAAGTTATGGGAACTTAGAATAAGCAACAACAACAAGAAAAACACACTAAATAAGCAAAAATAAGGAATAAGCAAAACGGGAGAGTTTGTGAAAAAGAGCTTAAAAGAAGCTAGTGAATAAGCAGTTAATAAGCTAAGTAGAGATAAACTAATATTTTTCTAATTAAGATGAGCAGCTAAACTTTAATATCCCAAAAGCTTATATCCTAAATCCTAATGGTAAGATCACAATAAAATTACAAAGTTTATTCAAAAACGGGTTTTTATGAAATTTTGACTTTTGGACAGAATTGAAAACTTGACTTATTTGAACTTTGATCTTAATTTGCCAACTGAATATGATGTTTTATGATGAAATGAAGCTAATGCAAGCTATACCTATGATTTTTGAACACAGATTAATCTTTTGGTTTTACAAATTTTTTACAGATATGAAATTAGGACAGTTAATGGTTGAGTTTGACTTTGATTGTCTTTTGATGACAATAGATGACTTAAATGGTTATATTACAACTAAAGAGGACTAAAGCAACAGATTTCAACCTAAACCAACTCCTCTAATTCAGATAATGCAGCAAATCCAAACACAGATTTCACAACTGTTTTGACTAATGATTTAACCTAAATGACTTATCTAGCTTCTACTAACACTGAAACTGAATCAAATAATCAACTAACACCTAAATGATGCCATATTACTGACAAATACTATCAAATTATCAATATGCCAAATAAGTAGATTATAACAGTTATGAGATTTTCAGAGCTTACATATGTCCTAGCCACAATGGCTTGCCAAACACCACAAGTACCACTATTCTAAACCAATTATCAACCCATTTCCATCACTGCATCAACCCAGTTCCAAACTCATACCCATTTTGCTTCCTCAGTTGACTTTTGTTGACTTTTTAGCATTTGATTGAATATCACTAATATTGAATGAAACAGACTTACCAATAGCTATAATAAGCTAGAATGAGTCTGTAAAAGCTGAAATCAAGCTCATAGAAGCTTGGTAATTAGCAAATTTAAATCAAGCTTAATTTCAGAAAATGGAAAAACAGGAAATGTGACCAAACTTTGAATTATCACTTAAAAGTAGTTTACACTGATTGATAAGTCTTAAATGAATACAAGGAAGATGAAAAAGGTACAATTAAAGCTTAATTATGACATGGAATTTAAAAACGACATACATGAGAAAAATAAAACTAAGTACTGCCTCTCCACTCTATCTTCTTCCTTCTTTTTATAGCAAAAGTACTTCTCTCCCCTCTCTGAGCAAATCCCACTTGCTTTCTTAGCCCTTGGATCTCTTGAGATGATATTGACCGTTTGATGCATTTTGGCGGGAAAGTGGATATGAAGCAGTGGGGGTCTGATTTTGCAACTGGGGGGTGGTGGAGTGTAGGTGTGATGATGAGGGGAGTGAGGGTTGAAGGGGATAAGGTGAGGTGATGGGAGAGGTGTTGCAGGGGTTGCAGTCAAGTGGAGAAGGAGAAGGGATAAGGTGGGAGGGAAAAGGATTTGACCGGGGTTTGACCAAGGTTTAATATTAAGGCAGGGGTCAAAAACAGGGGGTCAAGGGTCATGGAAGGGTTCAAGGGTTCAAAATGGTTTATGGCTTGTTTTAAATGACAAGGACCAATAATGCAATTTCTGATTTTTTTGAGGGACCAATTCTGCCATTTTCCAAAGTTGTTTCAAGGGTCACTTTTGACAAGTTTCAATAGTACAAGGACCATTGTTGACATTTTCAAACTTCTAAGGACCATTTATGACAATTTTCAAAGTTTAGGGACCTAAGTTGTAATTTTGCAAATTTAAATCTCAAGGACCAATTTTGACAACTCATGAATCCCTAGGGACTTGAAATGATATTTTTCTTTATTTTGATTTACAAGGGACTGTTTTTGACAACTTTTGAAACTTGGGGGACTAAAACTGCCAATTATGCAAACTTGATACTTTTTTCACCAGATTTTGATATTTTTGCATTTAAAACACATAAAACACTTATTTGTGATATTTTTATCATTTTGATGCATTTCTGAGTGTTTTCAGATGTTTTTGCAGTTTAAATGGTACAAAAATGATGAGTATTTAGACACTCATCAACACCCAAGACCACAACCAAGTCCAAAGTAGCTGATGATGAGCCCAAAACAAAGCCATTTACTTATTCTGTTAAACATAATTTTGCTTCTAGTTCTGTTTGTGATAAGTTTATGTGTAATAAACAAAGTTGTGTTAAGAATAAGTCTTTTAAGAAGAAATCTTGTTTTGTGTGTGGTAGTAAACTCCATCTTATTAAAGACTGTGATTATCATGAGAAAAGGATGGGTGTTTCCTATGGCCAACAGACCTTTAGACCCACATGGACTAATGTTGCTAGTATTCCTCCATTTGTTCCCAAAGTTGCACATGTGAGAGCAGGTAAACCAGTTCCTACTGGTAAGACAAAGGTGTATGCATCTGTTTCTGCTGATAGGCTTAATAGGCCTTTTCCAGTTCCCTCTGGTGGAGGATATTCTTCACCAGTTACTACTGGTTGGTGGACCAGTAATGCTAGACTTATGCCATATCGACCTACAAGTTCTTATTTTCGGTCATATACACCTTATGTATCTCATATGAATATGGCACATGGTGGAGTAAGAGTGGCTACTGCTGTTAAGCCCTCAACAGGTTATTCTTGGAAAACTCAAAGGAAAGGTTCATTCTGGGTACCCAAGAACAATAGTCTTTGTCAGGTGCATTGATTGAGGGGAGACATAAGCCTAAGGGGAGGCTTATTGTTGTATTTTTTTGTATTCTAACCATTTTTACAGCTGTTGGATCCTCATAAGCCTTACGGGAGGCTTAGGGGGTGTTTGATAGGCACTTAATGGGATGACTCAGAGGGCTACCTTTGATTCGGTCAGTACATTGCCTGTTTGATAAATAAAAATGGATCCCTGACTCATTCTATGTGCACTGTACGATTTAGCATGTGAAATGGTGAAAAATCATTCAGTGACTTGTCACTTCACCTCAATTTATTTATGTACCTTTATTTTAAATATTAATTATTTATTTGCCTAATGAGTAGTCTATGCCATTTTTAATATTTTATTTTGGAATCTAAATTTGTTTGATACATTTTATTTTTAATATTATTCATCACATATTAGAACTTTTGTGAAACAAAAGAATGGACACTTTTAAATTCAAACTAATACGCATTACTTTTTGTTTTTTTTTTCTTTTTTTAAAAAAATGCAATCGTAAGTTGAGACAATATATTAAAAGGTATATTTCATTATGTAAGACACGAGGTTAAAATAGTAATTTGTGTCATTCAGAGCGTTAATTTAAAACATTTGTCAAACAACTCATTTTAATTCAGAATCAAGCTCATTCAGAGTCTTTGATTCATTCAGCGTCGTAGATTCATTCAGCGCTAAATCATATTTTTTGTCAAACAGCCCCTTAGTGTTTCTGCTGACACTACATATTTCTTTGATTCATTCAGCGTCCTTGATGGTATATTTTACATGTTTTGTATATTTTTATTTTATATTGTTAAAAAAAATCGTATCATTTCTTTTGTTTAGTGTTAAAAAAAAAAAAGAAAAAAAAAAACCCTCTAACTATTTGCAGGTTTTGGTGTTGGTTAATTACCACACAACTAATGGTTTTCATCTCACCATGTCTTTCTGACATAAGAGTTGACTAGCCTACAAGATTATGGCTTGTGGTAAAGGCTGCGGAAATCCATAAATGGTAATCAACTCACCATGATGATGACGACATTCCATCAAAGAGTTGACTAGTCCAAAAGCAAACGGTTTTTGGTAAAGACATCTCAATTCCGTTGATAGCTGTAATGGTTTGCTCAAAACCATAGGGTACTCAACTCACCCATGCTTCATTGCTGAGAGTTGAAATGGTCATCAATTCACCATGGTTGCTGCCCTAGTGGGTAACCAAAGGATTGGCTAGTCCTGAGCAAATGGCTAGAGGTAAAGACATGTCAAATCCGTTGATGGTTGTGATGATTTGCCTAAAATCATTAGGGTTATCCAACACACCAATGATTCATGTTCTAAGTGTTGGACTGGTTACTAGTTCACCAGGGTGATGTCATGATTCCACCAAAGGACTAGCTAGCCCAAGAGTGAGTAGCTACTTGGTAAAGGCTTATCAAATCTACTCATGATGTTGCTGATTCTGTTGCTGCTCAAATATAGGAGTTGCTATGGAATCTTGTTCTTCAAAGATGGTTTCTAGTTGCTGCCGATATATATATAGACTTGGTTGCTGCTGGTTATTTTATTTTGCTGCAGAAGTTAAAGTATCAATCCTCATGCTTTGGACGTTACTCATTTAACTGGAAACTTGAAGTTAACCAAGTCAACTTCAAGTTTAGGGGAGGATTGTTGGGAATTTTATAAGTTCCTACTGATGAAGTTCTACTGACAGGTTCCTACTGAAGCTATAGATGATTTCCACTGATAAAGTTCCTGCTGATAGATATTCTGTTTCCGCTGATAATGTTGTTTCTGCTGATATTTATTATGTTCTCAAAGGTTTCTGCTGATCGTGTGCAGTTTCCGCTGATAGATCCACTTTATTAGTTTATCAGTTTATTAGATAAGATATGCATAAGTGCTTAGCAATTTGTAAAGATGATAGATATGCATATCTTCTAAGTGTGTTAGGTATGTGTAAAGTTAATAGTTTATGCATATATTTTGAGTGCTTAAGATGTAAAGTGGTTTTCTTGTTCTATAAAAGAAACCACGGCTAATGGTGTAAGTAACACATGAACAAACATTTCACAAAAACATCTTTGAGAGAGAGAGAGTAATATAGATCCATAGAGGATCATTGTTTCATAAGAAAAACCTTGTTGGTAACTTTGATTGTGTTCTTATTATTCCGCTGTGCATTCAATCAATCGATGTTACTCATATCCTAGTTGAGCTCGAATCTGGGTTTCAACAACTAACAAGTACGAAGAGTTACTTGCTAGGTCCACCCAAAAGTTGTACCCAGGTTGTGATATGACTACATTGGGCTTTACGTCAGAGCTTTCGCACATCAAGGTCTTACATAAAATAACTGATGTCGGGTTTAACAAGATTCTAGCTCTTTTGCAAAAAGCATGTCCCCCTAGTAAAGGATTCAATTTCCCACCGTCATACTATGAAATCAAGAAGACATAAAAAGATATCGGGTTAGGATACGAATCGATCCATGCTTGTATAAATGATTGTTTTTTATTTTGGGGATTAGATGAGAACAAAAGTCTCAATAATTGTCCAATTTGCAACGAGAGTAGATGGAAAAACCAAAAGACAAAGGGGAAGAAAGTTGCCAACAAGGTGTTGCGTTACTTTCCGTTAAAACCTAGACTACAACGTATGTTCAACACAAAAGACATCGCAAAGTGGATGACTTGGCATGCTACTGGACAGTCTAAGGAAAATGGTAAGATGAATCACCTGTGTGATGGTCAAGCATGGAAAAATTTTGACATAATGAAACATGAGTTTTCTCGTAACCCTAGAAACGTCCGATTAGGGTTAGCTGCTGATGGTTTCAATCCGTTTGGCAACATGAGTCAAGGTTACAGCATGTGGCCGGTGACATTGACAACATACAACACACCCCCTTGGATGTGTATGAAAGAGACTTCTTTAATGTTGACGATGTTAATTCCTGGCCCTAAATCAGCTGCAAAGGACATTGATGTTTTCTTGTAGCCTTTGATCAAAGAACTCAAAGAGTTATGGATAGGAGAGCGGACTTTATACGCTGCTAACGGTAGTCACTTCAAAATGAAAGCGGCGGTTTTATGGACTATCAATGACTTTCCATCTCGAAGTAGTTTGTCTGGGTGGATTGGACAAGGCTACTATGCATGCCCCACGTGTAATCAGGACACTCCATCGCTTCCTGTGAAGCATAAAATCGCTTATGTTGGGTATAGAAGATTCTTACGCGTAAGTCATCCATTGAGGAAAAAACATAAGGAATTCCATGGTAAAACTGAAAAGAACCATCCTCCTAAAAGCTTTACCCATGAGGAAATCATGATTCAAATTAGTAAAGTCTTTAAACGTGTCTCAGGGAAGCATCCAAATACTTTAAAAAATAACCCTAAACCAAATCGAGAAATCGAATTGAATTGGAGTAAGCGTTCTATCTTCTACGAACTGGAGTATTGGCCCGTTCTTCTACTAAAACACAATCTCGATGTCATGCACATCGAAAAGAATGTGCTTGAGAGTGTGTTTAATACCTTGTTAATGAACGACAAAGCCAAAGACACGCTAAAGGCAAGGCAAGACTTGAAAACTTTGGGAGTTCGAAAGGAGTTGTGGCTCGTTTATAAAGGAGACGGGAAGTTCGATAAGCCTCATCCAACGTACTCTTTTACACCAGAAAACAGAAAACTTGTTTGTAAATTCATCAAAGGAGTTAGACTACCTGATGGGTTTGGATCCAACTTCAAGAAAAAAGTGACCATTGATGATAACAACATAACGGGCCTAAAATCTCATGACTGTCATATAATGATGCAGCGGTTACTTCCTTATGGAGTTCAGCGATACTTACCTAAAGACATTTCAACCCCATTAATCGAGCTCTGCTTATTCTTTAAGCAGATTTGTGCTCGAAATTTGATGCAGCAGGACATGGAGAAAGCTAAAAAGTAAATGATCGAGGTTATGATTAATTTAGAGCAAATATTTCCTCCTGCTTTTTTTGACATAATGATTCATTTGGTTATACATTTACCCGAAGAGGCTATTCTAGGTGGCCCTGTTTACTACAGGTGGATGTAACCATTTGAAAGATACATGAAAAAACTAAAAAATTATGTCCGAAATAAAGCCAAGCCTGAAGGTTCTATAGCAGATGGTTATGTTGCAGAAGAAGCATTAACTTTCTGTTCGCGTTATCTTAAGGATGTCGAGACGAGATTTAATCGTCTTGATAGAAATGATGACGGTTTGCCTGAACAACCAAATAAATTCCAGGTGTTCAAGTTCGTAGGCAAACCGGTGGGTAGAGAACGCCCGACTCGGTTGAATACAGATGTTATGCAGGCAGTTGTATGGTTTATACTTAAAAACAGTCCTGAAATAGACGCAGACATCCTGGCGTACAAACAGTATGTTTCTTCTTTTTTATATTTTGAAGAACCCTTTTTTTTCTTAAGTTATTTGTTTCCGATGACTTATTCATTACCTTTGTGCAGTGAATTTCCTAACGATACCGTGGAAACAAGTTTTCCTCCCTGGTTCAATCACAAGGTAAACGCATTAGATATGTTACCTTGTAGTCCAGAGTTATTGCTCATCTAAATCTATTTGTATCTCTTTCGTAGATTCGTGAAAAGAGCGTGGCAAAAGACCCAAGTTGTAGTCCCGAGTTACTCTTTTTGGCATGCGGACCTTCATCTAGTGCAAGTACATACCCCGCATGCATAGTGAACGGTGTGAAGTTCTTGGTGCATCAGCGCGATAAACTTCATACCACTCAAAGCAGTGGAGTTTCAACACCCGGGCCTGATGGAGCTATGTATTATGGTCAACTGGAAGAAATTCTAGAGCTCACTTATATGGGAAACCGTAAGGTTGTGTTGTTCCGATGTATATGGTTCGACACCCGTAACCCTACTAACCTTACGCCACGCTCCAGACGTTCTTACATTGAACATGGCATACATCATATTTTGACTGAACGGGATGCTTATAGAAATCAACAATACATTCTTGCGACACAAGCAACACAAGTCTTCTACCTTGAAGACCCTGCTAGACGACCACCTCATTGGAAGGTTGTCGAAGATGTTCATCATCGGAAGATCTAGCATGGGAATGTGGTAGATTCTTATCAGGATGTTATACATGGCAGCAGTTCATCTGATGTTGCATTGTCTGTTGGTTTGACTTGTTTTGAGTATGCGAATTTGAGTGTAAATGATGAATCAGCAGAAGTAGACGCCCCACCAGATGTTGTTGCTGAAGAAGATGCTGATTTTGTTACTAATGAAGATAACGTCGTTGCTCATGTCCTTGATGATGATGATGTTGACGTGTCTGATGATGATGAAGTGAACCCCACTATTGTTGTTGAAGAAGTTTTATCTAGTGATGATTCTGATTATGACAATTAATTGTTTTTGAATTGTAATTTGATTATGACAATTATTGTTTTTAAATTGTAATTTGAATGAAATTGTTACTATATGTTTATATGAATGTGTATATTTATATGAATGTGTATATTAGTGTTAATTGGTCCACGAAATTAGGTGTTCTTTTACTTATACTTTTACAGATGGCGTGTGTACAGCCTAGATCAAACGGCGGGGATGCTGGCGGTGATCCACCAAGACGGCCCTCATTTACTTTGCCGGGCTATTGCGCAGGTAACAAATTGTGATTTTTTTATTATTTTATTTTTTATTTTTATATAATTTTTATTGATAAAACTGAATTTTTTTTACATGTATTTTCACAACTCAATAACTTATATTTGTAGGTTCAATGATCATCGGTGAGACGGCAAATCGGGCCTTAAGGAAGGCTTTTAGGGAGAATAACGGACAGCCTTTGCCTATAGGCTTTGATACCGATGATCAAGGCACCTTCTCAGCGGTAGGTACTTATGCACCGCAGTTAAATAGTCTTATTGGGGAACAAGTGAGGCCACTTCCCCTTGATTGCGATTGGGAAGAAATTCCCGATTCTTATAAGGCGCATATAATGTCGGCATTACAGGTTATATTTATTGTTTATTTTATTTCTATTCTTATTGTTATTGACCGTTTAGATATGCTTGTTATATTTAAATTGTGTGTTTGTTTAAATGCGTATACTTTTTTGCAGACCTATTTCAACCTGGCGCCTTGGTTGAATAATGAGAACAGATTCCAGGTTGGAGAGAATCTTTATACGGTGTGGGAACGGGTAGGACTTGGGCTATGGTTACAGCATAGGACGTTATACCGAAAATACAAACACAGGCTCAAGTCTAAATACTTTGATATCCACGAGACGCCCGCAGCGGCAAGGGCACATTCGCCACCCCAGAAAGCCTGGGGAACAGAACCCAAGAGGAATGGGAGATTTTGGTTGACTGGTGGTTAGATCCGAAACGGATGGCAAGATCGGCCACAAATGCAGAAAATCGATCTAAAAACAAGATTTTAACTCACCAAGGTCGATAGTCGTTCGTTCAAGGACGCAACCATCATGTAAGACTCGTTATAATTTTTGTGATTTTTAAAGGTTTTTATATTGTTTATATTTACCTCGTTATAAATTTATTTTATATTGTATGTATAGAGGGCCAACAATAACAATCAAAATGAAGACCTGATAGAAACTTGGAGGAAGGGCCATTAAAAAAAGATGGCACATTTAAGATGAGAGAGAACGAGACGGCCTACGTAAGTAGTTTATCTCTTAACATGCGTCATTATATTAAGTTACTTCTCATTTATTATTTTTTTCCTAACTTACTTTTTTTTTGAAATTACACAGAATGAGATGAGGGCCCTTCAAGAGCAAGTCAGAGTCGGTGTCATCCCGTACTTGAGCAGCTTGGAAATATTGCAGCGTATAGTTCCGAGTGACAACCGCCAGAACTAGGCAGGCAGGGGCAGGATGTTACCTGGTGGTGGCTCAACCTCTCGCAGGTTCACACGTGGGCATGTTGCTCAAGATTACGTTACTAGGGAGCATATGACAGAGGCGATGAGGAAACCAAGGCTGCGCAAGAACGGGCTCGTCAGGCTGAGGCAGAAGCTGCCGCGGCTAGGCAAGAGTCTTCCGCGGCTAGGGAACAGGCTGCCGCGGCCCAAGCCGTAGTTGGGACATTCGGATCTTACCTTGAGCAGTTTTTCACCCACTACAACAGACAAGGTAACCCATTTTCACCCCTTTCCCTCAGTACCCATTCCTTGCCCTTTTCCCCCTCCCGGCCCTTATGGTTTCCAAGCTTCCTTTTTTGACCCCAATAATGCATTTGGCAGTTGTTATCGCCCCACCTTTCCTAACTTTATCACGTGCCCGGGTACTAGTTCGAACTATGCAATGCCGCCACCAGACCTTAACCGGTACAACTCACAAAATAATCCTCATTTGGGCCAAAATGATCATGTTGATAATAATGATTTGAATAATAATGATGATAATAGTGGGGATAATAATGAGGCGGGCGACGAGTCGGGCGGCGATTCGGGCGGCGAGTTCTTTGAGGAGTAGGCGGGAAGTTAGTTTGTGAATTTTAGACTTATTAATATTATGGAATAGTATTGTATTTGTCGAATGTTATCGTGGATTTATGTTAACTTTATGACTTTTGGACATGTTAGCTTTATAAGCTAGTGACTTGTTAGTTTGAGACATGTTATTTAGGAAATTTGCGCCTTGTATAGTTTAAGAGTAGTTTATTTTGTATCGTATTTGTTGAATGGTATCGTGGAATTGTGGAATGTTATTCGATCTGTTTAGTAATTTGGTATTGTATCATATTGTCGAATTGGTATTGTGGATTGTGATTGATTACAGGTTGTATTTGTTTTGGTAGATTTTTTCCGGAAAAAATCTAGAAAAACTGCATTTGCTGCATTTTTTTTTTTTGCCCACCCAGAAAATTAGGGACGACATTGTCGTCCCTAAATTACACACATGGTGTCGTCCCATTTTGAACTACAAGCCACGTGGATCGTCCCATTTTGCAGCCCAAGCCACATGGATTTACAGTTTGGCACGACTTCGTCGTGCCTTTCTGTATTTAAAAATACGTTTTTTTTTTATTATTTTAAAAAGATAAATAAAAAAAGAATTACAGTTTGGCACGACATTGTCGTGCCTTTCTGTATTTAAAAATTCGTTTTATTTATATTTTAAAAAGATAAATAAAAAAAAAGAAATTGGTACGACATTGTCGTACCGTTTTGCAATAATCTGTCGTGCCAAACGTCTTTTTCAGGCTGAATTCCTTTTGGGCCCCACATTTATGTCGTGTCAAATATTCAATAGATGTGTCGTGCCAAATTTTTTTGGGTCAACTGAATTGGGTCTACCAAAAAAGCACGACATGTCGTGCCTTTTTTTTCTTTGGGTCGACAGTCTTTGGATTTTGGGCACGAGAAAGTCGTGCCAAAACTCACTTTTTTTTGTAGTGTATATACTAATTTTCGTGTTCATTGTGGCTGATAAAGTATGATTTTTATTTTTTTATTTATTATTATTATTATTTTTTATAGAATCAACTATGTCGACAACTATGCGCATGAAAACATAGTACTCCGTATTTGTATTAACAAGTATGATCTCATTCGCTATAGTACATAAACAACAAAGATTTCAATTCTTTAACCTATGTGGGATGTAAATTTGGGCTGGTATTTATCAAATAATGTACATATCTTCTCTTGCATTTCTATACACCATTTACTTGTTTATTATAGAGCGTTAACGTTATACTTTGAAGCTACTTTGATAGTAGTGCCGTTGTTTAAAAACGGTTATTAAGTGAATGGCAGCAACCGGAGTCAGAGTTCCTTGTGTGGATGTACTCTTACATCATTCCTTTTTTGTTTGGTTGCGGTTGAGGAACAAACTGGAAATAATGTAACATGTTTTGTGTTTTTTGAATAACATGTCGTGAAGTTAACGAGGAACGAGTACAATGGGTCATATCATTATTACCTGAACGAGGAACAAGCTACTCAGTTTGAAAGTTGTCCAAACTAATCTTATATTTAATTTAAGATTTGGACTACAATTCTTATCCTAGTGCATGATTTCTACGTTAAAAAATAGACACTGGACCAAAAAAAAATGGAGTTAACAGATTCCATCCTGGTGTAGACAAAAATATTACCTGTTTCCATGTCGACCTGTAACTTAACCCGCCCATCTTGCCATCTCTAACATCTTACCATAAAGCGGTTGAATCTTGTTCTAGTTATGCTGGAACACCCAAGGAAGGAAAAAAAAAATCAAGATTTCTCATGGCTGAACCGCGGAAGAACTCTTGCACTAAATTGAGTAGTATGTTGGTATGATGAAGTCGTCACTGTGTCTCTTGATGCCTTCACTAGAAATGTAGGCAACAAAGAGGACTCAAATCACCAATGTTGTGCCTTTCATATCTTATTCACGTGGATGGCAATGGACATCTGGATCAGTTTGAATGAGCCTTTTGCATGATTGAGTTGTACAATCGTGAGCTTAAAAGACCAAACTCATATTAGTGTGCGAGTGTGTCTTGTATTGGCCCAAGGTTACATGTATTTAGATAGCATATATAGCATATCGTGTATCAGATTCTATTCAAGGAATACAAACTTTACATGGTAGTGATAGATCCATAGCCCTCATCTTAAGATAAATTAAAATATGTTTTAGTTTCTTGAGATTTGGTAATGATAGATCACGGTTTTCGGTGATTGTCAACTATCTTTGATGATGGTGCAAAAGATTGGGAAAACTGGATATGTAAGAGAGGTGAAAAATATGATTTACACATACTTTAAGAAAAATATGGTAGCTTTTCATTTTATCACTAAGAAAAACGTGGTAGCTTTTCATTGATATATGTATATTTTTTAAATTACTATATGGAGTATCATAACTAAGTTAACGTATAATTAATTTAGTACAAATTTATAAATCTGAAAAGTTGTATGACTTTGATTATAAGTAATTTAATTACCAAATTTATAATGTAAAAGTACAAATTTACAAATTTATATTTTACAAAATAAGAAAGTGAGCTTATGAATAATTCAATAAATTTGATTATGAATTTGAGTCGTGATTAATTTATTAAATTGAACACTCTAACAATATTAAGATCAGGGACGGAGCCAGGGGGTCCCGTGGGTGTTCGGGATACCTATGGATTTTTTCAATATAGTGTTATTTTTTAGAAAAAACATCGATTTTTCTCAAATGTATGTTAAATGACCCCGGTTCATCGAAATGTGTTCTTAGTATTATTCAGTTAGCATCTTAAACTCTATTATATTACGGTTAAAATAAACTTGTGCACCCGATCAGTATTGAATCTGGCTCCGTCCCTGATCAAGATAGATGTTACAAATTCAATCGCATGATCTTAATAGACATCGAGTCATGTGTTAAGTTAATTTAATAGAAACGTATGTTAAGTTAATTAAACAAGTAGACGTACATAATAAACTATTGCAGTTAATTGTAGCTAGAAGTGCTTGAGACAATTAACCTTGGTTCTAAATGGCGGCCCATGGCGGCACAAAGGCCTAGTAAAAACGTGAGATTTGGTCATGCCGTCACGCCATACCTTATGTCACGTCTTTTTGTAAACTCAAAATATATGAAATACGATATAAATATATAAATATTTTCATATTTTGTGTTGCCTTATGCCACGCCTTATCAACGCAAAAGTTTCGCTTTGGCTACTATAACGTGAAACTTGGTCATGTCGCCACGTCACGCTTCGCGCTAATGCTCTAAGTAGCTTACAATAAAACATGATTCTTTTTTTCTTTTCTTTTTTTTTAAATCATCATCTCACGTTTAAAAAAAGAAAAGCAACTTCACCACAATATGTGTATTTCTTTCGTTGTCAAATAGACATTTTAAGAAAATTCAGATGAATATGACACTTTTTTAGAAGTTGTAGAATATTTATAAAACTTATTATTTAACAACAAGGCACCATTGGTCGAGTGGTAGAATAGTACCTTGCCACCCTACAGACCGGGTTTCGAATCCGTGCTGGTGCAATTTAGGTGTGATGATACGCCTAGGCATTGGTTGGGTCCATTGCAGTACATCTTTTAAACGAGATGAAATCAAGGCAATTCTGAGCTTCATTTTTTTTTCCAATGATTATATTTGCAATCGCGAATTGCGTGTGACTTCAGTTCCTGCTCTCAACTTATTTCCAGACATGAGCAGTATGGAGGTTTTACTCTCTTAGGCAAGGTCTCAAGTTCGAGTCTTGTCTAGGGCGATAGGGGTTTCCTCCCGCGTGTGTAAAGAGAAGGGTGTCATTGCCTTATGGACTGGACCTAACCTGGTTGTGTGGGCTCGTTACGCCTCTACGCTAAGAGCCATGTAGCCACAATTGTCGTTAAAAAAAAGTAAATATAGAGAAATTTGAACCTATTAGGGTACTATATACAATGTTAATGGGTTACACAAAAGAAAGTGATCCATCAGGTATTTATGAACTTATAGTGAAGCTGATTGAATGATAAACAAGTTTAACTAGAACCTACATATAGAAAGGTTACGAGGGTGAGGGATGTTGTGTGTATTATGTATATTTTGTGTTCGGTAATGAACATACTAGTTAGTCTTAAACAGAACAAGGGGTCGTTCGGTTAGCTTATTAAAAGACAACAACAATACTATGCCGGAGCGGTGTATCAGGGGAGGTAGAATGTATATTAAATAATACTCTTATTTTAGGAAAAACTCGAGCGAGGTATGAGATAGGTAGCTTATTAAAAGAGTTTTTGCTTATTTGGTTTTAAAAGCTAAATAATCTCTTCCATATTGGGTCATGCACAACAACTTATTTGACACAAATGAGATACTTATGCATAGGCTGATTGTAAAACCAAATCGCTTCTTGCATTTAGACTTATTCAACGACCCTTCCAGAAGTACACAATTCACAAATTATATATTCAAATTCTAGTACGAGACTGAAAAAAGTCAAGAATCATATACTTATTTTCTCGTACCTAGTTGGAGACAAGGTATTATTTATTTATTTATTTATTTATTTTTAGTTTTATAATCAACTGTGTCCACAACCATGTAAAAACATAGTATTTCTATTGACATGTTTGTTCCTTATTCGCTTTAGTGTATAAACAACAAATATTTCAATTCCTTAACCTATGTGGGATGTAAATTTGGGCTGGTTGTTTTCAAATAATGTACATACCTACATGGTCTTCTCTTGCGTTTCTATATACCATTTATCTTTTTACTATAGAGCGTTAACGTTATACTTTGAAGCTACTTACATAGTAGTGCCATTGTTTAAAAACGGTTATTAAGTGAATGGCAGCAACCGGAGTCACCGTTCTTTACGTAGATGTACTCTCACATCATTCCTTTTTTGTTTGGTTGCGGTTGAGGAAAATGTTTGTTTTATGGACGATATTTAATATGTGTATGTCTAGAATCGAACTTGAGACCACAGGATTGCACACTTTCAATATGAAGAATTAATAATTATATAATTTAATATAAAAGTTATATTTAATTATTAAATACACAATAACGGCTAACGAGCGTTAAAGTAATTAATGGAAATTGACTAACGATCGTTAAATGTAAAAGAGAATAACTAAAATGAAAATTAGAGGTCGGGAAAGTTCTAGAAACTCCTAAGGGTAATGAATAAACTTATTCAACGACCCTTCCTAAAGTACTACAATTCACAATGCTTATTAAACAAGTCCCGAAGATACATCACTCGTTGCAATAAATCACAAGTGTATTGTTTCAAATTATCACGACACTTTTTATTGGTATATGGTTAAAAACAACATAAATAAGGTTGTTAAAGTCGTGGTCTTGATCGTAGGATTATTCAATCTTACAAATATCAAAGAGATATGGATTAATGTAGGATCGTTTTATTTATAAACTAGGCCCGGCCGTTGGCCGGCTAGCTAAAAGTTTTATTATTAAACATAAAAATATAGGACAAACATGATGTAAGAATTTAATACGCTAAATGTATAATGGTGAAAAATAAATAAAGTAACATAGATAACATAATATGTATAATACTGAAAGATAAATAGTTAACGTAATATGTCATTTGTAAAATAGTTAACCTTAGATAAAGTTTTCCCTTTACTTTTGTTAATAGCCATGGCGAAAAAAAATACATATCGAAAATTGTGTCATGTTCAGCCGATGAGACATCTTGTTACCGGCTAGACTAATATTCATGCGTGGAATAGCAACAAACTGTCCCTAATTTACCATCGGATATGATCTTTGCCTCAATGTTATTGACCCCCATTCACAATTTGTAACCTTGTACCAATACAAAGGCCACCTCTTAGGTCTATGTTACTTTTGAATGGGATTTGGCATGTCTTTTACCTACAATAGTACAATGGGTAAAACTACAATGTCAATTAATAAGTGAAAGATCAAATTAGCCGAAAGTTGACCAAATTTATTCGTAATGCAGCCCAGAGTCTATTCTTAATACAAATCTACACATATGTTACATACGAACTCTTCTTTTGAAAACACGAAGCCAAACATCCAAGACCTGGAGATTCACAAAGGCTAATAGTCCATCCATTTAAGCAATTTCATTATGGCTCAAGTATAGTTTCTCCCGACAAACATATTTAATTTAATAATTTAAGTGCAATAAAAATTTAAAGATCTTCTCTTTACACTTGGCTCTTTTCACATTGGTAGCAATACAAGTAATGAAGTAGATTACCACATGGTAGCAGTTGCGACTCCAATTTGCTTGCGAGCAGTGTGATCGTAAGAGTCCCAACAACTCCTTTTATGAGGCTGATATCGAGTAACGTTCCCGTTCCTACATTAACAATCGCGGTCCCTACACAAAATAAAATATTACACGTGAGACCTTAACATTTTTTGAAAAACATAACATGTTTAAATTCAACAATTAACAATGGTTTTCATGTTTCAACAAAGTATTTTGATGATATTTTTATATAATTAAAGGCAAACATTGTCTTTTTTGGATGGATGTTCGTATAATTTTTATCCAACTATGATGGTTTCAATTACACATTTCTTGTGTTGTCGAAGAAAAAATTATCTGTTCACATAAGTTTTAAACATATTATAGTACTTATTAAACATGGGTCACAAGTATACATAACTATTAAAGCTCTATATTATAAATAAAAATGAAAAGAACAAAAGAAACAGAGAGGGACCTGATTAATGGAGGGGAGTTCGGAAGTAAGTGCGGTTTTCTTCTATGTAGAGAAGAGGTGAGATCAATACAAAACACATTTAATCTAAAGAACAAATTATAAGATCTCAACCATTCATCTTCTTTTCATCCAATGGATGAGATAAAAGCAAAAATTAACCAAAGAAGGGTAGAAATGTAATTTTATAAAAACCCATTTTCCACCCTTTTTTAAAAACAACATATCTTGCAAACGATAAATCTTCAAACTACAAAAAATATACCATCGCGACGAGAAAAAAATCATCTTTCTATTGATATGCACTTTTATATACTTTCGACGAATTTTTTTTTTCAAAATTTCCGTCCAAAAAAATCCCACGGGATTCGTAAAAAGACGAACTTTTTTTTTTTTCAAAATTTATGTCCAGAAAAATCTCACGGGATTCGTAAAAAAATCCCACGGGATTCATAAAAAAATCCCACGGGATTCGTAAAAAAATCCCATGTGATTCGTATAAGACGAACTTTTTCTTTTCAAAATTTTCGTTCAGAAAAATCCCATGGGATTCGTAAAAAAATCTCACGGGATTCATAAAAAAATCTCACGGGATTCGTAAAAAGACGAACTTTTTTTTTTTAAAAATTTTCGTCCAGTAAAATCCCACGGGATTCGTAAAAAATCCCACGGGATTCGTAAAAAGACAAACTTTTTTTTTCAAAATTTCCATCTAGAAAAATCCCATGGGATTCGTAAAAAAATCCCACGGGATTCGTAAAAAAAATCACTTGTGATTTGTATAAATCCCACGGGATTCTGTATAATCTCATGGGATTCTGTATAAATCCAATGGGATTTTGTATAAATCACAAAAGATTCGTCAAAAGAATCACTAGACTAGATACAATACATGACATCCCTCCTCATAAGATAATAACAAGATAATCACTAGACTAGATCACATCAAATATATTTTCTAAAGAGAGAAATACCAAGGGTCCAAGGTCATTATTGCTACTAGTCTGATAAATGAAATGACAAGTACTGTATCTAGTTTGAAAAAAGTGAAGAGCTTTTCAACTTTTTTTTTGGTCGTTGAACCTAAACACATTTGACAGTTACCACCATCACAAGCATTAATTGTCATCAATATTTATAGGCCAAAATGTCATAGGAGAGAAAAACACAGCTTATAACACTTCACGAATCAATTACAGCTACATTTCCTGTCTATAACTAATTCATCATCTGACATAAAAAATCACAGCAGTTCACTAATAAAACCAGGTTACAGATTCGGCCACCACAAATCCGATAACCCCCGCCTCATTTATGGCGGATCGACGAACTCGCCGCCACAGATCCGACGGTCACAGATCCGGCCGCCACTGCCCCGCACCTCCCCCACACACACATACAATCACAGATCCGGCCGCCATCAACGTCATATCGATGATGGTTTATGGTGATATGGCGGATCGACAACGGTTTTGGTGTTTTGTGTGTGAGAGTTTCATGAGAAAGAGTGTGTCTGACTAGATATGTGTGAGCAGGAATATAAGAATGGTGGAGTTGAGTGAGAATTACAAAAACGCCCCTATGTGCTTTTATTAGTTTAAATAAATGATTTAATCTAGCCATTTGATCAAAGTTAAATCAATGGTTGTGATTGGTTGCTTTGTTCTTTAAAGAAATCTTGTTCCGTATGGAACTTTTCTCATGTAGAGAATTGGTGATCATATAGAATCGATCAGCCCATTCGACTTTTTTGATCTTGAGCATGGAGTAGGATCTGAACATGACCTTCATATTCACCCGCTTTCAACTTGTACCTTAACTTCTCTTCTGCAAGAATATGGACATATTTTATCACCTCCTTCAAATTTTATACACTAACAATTTGTCAACTCGATGATTAACCAAAAGCAAATTAATCGAACTTCTAGTTATCAACAATAGCGATAGGAACACAAATCTAAGCTACTTAGAAATGCTATACGTAGCCTGAAAAATTCCCCATTCACGGCACACAGAGTGCAGATTCTTACAGTAATCAGATGAGCTACTTATACATAGGTTGATTGTAAAACCAAATAGGTTATTGCATTAAACTTATTCAACGACCCTTCCTTAAAGTACCTACAAATCACAATGCTTATTCAACAAGTCCTTAAGATACATCACTCGATGCTATAAATCGCAAGTGTATTGTTTCAAATCTATCGCGACACTTTTTATTGGTAGATGATTAAAAACAACATAACCAAGGTTGTTAAAGTCGTGGTCTTGATTGTAGGATTATTCAATCTAACAAATATCAAAGAGATATGGGTTAATGTAGGATCGTTTTATTCATACATAAATTGCAGGAACAATCTGATGATCGTTTTAAACTATTTATAATAGCCGCAATATAATGATTTCTTTTTATAAGATACAACACATAATCATAATAAAAACATTCACAACAAAGAAGTTGTAGAAAAATCCGTCATCAGTAAGTGAGGGCAATAATTTTTAAAATTTTTAGATTTTCATTTTTTTGAATCGGTTCAAATTTGTTTAAAAATTTGATTATTGAGATGATTAGTGAGGAAACAATTTGAACCCGTTCAATTCTTCTTAGATCTTTATTTTTTGAATCGGTTCAGATAAGATATTTGATTGCATAAAAGCCTCTGCTGCTCGTAGGTTTATCAAAGGGGTGCATGACTTAAATGACCTGTCCCCACTGGACTTTGACCCGGTTTATTTAAGTTGTTAAACTGCCTTATGACGTCTAATTTTCTATAAATTATTTTCCATAGATCAAATGGGTTTACTCATATTTTAATTGCTTTTTTCTTTGAAAAAGTGTCAGATAATATAGAAATGAAAACTAGACTCATGAAAAATCTTTGGTGACAACTCGTGAGTGCGACACATCTATTCGTTTTGGATAATTCTGGTGGATCGCATACGTTGGTACCTAGTGATTGATTGAGTTATACACTCGTATGACAAAGTTGTTCTGTCATCGGTAGAAATGAATGCAATCAAGAGGGACTCGAGTCGCCTCAAAGCCCTCAATTTATAGTCACATGGATGTCGTTAAACATCTGGATCAATTTGAATGGCACCTTTTGAATGAGTGAATTGCTTAAAATTAGATAGCGTGATGAAGTTAAATATACCATATGCCCATTATGGAAATATTATAGTGTGACAACAACATAATTTAATTTAATTTAAAAACAGTTATCTAGTTAGCGAAAATACAGCTTAAAAAATGATGTTTCATGAAAATGAAAAACAAACAGACCCACACTCCCCACATTACTAAACTCACCATACGATATTTATAACAAGACAACAGGCCCATAGCTTTCAAATCTATTCCATTTCATTTCGACTGTAAGTAAAATCATCAAATGCATTTGATTGGTTTACTTACACTAATTAAATATTTAATTTGTTTTTATTAATTGATTGGTTTATTTTTAATAGTGCCAGAATTGCAAGGTTATTTCTAAAGAAAAAGCAAGGTTGGCTGCTATTCAGGTACATACATTTTTTAAACGTTTTTGTGTTTTTTAAGGTTATATCCGGCCATGACCGGTTAGACCCGGCTATAACCGGTCAATACCCAGCTATATTCGGTTAGACCCGGTCATATCCAGATAAGACCCGGCTATATCCAGCCAAGACCCATTGTCAGCTTCAAATGATTCCACATATCGGGTTTTTATCTTGTTTCGTTGTAGTGCATGGTTTGAATGTATGTACTATCAATTAAGGACCTGGACGTGAACTTAGTAGTTTCATAATCTGGACGCAATACTAACTGTGCTTAGTAAATCAATTATCTCTTGAGCGAATCGAAAATGCATATTATTTGCATGTTATGGATTTCACAAACACACATTACTTACAAAGGCATATGTTATCTAACAAAGCTTGATACGAAAGTAAAATGTAGTTTGTTTTTAAATTGTAAGTACATTCTCCGTATTTTGTTTTGTTTGCGGGGTCTTACATGCAAATCTCCCTCGTTGCACTTTCTTTTGTTTAGTGGCTTCATGTCAATTTGTCTCGCATAAAAGCATTGTGACATAATTTAAAATCACTCATAAGTTTATTTAAATGCTGGTTATATCAATCTTCTTAGAGAGTTAAGAGACTTATAATGATTAGCTGAAATTGTGTCTGTAAACTTATGTACAAATTTGATTATCTTACCCTGAAACTTATCGGCTTCTGCTTCTAAGACGCTGATTATATTACTTCTCAAACTTCTGTTAAAATCGGATACCTGAACACTGATAAGCTGGTTATTGCGACATTAAGCTTACAGCACATTCGTACATCCCTTAGTATGCTTTTGTAATCTGTTTACATTGTTAACAAATTCTAATATCATGATTTAAGACATCTTTTTTTAGATCGGGAGTTTGGATGTCACACAGACTTTATTTACTTCTTGGTTAATGTAAGGCTAGTATTGTAGATACATTTGTGGCCAAGAATTACACCATGTTCTAGCTTGCTATTGGCCACATTGTTGGTTAGAATAGCAAATGGTATATTGATTGTCTTTTAGACCAATTTTACCTAATTGTCAATTGCGGATGGTCTAATATTACATTACATATGGATAATAACGGAACTTACATTTCACATTTTAAAATGGAATACATCTGTAGTAGTTTCAACCCCACTTACATGTATATTTCACTTCATCTATTCAAACCAGAAAAGATACAAACGAAAGAAACCTGTGCTTGGTCTTTGTTGTTACTCCACAAGTCAAGTAAACGTCATTTTATTCAGAGCCTGATTATTTGAAATAGGAAATTGTACTTGAGCAACTAATTACAAATAATTTAAATTCATTTTGCATGTTTTTTTATTGGTATTAATTATTGTTTGTGACTTATACACCTTGATCTTGACGTTTTTCATGGTAAATAGTAATGAATCAACCCAAAATGAGTGTCTTTTTCATGAGTAATGTCTGTGCTGACTTTATTAATTTACATTCTTATGTGTGTTACCGGATGGCAAATGCTGATCTATAGCAAGTGGCATCTTCAGAAGGTTGGTCATGAAGGTACATAGAATAATCTTTATGTCGTATTTACGTTGCTGAACAATATGTTAATGGCTTATAAGGATAAATCTGCCTATGCTCTGTGCGTATTTTCTCTTGCTATTGGGCCAAATCATTAACCCACTACGTTTGTGGGAAAGACCCCGGTATGCTCTATATTTGAATAAGTGTACTAGGTTTTGAATTATTGGCATTTCAAATAATTTGTTTACATAATGTACCTTTTCAGGAGAAGATCGTCCTGCAAGAGGACAAAATGAATTCGGATGGGATCCAATCTTCCAACCTGATGGCTGTGATCAAACGTAAGGCCATCTGTGTTTCTACACGATCATCACCATAATACGTAGCAATTTCAACCAACTTACTTATAAACGGGTCTTGTCTTTTTCATATCTGAGACGGGTCCTATGGCTCAAAACAAGTTTAGCTAAAAGAGGAACACATCAAATGGGTCGAATGGGTCAAACAGGTTGAAAGTCACATCAGGTCTATCTTTTAAGAGTACAATCTTATAAATTGTGTATATATTGTATTGTTCATTAAATAATTTACTATTTTGTTTTTGTATTAATTGTTTGATTGGTATATTTTTGAAATAGTGCCGGAATTGCAATGTGATCCGGAGGATATCTCCATAGAAAAAGCAAGGTTGGCTGCTATTCAGGTACATACAATTTTTTTAAAAGGTTTTTTAATGTTATATCTGGCCATGACCTGTGAGACCTGGCTATACCCGGTCATATCTAGTCAAGACCCGGATAAATCAGGCCATGACCCGGTTAGACCCGGCTATATCTGGTCAAGACCCCGTTATATCCGGCCTTGACCTGCTTAGACCCGGTCATATCTGAATAAGAACCAGCTATATCCGGCCAAGACCCATTTTCGGCTTGAAATGATTCCACATATCGGGTTTTTTCTTGTTTCGTTGTAGTGCATGGTTTGAATGTATGTATCAATTAAAGATCCGAACTAATTAGTATTTTCATAATATGGATGCAATACTCAATGCACTTGGTAAATCAGTTATATCTTGAGCGTTTTTTGTAGTGAATCGAAAACAGATATTACTTGCAGGTTATCGATTTCACAAACAGGTCATGGCCAGATATAACATCAAAAAACCTAAAAATATAATGTTTGTTGAGTACTTGTATTGCTTTTGTAGGTTTGAACAATATGTTGATGGCGTAAGAGGATAAACCTCCTATGCTATTTGTATATTTTCTTTTGCTATTGGGCCAGATCTTGAAACCATTACGTTAGTAGGAAAGACCCTGGTATGTGTTAACTTATCCACTTTGTTTTTATACATGTAACATATTTTGTATGTGCTAATCACATCTCAAATGGGAAAATTGTTCCTGCAAGCAAACTAAACGTCTTTGGATGGGACCCAATCTTCCAATTTGATGGTTATGATCAAATATAATCCTGTCCTTTCATCTATTTAAATGGGACCATCTTGTTATAGGTGGCAATTTTGACCAATTTACTAGAAATGGTTCGATTTGGGATGACAATATCTCAAACGGGTACAATGGGTCATATCAGTATTCCCAAAATGGAAACGGGTCGAATGGGTCACTCAGTTTAAGGTGGCCAAAATCTCTTTTTAATCCATACAACCTTTTAATAATATTAATTGAAGATTTAGACTATTGTTTTAATTGTTAACGTATGAATTGTACGTAAGAAAATATAGAAACGGGGCAAAAAGTGTTTTCATGTCAACCCGTTCTGACGTGACGTAGACCAAAATATGACCCGTGTCCACCTGAACCCATTTCAACCTGTTAACTAACCCGCTCATCTTGCCATCTATAATATCCAGTTTAGATCGTCATACTCGCATGTATCTCAAATATCTGATCAAAAAGGTGTTATATCATGTTATAGATTTGCTGAAATAGAACAAGATATCTCATCCCAGAAGAACTCTTGCACTCGTAAAATCCCACTTTGTTGAGGCTGGGTATGCATTTGACACATAAGATAGAAAATTATTTTTATTGGTGTATAACACTATAGATTCATGAGTAAGGATCAAATAAGAAATAAAAGTAAAATGAGAAGAATGAGAAATAACTACAGCCGCACATTTCAGATGCATTAACAAAACGAGATGCATCTCCCATGAAATTCTCCTTCTTTATTTGAAATGTGTGGCTGAAAACATTTCTCATTCTCATTCTTCTTATTTTTATTTGTCTTCTTAGTGGATCTATTCCCATAGATTCATTTTGAACTTTTAGAAAGGTGTTTTAGATGGGAATTTGCTTTTAATTCCCCAATGAGGTATCCACTTTGTATTTTGGGTTCTAATTAGCGCAAAACTACATTCATTTAAGAGTGAACATACGGAGGGTTGAGACTCTCTAGCCTTGCAAGATCCATAACCCTCATCTATGTATTGATATATCAGTGTACATTGTCTTGGTACAAATTGCAGTATTCTATGCTGCAAGCCTGCAAGTAGTTATTTGTTAAACATACTTTCTTTAGGCAATCTTTGTATGACTCATTATGTTACCCTTTGCGAAACATCAATAGTTTGGAATACGTCAGGTGGACTCAAACTCTGTCGCTTTGTGAGTGTTTTGGTATGACTTGTGAGGGCGACACATTTATCCATTTGGATAATTCTAATGACTCACTTGCACTGGCACCTTGTGATGATTAAGGTGTATAATAGTACGACAAAGTTGTCACCATGTCTCTTGATTTCACGAGAAATGTTGTACCAAGAGTTGTCTCAATCCATTTAGTTATAATTGAGTTTGTATAGTCTCTAGCGAGTTAAAATGATTAAAGAAAGTCGCTTTTTTACCAGTCACCCAACCCGTCTAATCCACCCATTTTAAATCTATATCCAGCCATACAAGAAGGAACCCATGTTAATATCTTGATACCTTGTTCTTATAATTAACACAAACGATCACACATATGAAGCTTGCAGCAAATTTAAACGAAAGGAACTGAAGCAAATGAACGTACGGTAACAATAGCTGCTTTATCTCGGATCCACTTCGTACTTTTCGCTGCACTTCAGTTCCTTCTTAACAATTTCAGGAATAGACCTCAAGAAATATATGTGAAACCTGCACCGCATCTCTCAAACCACCGCTTGACATAGTTTATAAGTTTCATTTCTTCAAGCATGCTAGGATTCTACGTAGGATCCTGATCGTTTTTACTTTGTAGAATCTTAAAATCGTAAGATCCTAAGATCAGGATTGTGATCTTAGCAACTATGGTTTCAACAACCGTATACTCGGATCCACTTCGTACTTTTGGCTGCACTTCAGTTCCTTCTTAACAATTTCAGGAATAGACCTCAAGACATATATGTGAAACCTGCGCCGCATCTCTCAAACCACCGCTTGACATAGTTTATAAGTTTCATTTCTTCAAGCATGCTAGGATTCTACGTAGGATCCTGATCGTTTTTACTTTGTAGAATCGTAAAATCGTAAGATCCTAAGATCAGGATTGTGATCTTAGCAACTATGGTTTCAACAACCGTATACTAACAAAAAGTTGTGCCCAATATCATTTAACACGTCTAATTTTGATTTTTCCATACAAAATAATCAGTCTTAAAACCACTCAAATGATGTTTAGGAAAAATAAAAAGACAAAAGAACAGGACTTATTCAAAAATAATAAAAGGTGAAACAGTAGTATATTGAGAATTGAACCATAGACCTTTCGATCAACTAACACTTCACTTACCAAGCGACTACTATTCCATATAAGACTTATATTCAAAAGCAATATCTAAAAAAAAGGCTGTTGCCCATTTTATCATGTTGGACTAATCTCAATAATTAATTATCAAGCCCATATAAAACTTTGAGGTCCGTTACATTTAATCAACATAACCAACAAACAAATACTCATATGCACAACGAAAATAAGGGTGCGTTTGATATGCTGTCATTAATGATAATGTGTATGTGTTTGATAGTAGTGGTGGGTCCCTCACATATGAAAGATCCATTCCTACCTCTCTAGATGTATATAGAGTATGAATTATATCTATCATTCATTATCATAGTGGTGAGCCCCATCATCTTAAACAAACACCTTTAATCACTTTTATAGTTATAGTCTCATTCCCATAGTGGGATACTAAACGCACCAAAAGCCAACCTACCTCGGTAACATTCGTGACCGGGAATGCCAAGAAGCTAGGAGAAATATTAAAGTTATATAAGACAATCAAATTCTAATTGAGTTACTAGAGCGGTAGCGCCCCTGTAGTTATATGATCATTGCCATAGCTCAAGACTATGGGTATGTTTGGCACGGAGCGGTGTGAAGTTTTTTTGAGCGATGAGCGGTGAGCAATGAGCATTTTGTTTTTTAGTAGTCGTTTGGCAAAGGAGCGGTGAGCTTTCTTATTTTTAGGAATGCTCAATTTTTCAATGCTTCTTTAAGAAGCTGTGAGCGGTGAGCTGCACAACTACTGGTCACACCTCACAGCTACTGCTCACAGCTGCTTTTGCCAAACACACCCTATATCTCGTAAATATTTCAATTCGGCAACATATTTGTATTCTTTGTTTGGATTAATGATTTTCATACCTAGAAAGTATATTAACTAGTGCATTAGAGCCCCCATAGTTATAAAAGATTTTCACTACAAGATTAATGACATTTGCTTACTGAAAATAAGTTTGAGCAAAAGTAATAATCGTGTCATCAATAGCCTTTTTTTCAAGTACTCCCACTTAAACAAAAAAAGTCACGACTAAAGGGATCACTAAAAGTATATTGCTACTCAAATGTTTAGTGAGCAAAAGTTCAAAAGTTTTACTGATTGAACTTTTTAGTCACTAAAGACTATACAAGGTTTCAATAAAATCACTACAATGACTAAACTCTAAAAAACATTAAGAAAAGTGTTCCACAATGTATGCTTCATTACTGTCATGCTCATAAACCATCTTCGTCACTCCATCGCACCAATATCTGCAATAAAATAACAAAAATTACCATCTTCCAATAACAATATACGAGGTCGTTTAGTTGAACGCATATTGATAACTAATAGTAACTACTCGGATAAAAGAGATACCTCAAATGATTATAGTTACATTACATCCTTCTCAGCAAATAGTACCTGCTTGCAAATAGTTAGCTTGTGTTAAATCGCTGATGGGAAAAATGATAATAATATAACTTCATGGGTCAAGTGAGCAGGGGCGGAGGCATTAACAACTTATAGGGGGCAGTGCCCTCTATGGTGAGCCCAAAAAGCATAGATATGTAGTGTAAATTTTTATTATTAGTGGTCATTTTTCAATGTTGCCCTCAACCCAAGATCAAAATTGTCCTCAACGGATTCCTAGCCCAACACAATTTATTTGCTCAAATAGATAAAAATGGTGAGAAGATGCTAATTGAATCGATGGGTTTATGGTTTTTTAGTTCTGTCTTAGCTATGGTGAGAGAATAATATGAGGAAGATGATATTATTTTATTATTTAAGTGAGATAGATAACACTTCACTTTTATAATTTTCAATTATATAGTATAGAAATATATGATAGTTTTACTACTACTGTTACTACCTACTGCATACAACTTCTGCAATCTACCGCCAGTATTTTTATTTACTAACCCGTGTTTGTATTTATTAACAATGGACTCTAAAATTTGTTGACCCCACTATAATACTCTAGTTTGCAAGCTACGGAGTATAAACGTTAGGTCATCACATTAAATTTTTGTTTGTTTCTTTGTTTTGTTTTTGATATAGTGATCACATAACTGTCAATGAAACAAATTAAAAACCACTAAGCGCTCTAACATGGCTTGACATGTTACGAGTTATATGCTAAAAATGACATGTCTCAACATGCTACATAACGAATCAAAAATTAAGCTCTTAACACTTAGTTGGATTCAGTGTCTTTAACCCGACCCATTCATTATGGGGAATGCTAAAAAAACATATATATTACTTGACACACCGTATTACTTTCGCCCCCTATACTTGTATTTCCTGGCTCCGCAACTGCAAGTGAGTAACGGGTCAAACAGGTCATTGGTCTAATGGGTCATGCTTAGAAAATACGTCGGACGGGTCACGGTTGTTGATACATCCACATATCACATAATGGGCAATCAAAAAATTGTTTAACTGACTTGCAGGTAAACATAAAATATTTAAAGGTAGAGTAATGGACTTACCGTCTCAAATCAGAGAAGTTTCACCAAACGGTTCTGTTTGCAGCATCCTCAATGATACCCAGCTTAACTGATTTGCCAAACTCATTCCAGAACTTGGTATATTGGGCGCTTGGCCTCTCTTCTCATTATTAACCTTTGATTCTTCGATCTCTGCACAAGTAAATTAACTATCAAAGTCAATAAATATGCATATATGATAAGAGAGTTCTGTAATAATGACTTAAGATCCATAGTTCAAATATTTGCAATGATTAATTGTCAGCTAGATGTGAGAGCAACAAATGTTTAGGATGCAGCATGTGTACCTTTCTTTTCTTTGTCGTGAACCTCATCGGGGGTCCTTTTCAACAAGTTTGCGGATCATGTCAAGGGCCTTCCCGATAAGTTTCTTTAGTGTTTTTAAGTTGTTGTGTTGTTGAAGCATGTCACGAGAAACATTTAGTGGTAGGGTGTGAGAATCAACAAAACCCTGATGGAACAGTAAATGTTAGGAACCATGTCCAATGACAATCATCAGTTATGACGTATTCCTTATACAGCCAAACACATTATAAACAAGAACGATAAAGACTTACCAATAAGAGCGATAGATAAATACTCTTCTAACGTAGAGCTTGAGGTTAGATTTGTTTGCATTGTAGTAGCTCTCGTATAGATCGGTAGGAGCCTTGGGAGGCACAAACAGAACGGCCTTGAACTCAATATCACCTTCAGCGTTGAAGTGGCTCCATGCCATTGGCTTCTAACGTAGAGCTTGAGGCCACTACTGTTACAACTGCATGGCTCGAATTTCATCTTATTTACTTATGTATGGCACGTGATTTTAACTATATTTTATCTTTAACAGTTCACACGGGTTTAAGCTTCTAGATTTTAGAATACATGGAGTCGGCCCAGCGTAAATTGTTCCAAAATGGACCTTTTGACCAAAACCCATTTTGCACATTAATTAACCCACCCGAACCCCATTTTGAGCATCAAGTAGAAATTATCAGTATTCACCTTAACAAGAGAGTGATAGAACTTTGTGTGCTCTTCTTCGGCGACCTCGGGATTTCTTAACATCGTTCAAGCGTTCACATTCGTATGTTGTTTCCTTGATGGTTTTGGTCTTCAATTTTTCTTCATCTTCCTCCTTGTCAGAACTTCCTCTTCTTTCTCTTCACCCTCGGTGGCTTCGGCTGCTCAAACCTTTCAAAGGAATTATAAGTTATTAGAGTAAATAAGCAACAAATATCATAAGTTCAACAAGGCTTTCCGACATACGTTTTTCTTGCTCATCACTGGAGTCATCCAGGCACCTCAACATCAAAAAGTTTTAAATTCGTGCATCTATGAATATCCAAGAGAAGACAATCGTATACAGCTACAAATGATGGAGAAAACATAGCAACATCAAGCAGCCTCATGATTGCACCACCTAAACAACCATTTTGCACCAACACAAAATAAAATCACCAGGCATATCTCATACTTTTAGCAACTCTTCCCACTTGTTCAGCAGATGCTCCCATTTTCTTGTTACGTTTGAATTGGTTACTGTGACAAATGTGGACGATAACTGCTGTTTGGGCATGGTCATACACCTCTCAAACTCCTTTGAAACGATAGAATGTACAGAATCTGCTTGTCTTAAACCAACTTTTATGCACATACTTCCCAAGAATTCAGGCATAGCATTATGAAGACCACCAGTTGCAACTCCGTAGACTTTTGAAGTTCCTGCAAAAGCACACATTTTCAAAATATGAGAGGCGAAAAAAGGTAACCGTCAGGAAGAAATTACGATACCTACTTTTTGTTCATGACGATACAAAAATTTTGGGGGAAAGGGTACTATTTTTCAAAGTCATATTGCCCACATAATTATAACTCAAGTAAAATTACAATTTGATCTCTATCATCAATTAATGTGACATTGTCATAAATTTATACCTTTAAATACGTCTATAACATTTCAAGTCTAATAATATAACTGGTATATTTCTAAGATAAGGATGTTAATCACAACCTGATTCACTAGTTTACCACGGAGTATAATCAAGTCAGTAGATAAGGTTGGTACAGAACATTCCCTAATATAGGACGTTAAAGCAGGTGCTAACTACACGTTTTCTTTGCAGTTAGTAGACATAATTCGTTAAGTCCCCTCCTCCCCTGTTTCGTTTATCTTGTATCTCGTACTAGGAAAAGGTTTGATTACCATAAGTGAAGTTTGAAGCCTATATCTTGTAGCGAAAGGTCATTCCATTCCCACTCTAAAAGCAAGAAATTATCCCTAAAAGAGTGAAGGCACACTTTTCCACCCTTTACCAAATTGTGATATCTAATGATCAAAACAAGATTTTACAATTACTACATTCAAACTCATATGTAAATAAGTAGCCAATAAAAACACAAGTTATAGGTTTATGAACAACACCAAAAGTGCTCCAATCAACTAAAAACATCGCAGTTACTGCATCGTTACTCTTTAACTTCTCTTATCAAGACAGATTACGCATCATTTTATTAGAACATGAATCCAATAGAATTCAAAATATATGAATCACTAACACAGATGTGGCAATTTGAGACCCATTGGTTTAAGATGGGTATAATTGGGTCTCTCTAAATATTATAAATGGGTCTATTTGGGTATTTGATATAAAGTGCAATGGCAATTTGGGTATCTGATCTAGCAGGTCATTTTTTTTTTGTTTTTTACTCAAAAAATAAATAAAATAAAAAATAAAAAATATTGTCGACCGGACCAAAGCCCATTTAGACCCGAACTTATATAGACCCATACCATCCAGACCCGAGATCCAAACCCAACCAGACCTACCTATTTTGCCTGAAATAAAAACATTCAGGTAACACCAATTAATCTATAACATAAACCCTAAACTAATAAATTCAAATTAAAAATTCCTAATTACCTTTAATCCTATATAAATTGAGTTCATTATTCAAATACATGAACAGCTTGCCTGAAAACAGATCACGTGTTTGAGAGAACATCATCCGTAGCAGTGGCAGTTGGCCTGAGATCCTGATTCTGCCGGAGTACACCTATTAATCTAATACACACCAATTAACATAGACCCTAAATTAATTAACTTCAAATTAATATAAATTGAGTTCATTATGCAGATAGGGACATTAACTGAACAACTTGCCTGAAAGCAGATCACATGTTTCAGTGATTCGTTGGTTTCAAAAATGGAGTTGTGAAGCATAAGAACAATAACTTTTAGAGATTTAGTCCCTCTTTCTTATGGTAAGACATTTTTTCACCTTTTACCACTTTTTGGTAAAGTCTTTTATGACGGAGTTCAGCCTGTTGTGTATATTATACTTCCTACCCCAACTATTATTAACTGCATATAGCTCTGGAGCAGACAAATCTCCCTTGGTGAAAACCGTCATTTCTCGACACCGTTCAATTTGCAAGGTATCCAATGATGGAAATTCAAAAGCTTCCTTTCCTAAGCAAAATCCCTCCAGACTCCAAAGTCCACCAAGTTTCAAGGACTTTAGACAAGGAAACACCACAATAGCATTCACTATGGCATCACATTCTTCTTCTTCTCCCTTCACAATTACCTTCATACTGTCGCATTGACTTATATTTAGTTCCTGGAGTTGCAATAGACTACCAACCATGGGACATGTAAATACATATTCTAAACTTCCACAATCATAAATAGACAGCCGTGTTAGGTTTGGAAACTTTAATACTGTCCCCTGCTTGCTCTTCCATATATACTTGAGACTTTTTAACCCCTCCAAGTCCACTTGTCTCAAGTTTGGAATTTCAGCAACAGTTTGTGAGTCAAATATCTCCTCAGTGTCCCTACAGCCCCCAAAACGAACAGTTTCAAGCTTTTGCAGTTGTAGCAACTTATCGGATGAAAAAAGAATCTGTCCACCATTGGGGTTATAATCCACATCCATTTCGATCAGATTATCAAAAGACCAAGGAAACCGTTCCATAGTAGTAGGGCGGTATGAGCTTGTACTTTCATAACTCGGTAATCGGGCCTACAAGGTAAAAAAAACACAGTTTATGTCACAGATCAGTTGGTTCAATGATTAAAAATAATAATAATAAAAAAATCATATGCGTGTAAAATAAGCCAAAAGGCTCTACATGATTGTACAGCCGTTGGGTATTGGGGATCACATACATAACCAAACCGTTGATATTTGCTAATCATATTACTTTTGATCCAATAATTACGATTTAATTTTGATAAGAATACAATTATTAATAAGGTTAATTGACTCTAATACTAGATGTTTATGCACTGTTTCCTTGGTCTTTAGTTTTGGAAGTTTGAGCATCGTAATATATTCTAGCCTTGGAAGTGACTTTCCAGTACCACTCTTGCTGATCTCTTGAGTTTCAAACACCTCTGTCATTGATTTGCAATCTTCTATATTCAGCACCTGAAGCTTTTGCATTTGTCCTGCAGCATACCATGGAACCACACTTGACAATGCATCACAATCTGTTATACTTATCTCTCTAGCATATTGGCATAAGGACCAAGAAGATGACTGAAAAAAAAACGAGAATTTAATTATAAAATTAACAGAGCTAATAATATTAACAGAATTAACCAACCATTATTTTAGTCACTGAATATATAGGCAATATACCTTATGCTGTTCATGAATGTGAGTAGATATACCATTGGCACCACCACTGATACACTTGAAATTTCTGAGGTGTGTAAGCTTAAGAATGTCTAAATGAGGGAAGAAAGTGTTGGTTGTGTGGGAATATATAGACGCATTTTCATCATCTCTGTTTGAAACAATCTCTTCAATACCATCACAACACCATACATCAACTTTCTTTAGGTTGGAAAGAAGTTTCGCCATGACAGGTGAAAACAAGTACTTGATGTTGTTGCACTTGATCATTGTTATGGTTGTGATGTTATGGAATGAGGACTGTGACTGTTGTGGTTTCTGAAGAATTAAGAATTCATTCCAATCGCACTTCCACACATGACTCATCCTCCCCATATCGTTTAACTTTAATTTTTCAAGATAGGGGAGTATTGGTGGTTGTTGAGTATTGTGAGGTGATTCTCTACTACTTGGAGTCGTTATCTCAAAGACCACCTCCACACCTTTATATTTGTCCAAATAAAGTTCATGAAGGTGTTGGAAAGTGTGTAATAGATAGAACGGGAGTGCCACTTTAGGTACATTATCATTTGATTCTTTCCCAGGCATAGATACAACATCAATTTGCATCATTATTTAGTAATAAATTCCATGGACTAAAACTGGATAGAGTTCATAACAACAAACTTTTGACAAATATATGATTTTTGATAAAGTAAAATCTAAGGAATATTGTAGTAAAAAATAATGTAACCATGACCTTGCTTTTGAAACTAATATCACCTTTCTCAATTTCAACCGACTAATAACAATTATTTTGTGATCACTTGTCACTCCACCCACTCGTATTGCACATGCACCTTCTTAACGTTATATATTAACGAATGATAAAGCTAAGGACCAAAAGCATAACTAATATCAAAAGTAAAGACTATAGTTGCCATTATTTAATACTTAGAGAAAAAATAAGCAAGTTTTGGCAAATTGTAGGACCGTATATGTACATTACTGAAAAAGGAGGTTGCCAATCAGTTACCTAACAAGTTACAACAAAATAAAATTTAGGGGTCGTACCTCTAGATCTTGGTTACTCTCGACCAATTCATCCTTTCTCTCGCTTTCTCTGCCACATCTAAAAATTGTAACTTTTTTGAGTGCTCTCTGTTGGAATTCTAAGTTTACTGCTGTCAAAAGAGTTAACTTCAGTCTTCTAGAAACACAAGTCATCATCTATGTCATAATCCATGTGGGAGTATTAGTGACCCATTATCAAAACTTAGTGTTCCACTAATACCTAACTAAGACCACTAGAACCAGAAGCTGCTGATGTTTTAGAGGTTATAAATAGGGGTGTTTAGCAAGAGGTTAAGCACCACAAACACATAAGAAATATTGTATAAACATTAATAGGTTTTGAGTGAGTTTCCTATTATTAATCAAAGAGTTTATTTTGGTTATTTGTGCTCTATACATTTCAATAATTGGTATCAAGAGCTTCGTTCGATTAGGGCGGGTTTGAGAGTCGACTTTCGAAGGTGAGGAGCCTTCGGTTGCGGGGCTGCCATCGCAGCAGAAGCGGGGACAGCAGGGGCTGTTTCGAGACTGTATTACAGCAGAAGACGGACGTGATAAAGTGTTTCGGGACTACGTTGTCGTGGGTGAGACGGAGAGTACCGTTCAAGACGACGGGGGTGACCGGTGATGAACATAGGTGGTCCGTAGCTGTTAGTCGTGATCAAAGGGTTGTGATCAAATCCGGCGGTAGGTTGTAGGTCACCGGAAAATGGAGAGATTAACCGGTTCGCGGGAAAAACAGACGGGAAGAGTCGGGAAAAGCAGGTAGCTTTGATTCGGTTTGTTTAGCGGGTGAAAGAAAACGGTAAAAGCGGGTGGCTTTGTTTTCTTAATCGGTGTAATGCTCTCGTGTCACCGAAGTGTTATGAGCAAACGGGTTCTGTGTGGTGACAAAAACAGTCGGGTGGTTGGAGGCTTTGGACGTGATTGACCAAGGTAGAGGTCGTGAGTCCGGGAAAAGTCGGGAACAATGAAGAAACAACAGTGTGAACATTATGGCGTTGGAAGTTCAAATCGAATGGCTTTGGATGTGGCCAAGGAAGAGGTCGTGGATCCGGGAGAAGTCGAGATGGTAATGATCGTGTCCAACGGGATGCCATGTTACATGTCATAGTGTTGTTAACAATCAAATGCGGAGCTTGATTGGAATCAAAGACATCTCTAGAAGGACTTAGAGATTCGGGGGTGATTGTTGGAATTCTAAGTTTACTGCTGTCAAAAGAGTTAACTTCAGTCTTCTAGAAACACAAGTCATCATCTATGTCATAATCCATGTGGGAGTATTAGTGACCCATTATCAAAACTTAGTGTTCCACTAATACCTAACTAAGACCACTAGAACCAGAAGCTGCTGATGTTTTAGAGGTTATAAATAGGGGTGTTTAGCAAGAGGTTAAGCACCACAAACACATAAGAAATATTGTATAAACATTAATAGGTTTTGAGTGAGTTTCCTATTATTAATCAAAGAGTTTATTTTGGTTATTTGTGCTCTATACATTTCAATAATTGGTATCAAGAGCTTCGTTCGATTAGGGCGGGTTTGAGAGTCGACTTTCGAAGGTGAGGAGCCTTCGGTTGCGGGGCTGCCATCGCAGCAGAAGCGGGGACAGCAGGGGCTGTTTCGAGACTGTATTACAGCAGAAGACGGACGTGATAAAGTGTTTCGGGACTACGTTGTCGTGGGTGAGACGGAGAGTACCGTTCAAGACGACGGGGGTGACCGGTGATGAACATAGGTGGTCCGTAGCTGTTAGTCGTGATCAAAGGGTTGTGATCAAATCCGGCGGTAGGTTGTAGGTCACCGGAAAATGGAGAGATTAACCGGTTCGCGGGAAAAACAGACGGGAAGAGTCGGGAAAAGCAGGTAGCTTTGATTCGGTTTGTTTAGCGGGTGAAAGAAAACGGTAAAAGCGGGTGGCTTTGTTTTCTTAATCGGTGTAATGCTCTCGTGTCACCGAAGTGTTATGAGCAAACGGGTTCTGTGTGGTGACAAAAACAGTCGGGTGGTTGGAGGCTTTGGACGTGATTGACCAAGGTAGAGGTCGTGAGTCCGGGAAAAGTCGGGAACAATGAAGAAACAACAGTGTGAACATTATGGCGTTGGAAGTTCAAATCGAATGGCTTTGGATGTGGCCAAGGAAGAGGTCGTGGATCCGGGAGAAGTCGAGATGGTAATGATCGTGTCCAACGGGATGCCATGTTACATGTCATAGTGTTGTTAACAATCAAATGCGGAGCTTGATTGGAATCAAAGACATCTCTAGAAGGACTTAGAGATTCGGGGGTGATTGTTGGAATTCTAAGTTTACTGCTGTCAAAAGAGTTAACTTCAGTCTTCTAGAAACACAAGTCATCATCTATGTCATAATCCATGTGGGAGTATTAGTGACCCATTATCAAAACTTAGTGTTCCACTAATACCTAACTAAGACCACTAGAACCAGAAGCTGCTGATGTTTTAGAGGTTATAAATAGGGGTGTTTAGCAAGAGGTTAAGCACCACAAACACATAAGAAATATTGTATAAACATTAATAGGTTTTGAGTGAGTTTCCTATTATTAATCAAAGAGTTTATTTTGGTTATTTGTGCTCTATACATTTCAATAATTGGTATCAAGAGCTTCGTTCGATTAGGGCGGGTTTGAGAGTCGACTTTCGAAGGTGAGGAGCCTTCGGTTGCGGGGCTGCCATCGCAGCAGAAGCGGGGACAGCAGGGGCTGTTTCGAGACTGTATTACAGCAGAAGACGGACGTGATAAAGTGTTTCGGGACTACGTTGTCGTGGGTGAGACGGAGAGTACCGTTCAAGACGACGGGGGTGACCGGTGATGAACATAGGTGGTCCGTAGCTGTTAGTCGTGATCAAAGGGTTGTGATCAAATCCGGCGGTAGGTTGTAGGTCACCGGAAAATGGAGAGATTAACCGGTTCGCGGGAAAAACAGACGGGAAGAGTCGGGAAAAGCAGGTAGCTTTGATTCGGTTTGTTTAGCGGGTGAAAGAAAACGGTAAAAGCGGGTGGCTTTGTTTTCTTAATCGGTGTAATGCTCTCGTGTCACCGAAGTGTTATGAGCAAACGGGTTCTGTGTGGTGACAAAAACAGTCGGGTGGTTGGAGGCTTTGGACGTGATTGACCAAGGTAGAGGTCGTGAGTCCGGGAAAAGTCGGGAACAATGAAGAAACAACAGTGTGAACATTATGGCGTTGGAAGTTCAAATCGAATGGCTTTGGATGTGGCCAAGGAAGAGGTCGTGGATCCGGGAGAAGTCGAGATGGTAATGATCGTGTCCAACGGGATGCCATGTTACATGTCATAGTGTTGTTAACAATCAAATGCGGAGCTTGATTGGAATCAAAGACATCTCTAGAAGGACTTAGAGATTCGGGGGTGATTGTTGGAATTCTAAGTTTACTGCTGTCAAAAGAGTTAACTTCAGTCTTCTAGAAACACAAGTCATCATCTATGTCATAATCCATGTGGGAGTATTAGTGACCCATTATCAAAACTTAGTGTTCCACTAATACCTAACTAAGACCACTAGAACCAGAAGCTGCTGATGTTTTAGAGGTTATAAATAGGGGTGTTTAGCAAGAGGTTAAGCACCACAAACACATAAGAAATATTGTATAAACATTAATAGGTTTTGAGTGAGTTTCCTATTATTAATCAAAGAGTTTATTTTGGTTATTTGTGTTCTATACATTTCAATACTCTCATCTCAAAATTGGTTGTGGGAGGTGTGATTAAATTTTCAAACCTGTCACATTCTTCAATCCATATGCTTTCAACAGCTTCAAATCCATGAATCAAGTTGTTATTTCCAGCATCTTTTATCCTCCACACCTCTCTAAGCTTCCCTAAATACCCCAATTGAATGCTTCTCAACCTGCTGCTGCTAACTTTATCCGTTTCACCAACACATCCCATGTCGATGTCGAATATCACTTCAACAGAAACACACCTTTCAACTTTAAGCTCTTGTAAATTATTGAAGAAAGGAAACGGATTGCATGAAAAAAGCTTCACAAGACTATCACAACTCTTCACTTCCATGCTTAGCAAGCTGCTGGTAGGTTTTTCAGTTTCACCAAAATCCATGTTGAACAAGACTTCAATGGAAGTACAACCCTCGACCGTAAGCTTTCTCAATTGGCAAAGATTACTAATACAAAACTGAGGAGGCCATATCTCCTTCAAAATCTCCATATCAACAAGAACCAATTTCTCCAGTTTAGGAGTCGTATCCTGCAAATTAATTATGATCTGTCATCCATTAAATACTTTTAGTTGAAAAGCTTATTGAAATTATTTTATTTACATAAAGTATATACTTACCTCTTTGTTAAAGAGAGATTGCATGCTGGAAATATCACTCGACCAATAAATGCTTGTAATTTTTGGAAGGCCTTCAAGTTGCAACTCCATGAGACGTGGCAGCTCAATTACATCAACTTTATTGCAGAAATGCAATAACTCTGGTAGCTTAGCCAACCTGAGATACTTTAAGTTGGAAAAGCCATCAACGTAATTCTCAGTATGTATGACTGCTTCCATTTTAAGGCATCCGGATATTTCCAGATACTCGAGCTTTGACAAACTTGTTGCAACACTCGGCATGAAAAGGTACAACTCTGCACATTCTGAAACTACAAGGATTCTCAACTTGTAAAACGAACAGTTTCGAGAAGGATGCGGGGGACGCGGGAATTCCACATCAACATCTTCAAGAGTATTCATATCATTCACTTGTAGATAAAGTGCATGTGTGATTTTATACAGCTCGTTGATTTTAGATTTCAGTATTTCTTCTCTGTTGGTGACCAACTTCAAGCTGTTTTGATATGAGTGCGTTTCACCTTGAGATGTGTGCAGCCAGCGACCTTCTGTAAAATAACATCCCACTGAGAGCTTGAATCTTTTAAGTTTCACATAAGACATGTTTTTCATATGATCATTGTTACCAATAAATTCAAATTCTAATGCACAAAGTTTCTTTGAACGCTCTGCAAGTTCACTACAGTTGTTGTCTGTGAAGCAGACTGCATGTCCATCGAAACTTCTCATATAAAGCTCTTCAAGTTTCGCTAAGCTTCCCAAGACACAATCGTCTATAACAAGATTGTAACAACCTGTTACATCCAGTAGCCTTAGCTCCTTCAAATTCCCGAACGTGGAAGGTAGGATTGTAATGCCAGAGTTAGCAAAGCTAAGCACTTCCAGATTCGAAAGATTTCCAATACAAGTTAAATCAAATATCAACGAGCATTCATGGAGACAAAGAGTTCGAAGGTTGGCGCACTGAAAGGATGTGGGAACTGGTGGATACTCCAATTTTTCAAAAGCTATAACTTGAAGCTTTTCCATTCCTTCGTAAAAGTCTTAAGGGAACCTTAGCGACTCATCTCCTTGCATAAGTTTCAAAAGTGTAACATTTGGAAACTTAAAGTCAATGAGAAACTCTGACATACCCTTGCATGCTAACGAAATTTGCTTGCAAGACTGGCTCATACTATTAGCTTCGCTCCAATTTGAGAAATCATCTTTATGGTGAATGATCCAACAACCTTCACCACCTTTAGAAACACTAGCTACCACAAAGGCAAGCACAAGATCATGCAATTTCACACAATCACTTTGAAGACTATCTCCATCCATTAACAAATATGCATTTTTGAGATTGCTAACACTCGTTTGTGTGCTGTCTCTAGCATCTTCCATAGTAGAAGCTTGTTTTAAAAGTTTTAATCCCCATGCATATCTTGTGAGATCTTCTATGAGGATATTAGAGTCCTCGGGGAACAAGCCACAAAGCAGAAAAATCGCTTTATCCTCTTCATGTCTTAAATTATTGTAGCTTATCTCAATAATTTCTTGTACGTTCTTATCAAGATCATTATTCTTCAGACACTTGAGTGTACGTCTCCATACAAATTCATTTTGACTCTTAAGAGTTGCGGCAATGAGTTTGATAGCAAGGGGCAAACAACCACATTTTTTTACAATACCACATCCTATTTCATAGAGATCACGATCACATTCCTCTGAAACTCCTGTGATTCGAGAAAAGAAATCCCGTGCTTCCTCTTCTTCCAAGACATCAACTCTAACTACTTCAAGAACAGAATCAGCGTCAACTGCAATCTGTCGGCAAATGTTTGCATCTCGTGATGTGAGTAGAAACTTGGACCCATTAGGCAAAGGACTCGCTAATCCGATATCTTCAAGTTTAATCTTCTCCCACACATCGTCCAGTATAACCAGAATCTTTTCTTTACGCTCCAAGAATCCTTTAAATCTTTTAGAAAGATAAGCTGCCCTTAGTTTTTCATCACTTTCAGTTAGAGGTTCGCCTGTGTGTGCTGCTATGGCATTCTGAATGGCAAGCAAGTTGGAACTTTTCCCAACAGCTACATCCACAATCCAATTAAACATCTTGTTATCATGTGCAGCCTTTTTCAGTTGTTTCATCAGCGTGGTTTTCCCCACACCACCCATTCCACACAAGGCTATCACTCGAGCCATATCATCATCATCTTGTTGAAGGAGTTTCAATGCATCATTTAATGTCTTTACTCTTGAGTTGAACACACTTGTATTAAATGATAATAAAGCCCAAGCCCGGTATGTGGGGTTGGGTCTATTAGATGATAATAAAGCCCAAGCCCGGTATGCGGGCTTGGGCTTTATTATCATCTAATAACTTGCACCTGATGTTGATGTTGATGTTGATGCAGGGTTTTTGGAATTGACTCTGCCAAGACATCCTTCAGGTTCACGCCAGATGGTGTCATTAGAGATCATTTCAGAACCATCTCCGATAAGACCTTCGATAACCTTGGTATGCCTTAATGCATTTCTTCCTGCTAGAAACTTCTTTTTAACATTAAAGCATCCAATGTTGTTGCTTGGAATGTTGTCAACATCTTCCTTGATCTGTTTAACATCTTCCAACCACACTGGTACATGAGCAGGCATATTGGGATATTGTCTCTTGAGGCGTTCGATATCAGCACTTCGATCTTCCAAAACCTTCATTCTGTTTTTCATGCGCTCAACATGTTCGGCGTACGAAGTGAGGTATCCCAGCTTTTGCTTAATATGACCCGTCAAAACAGTCACAACAGGACCAACGATTGCAGATGCAACATCCATTTTCCTGAGACATAAGAAATCATGTAAACAAAACTAGGGGTAGACACAAAATGAATTGGTTTGGCCCGGGACTATACAGTTTTTGGGTTGACCCATTAATAAAATTAAAAAAAAAAAAAAAAAAAAAAAAAAAAAAAAAAAAAAAAATTGATGTTTGTGTTAGTGATGAGTTAACCGGGTCAAACCAATAGTTAGATAATCAGGCTACATGGGTGACGTTCGGGCCGTAACTCCCACCCGCTAAAACAAACCAGCTTATATCACAGTACTTATTTATGTAGGGTGTCTGGGCTAGTTTTGTGCCATATATCCTAACTGCTTCTGCTTATCTCCTAAAGTGTTTATAATTCGTAAACAGCTTATATCACTTATTTAAATGCAAAAAGAATACTCTGAAAGAAAACTTTGTATGTATTCATATATACTAAGAAAAGAAAGAAAAAAAAAACACATTGCATAATCAGATATGTACTAACAGATGTTAAAGATCTCACCAGTTGTCAAAGAGGATCAAATCCACACAGAACTGATTGAGAAAATATCAAAAGTCAACCAAAATTATTTTGAGACGCCTTATGAGAAAATAGCACAAGTTTGATGGTTTTAAAAATACTAGTAGTAATAAAATATAAAGAAAGATGTTTTGTACGTCACAATTTGTTTAATGGTTAAATTAACAAGTATTGCTTCGGGTCCGCCGCGTTGCGTTGGGGCGTTTTGCATTTTCGGGTATACGGGTTTCGCGTTAAATTTCTAAAGAAAACGGAGCAATTGTTTGAGGAAAATTAACATATTTAATTATATTTATCAGCACATCTGTTTAACGTGGCTCGTTTAAAAAGTAAAAAATAAAATAGAACCTACATTTGAAGAAAATATATGAAGAAAACAGCTAAAGGCTACCGTAACTTTTGCTAGAAATACAGTTTCATCTCAGACCAGTGACATAACTAAATGGAGCTATGGTTTATGTGCATCAGCCGTTTCAATTTCAAATAAGCTAATAATCCAAACACCCCTCAAATATTCAACCATTACTACTACTTACTTTAACTCAAGGATGCTAATAATCCAAACACAACCATTATACAACTTACTTTAACTGAACAAAGTACTTAATTTTTTTTTTTTTTTTTTGTGTATTGTCAAGTTTTTTGCAAAACCAATGGTATAGCTAACCAATTGTGCACCGTACAGCTCACATACGTTGTTGCTTGCGTTATGACTGTGAATCCACCTATATTGGCTAAAAAATATGCAACCTCATAACATTCTTTACTTTACTGCTAAAGTGGTTATATTTAAACAGCTTAATCAAAGCCTTCAATCTGTAAGTAGGATAAAAAATTAAACGATCCCAAACACCTTACGAAGAATAAGAACCTGATCATTGGAAATATTATATATATAAAAAAAAGTCCTTACTAAATGTTATTACTAAATACGTGGCTATTATTAAAGGCTTTATAATATTTCAGCGTATAAATTGAATTTCATTAAAGCTTAAAGAAATTCATCTAGTCCTTTTCATATATATATGATGAAAGTGTTCATGTTGCTATATTAAAACCATGTATCATTATACGTGTTATTCACATTGTTATTTCGGTATTGATGCAAAAATAAAAAGACCAATAGAGCGATGACACACACCTGTTGCCAAGAATTGAATGCATATGAGTAATGAACTGCTCCTTTTGAGGCGAAAACACACCGCGCTTTAGATCAGCTGTAAAGTAATTACTCCAACAAAGGCGCTAACTTTTTTCACAGCCTTGCAGTCCAGCATTCCTAGCAATATCTATCAAACAGCCCTGAACATTCCTTAACATGTAATTCATCGACTTCTCATCTTCTTCTGGTGCCCACAACCCCTTTCTAAGCTTCAGCATCCCCTTCTTTCAGTACCTCTATTATCAGAAACACAAACCTCCACACCTAAGTTGGCGCAAAGACACCTGCAAAAAATCAAGAGAAAAAGTGGGTAGATTAATCTATTACTCCGTAACATCGAAAAAAATATTCAACAATATCAGCTAACTTATTGAGTGGTTTTTGTGGCAATTGAGAACGGGGATGTTCTGATATATTTACAATACTTAACTTTGAATACTTACAAACAGCCAAACAAACCTAATTGTTAGATTTGGAACCAACAGCGATTCTATGTGCTTTAATACCCATACTAACACCTTCAATGATTAGACCCTACACTACTCTATGAGCATGGCTCTCTCTTCACACGATGCTATATAGTGACAAACGACATATATTAGAATTGGCATGTAGCAAAAGAAGCGAAGGAGCAAGTTTGTAACCTCTTTCTTGGACGACATGGTGCCATCACAAACACAAACTGCAATTGGATCCCTGACTACTGCTACAGCTGCGTGTAGTTTACATTCAAAGCCTCCACACCTCAAAACTATAACCAAATGTATTGTTTCCTGCAACCGTCTAAACACATTCATTAGATAAGCTATAAAGTAATCGAAGGATACCAATTTTTTTTTTTTTTTTTTAAAAAAAAAAAAAAAAAAAAAAAAGGAAAGTCAAAATCCATTAGCTCAATTAATCTGGAAAAACTACAACACGAAAATTCAAAATAAATTAAAATGTTAATAGTCCATTAAAAAGAAGTAAACCTTTCTGGATGTTGTAACCGGCAAGAGTACGGCCATCTTCAAGTTGTTTTCCTGCAAAAATCAACCTCTGCTGGTCCGGAGGGATACCTTCTTTGTCCTGAATCTTGGCCTTAACATGGTCAACGGTGTCGGCCGACTCAATATCAAGGGCTGACATGCGAGTGAGAGGATAAAGCTCACAGCAAGAGATGGATACCACTACGTGACATTGGTTCAACCACTGCACGCAGACGTTAATTAAATATAAAAAGCCACCGATAAAGTAATAATCAGTTTCCGAGTTTTTTGAGCCACAAAATCAATGGCATAATATTCGGTTTACTCAAATACTCAAAAATTCAAATTCACTTATCAATTCACGGCATCTCTTTCATGGTTTACAACTACAACCCCCAAACCATAACATGTACTCTATAAACTTCTTATTAACTACTGTGTACAGCAACATAACGAATAATCTAATTAAATATTTAAGCATTTGACAGTCAAATATAATAATTAAACTTTGCTTCATAAGCCCACTGTTCGACTTAGTTACCAGTTTAAGAACTTATTTTCATGTTTAATGAGACTATTTCTCTTTGATCCCGCACGACCATCATAAACAAAATACATGGTTAACACGCTGTAAAATTGTCGATGCACTCAAGGAAAGAAATACCTTTCTGATTATCGGACTCGGAATAGGACCCATGGTTATTGACCTTCACAGCAAATCAGTTGCAGCACTCGGTTTTGCATCTTTCCCTTGCCCACTTTATACTTCTTCACGATCTTCTCTCTCGATTTCCCTAGCCTACATTCCATTATACAAAAACACAAAAGTCCAAAAACACACTTCAGTTTTGTATAAAACTAACTTCATTCGACACACTAACCTGAGTTTCTAAAACAATTTCCAAACCCACCTACGGCACACTTGTCCCGCACTCAAAATTGCAACAAATTCATTTGGTTTCATAAGATTTTTGAATAAATATGACAACTAATAATCATATAACCATAATATGAACCCAAAAAAAACAAACTTTAGTGATCTGTCGCAAGTTGCGGAAGCTATATCATCAAACTTCTTGACCCTCAGTAGCTCCGAACCTAAAAAAATTCACACCTGAAAAAAAAAAAAACTGCAAATAAGAAAGTTTCAATCTTTTTGGACATAACTATTTGTAATTAAAACTCAATAGAAGTAAAACTTATGAGACTTAACATCAAACATAAGATTAATATCACTTAAAGGCTCTTTTTTTAGATGTAAAAAACTGAGACAACCTACACAATCAAAAACGTATCAGGCATGAAGGAGATGAAAGTAAACCAAAAACTCCGTTAGTAATTGAAACTATCTTAAAGCATGAACATATAATCATCAGATTTAGCCAAAACGAATGACAAACATGTAGATGGTCACCAATTTGTTCATCAAACAACACTAACCCAGCCAAGGAGAGGAACCGACATCAAAGAAACGCGTAGAAACTACCGACCTGTTCTGAGGCGGATATGCACCTCCATCAGAGCATAACTCGTTTTCTACTTGGCTGTACGACATGAGTTTCAGTATCCCGTCAACCCCCGCTTGAAGCACAGGAAAAATGTTGACCACGATTTCGAACTTGTCACCAGCTTTTCCAATCCAATTATAAACCGTTGACCCCTACGCGACACCCATATAGGGACTTAGATAGATCAAAGTTCAATGTAAATAGAATTCTATATAAGCTGAAATGAAATGGTAAATACCTTGTGGATACTGCGTACAGAATGAATAGCTACAACCTAAGTTGTAATAAAATTCCAAATGAGAATCAAAACAGCGACAAACACATGCTAAAAGCAATCTCAGATCCTGTGCGCACACATAAAAAACATACGTCAGCAGAAAAACACAGGGGTATATGATGACATACAAAAGATAAACTACTGATAAACTAACGAACGAACATAATTGATCATAACCGCCGCCAACATGGAAACCGACATTCCAAACAATCTGCAACAATTGTAACTAAAGATTAAAAAAATATCCAACTTTAAACAACGAAGACCATAAACTTTTTATAAAAAAAATATTAGAAACAAAACCAAACCATCATCCACGTCCATTAAATCCTCATACTGATCTCCTTTATTAACAACACAATTCGATACGGAACCGGAACTCACCAAAAAAGAATGACCAATACCCAAACCATCTGGGTCAGACCTAACTGAGGAATCGCTAACGACAGCAGAATTAGCACTAACTGGTTCATCCTCCTGCAACCTATGACCACCACTATTCCTACGCACGGCCTTACTCTTAATTTTCATATTGGACACCCCACCTTAAATCTCCTAGACACCCCAACGACGGCAAGCAACAAAGAAAATGAAAGCAACCAACAAAAAGGAAAAAATATACGCAAACACATAACAAAAAAAACCCAACAACAAAAGGCAATAATTGAAGCACCGATTACCTACGCCGGAGAGTAACTGAGGCTGTAAAAGATAGACTGGAGATGAAGGTCGGCACAGCAGATTGAGATGGAGATAAGACAGTGAAGACACGTATACGATTTCACTTCAAAGTCACAAACAAAGGCCTGCGAACACCTCACAGTGCCTGTTACAAAAGAACATAACAAAATGATTACAGACTATTGAAACCCAAAATTTAAAATAGAAAACCCAAACCTTCAGATAAGTTTACGGTCACTTACCAACCTCGTTACAATCCGACTTCACGACCAATCGACAGCCTTTACCATTACTGATTCTTCACTATTAGCTCCTATGACAGCGCAGAAATATAAGAAATAAGCAATAAAAAAAAATGAATACTCAAATCAACTTTTATCCTAACATCTAACCTAACATCCATTTTTTTAACTACAATTTCTAACAACAAAATTACAACACAATATAGATATAGGAAATAACCAATAAAAAAAATATGAGAACCACAACAAAAACAACAAAATATCATCAACAAACCATATTACCAAGTTAATAATCAAGGAAACAAACAACAGATTTGCATACCTTTTGTATTCTTCTTCCAGCACAACATTACCCCTTTTCCGCAATTGATCCAGCTCCACCGATCTCCCACCGTCACATGCAAAATCAAACCGTAACCCTAAACAATCAAATTAGCTATCAAGGTTCAACCTTTACACAAAACCGATGATAGGTTTTCTTTATAACAAAAAATTAAACCAAAAAGAAAAAAAAATCAACCTGGTATAATCGAGTTTTTCACATCAAACACACCAACCACAGCTTCAAAAATATTCCAGCACGAAAACCGATAGTTAACTATCATAGAATCTGTGGCTGTTAACTATTCCGGCACCAAAAATATTCCAGAACCCAAAATATCCGTCACAATCGATCGTCAACTATCATAGAATCTGCAAGCACAAAACAAAAACCCACAATAAGTGAGCGATCGGATCATAAAAACCCACTTTCTGAAAAATCTCTGATTATTATTATTAGCTAAAACTTACTGCAACAAAGGCTTTTAGATCAAAAAGTGTGTCGTGGTTTTGATAAGAATAAGAAAAAAAACCGGTGATCGTTTTGATAAGAACAAAGAGAGTAAGATATGTCGGTAGCAGGTCAGGAAGGAGATGGACAGCGCAGTTGAGCTGAAAGAAAACAGCGGGAGCCTAAACGACATAGATGGGCGTCGTATGGTTGTCCATAAATCTATTTCTATTATTATTATTATTATTATTATTATTATTATATTATATTATATAATAAAATAACTCTTTTGTACAAGCCTACTAAGCACCTTGCATTAAAAATTGATTTAATGCACTACCTTATTTAGCTTGTACAACTCTTCTGCTGCATAACCCTTCTCATTTATTTTTGTTAATCATTCAATTACATTTATAATTTCGAGCTGTCCATCTCTTGAAGCTTTTCCTATACGATTTTTCATTCAAATCAACCAATGCAGTTTCGAATAATCATTAAATGTCAATCGACAGTTTGTCACCGATTCAAAATATTTGTGATACTCATCTGATTCATTAACAAAACCGTAACACACCCTGTCATTTAACATTTGACTCATCAAAGATTCAAAGGTAATCAATTTGAAATCCAATGATTTCACCGATTCATCTTGCAGGTATACTTTCAAAAGATGTTCACTCCTTAGCATGGATTGAATGTGTCTCAGGTATGTTTTCGATTTTAGTTCTCTTATGTATAGAATAAAATCTTCAATTGATTGTTAAATTTATTATTTTGTGTTCTTTGAAGTGTTTGGGTCCATATTCTGTTCTTCTCAATTGAATATGACATGTTCAAATTAAGGGATTGCTTATGAAGCTGCTTATAGAACCTATATGGGAATGATTTTTAGAGCAACTACTTTTAGGGGATATTCGGGATTTCTTATACAAACTGCTTATTGGGGTTGTTTATGATTACTTATTAGAAAACCTATTATAGGGGTTGTTTGGGATTGCTTATGAAACTGCTTATAGGGGCTATATGAAACTGCTTTGGAAATGATTTGTTTAACGTAGTAATTGTTTATGTATTCGACGACCTCTTCAAACTCATATTATTGCTATTATTTTAAAATGTACGCCAACTATTTGATAAAATTCCTCAATGAAACTTTTGTTCGGCAATTCTGTTTTAGAGGTTTAATTACGTGTTTTGTATTGATAAAAGTCTTTGCTTTGTGAAGAACACGAATTCTCATTATGAAGATAAGGAGTCATTAAGCTGCAAGAAGGTTTCTTGAAAAGTAACTCTATTCTAAGAAGCCAATGATATCGGCAAGGTATTTATAGAATTGCAAATTTGATTTTAAGAAGGTTTCTTGAAAGGTATTTCTTGGATGGTTATATTTTTGCTTAGTTTTCCGAATATTTTAATTGTTACTATGTATGTGTTATCTCTTTATCTTGCTACTCAAACAAATATATGGAACTCATATTCTTTATGGGTCATGGCGATATGGTTTTTAGGGATGCATATGAAAGAAAGTGGCAAGTATTTTTAGTAATTCTCTTATTAGGTTCTAACCAAAGCATACTAATGGGTGCAATAGATACAAATGATACCAGATTCCCATTCATTAAGTGGGTGTTGGGTAAGCTTTTTTTTGGGTTACTTATCATGCTTAATAGATGTTTTATTGATGCATTCTCACCGTATTACCAGCTCTTAGTACTGCTCTTTTAACCCATAATGTTTTTAGGAATCATGTGAAATCTCATTTTTATAAACTTATCATTCTAAATGAAACTCATGTTCATTGTAGGTAACAACCTAAATATTCAGTTAATCATGTGAAATCGCATTTTAATAAACTTATCATTCTATTGCTAGCAACATATGCCAACGAATAATAGGTGAGGCCAGCATCTTGATATTACTAAAAGCTCTATGTTTCAGGAGCTGGAATAAGAAATAAATAGGCTGGCGTTGTGGATATTGAGAAATTGAGTAGACATATATGTGGCATTCACAGGAGTACAATTGAATGGACTTGAAAAGGTCAATTATCGTCTAAGCAGCAAGTGAGGTACATGTAGCTTGCTCAACAGGGTTGTTTGGGCTATTTTGTAACTTCGTTTTCATTGTTAATGAATAGTATAGTGCGATGTTGATTGTATTCTCACTTTACGACTCAGTTTTTGATAATGGGTAGGTAGGTATTGGGTAAAATTGTAGGTTTACTTTCATTGATTGCATTGTTATAATTGAATTTAGGGTTAAATTTAGTTAACCATAAATGTCGCCTAATAGAAGCTGGAAATCTTTATACAATTTCCAATAGCCCCGGAGCACTAATTGCTGGGGAAAGAATACTAGGATTAATATCCTTGCCATTACTTAATGGTAATTTCATAAGCCTTTTTAGCTAATGTTACTTTTTCATCCTTTATACCATGGACGATTTTCTTATAACTAAACTTGCTCATTTCTAAACCATTTGTGGTATTTGCACCCTCACATGTGATGAAGGAATTTTGAAACATATCTTTGGTGGGCACATGCTCTTACGGCAAAATATTTTAGTATGCATCTGCATAGATATGGCAACATGACTAAGATATGCTTCGACTCAAAGGGTACTCTAATGCTTAAAACAACCCAACTTATTTTAGTGATAAGTAAAATCAGGTTATAATTTGAACTGGATTACACGCGTTGCCAAACACCCCTTATAGTTTTTTTAGCACTACATTGTCAGACTTATGCCGTTGTGTTTTATGGCTGAACTAGATTGCTATCGTTAGGCATTTTCCGTCCATCACGTAAATAAGGAATGTTTGAGTTGTCTGTTTTTATGCTTATGTACTTACTTTTCGAGTTTATTTAACTAATTGATTCACCAAATATTTTGATAAAAAAGGAGCTTTACTGGTAGAAACTCCTAAAACATGTCACTATTAGGTGTAGAATTAGGAGCCTAAATAGGAGCTGCCATAGGTGCGCGTATGCGGGCTGAAATAGGCAGGTTAGGCTGATAAAATGGGATTAATATGGATGTGTTTCGCGTCTGAAGTAGGGGCTAAAATGAGCCTGTTTTGAAGCTGAAATAGAAGTGGTGTTGCGCCCTGAGATGAATGTGTTTAGATGGTATGAATTGCACGTCTCTCGACAACATTATGCTTGAATTATACAAAGTACATTACTCCATTACATTCATTTACCACTGTCGAGTAACATAATAGAATACACTATAAGGACTTTTGACGTACTTGCTATCCTTTTTTCTAACATTGGCTGATAAATGGATCAAAATACGGCCTCTATTCTCACCAGTTTCTGATAATTTCAGGATGACCTTGCTGCAAAGATCACATGAATGCTGTTGAAGCTGGAAAACATGAAGCTCATTTTGATATTGGAGTCACTGGCATCTTTGGCTGCAAAATTGAAAGAAGCTGTGCAGGTGCAAAACCTATCCAATCGGTCGCGTTTATCAAGCCACGAGGATTTCACACTAACTTATTATCTGCCCAAGTTGCCGTCAACTAAGAGATGCAAACATAGTAGGATTTGCAAAAGTGATAGATAATCGGTTAGATATTTATATAGATGAAGCATGTACAAAATCGTCCTCAAGGATTCTACAACCAATTTTGTTAAAACTAATTGTATAACTTGGGTTACTACATATCACCTACTGTAGTGTGATGGCACAAATCTGAAATCAAGACACTTTCAACAGTGATGGCCCAACAATGTAATAACCTTTTGTATATATGCTTTTCAGTACCATACCATCTGAACAATCCAATTATATGAGCAATCAAGTTATTTGTGGCAGTAGGCGTGTACACTTTTGGGTTATGTTTTCATGAACTAACGTATGCAAACACCCGCGGCAACGCATAAAGATTCAATTTTTCTGCATATGAATTGAATGCCATATATGAATTGAATGCCATATATCAGTTGGCATACTTTTTATATGAAATTGACCTAATATAGTCAAACACAAATTGTAATATATCAATAGCAAATTGTAATATAAGTCATATAGTTAGTTTGGTGCATAATATGGTATTTAGACCTGCATAGGGGTGTGTTTGGATACCATGTTCCCTTTGAAAGATGCCAACTACTATATTAAACTAAGGAATACATAATGGGGTACAACAGTTAATGGATTGATACATATGGTTGAGTGTATAATGGATACACGGAAGCCCATTGTATATTGTTTTGTTTGTTACTGAGGTTTTATTTCATATCAGAGTTTATAAGTTAACGTCCTAATATTTATTTTTCTTTTTCAACAACAATTTTTTTATACCAATTGTCAATAAACATTATTAATTATAAAAAAATTTCTCTTACTAAAAAATTAATTTGTTAGATTAGTAAGAACTTTGAAGGAAGCAAATATAATAAATGAAACACACTTTGGAAAGACGCTGATCATTCCGAGGTTGAAATTACACCGTTTGATAAACGTTTACCCCTAAAGATCATAATGATTTACAGTAATATCTTGTGGCCGTTTCATTTGCTATGACAATAAACAAAAACCGGGGCCAATCTCTTACAAAGGTGTTCATGGAATGAACATAGGCTACTCGGTTCAAATCCTATGCACGGAGGGCTTAATTAAATTACTTAAAGGGTTGTTTTGGAGTGCCTACTTAAAATACTTATAGCCTATACGGGTTGTTTGGACTCCTTATCTAAACGTCCTATAGGGTTGTTTTGGAGTGCTTATTTAAATTACTTATACGAGCTGTTTGGAGTGCTTATAATCTAGGTTGACCTAAAGATAAAGGAACTGCTTATAAATGGACTTTTCAGGATTGTTTATTGAAACCGCTTACCAAATGAAAGTTTGCGGAGAAGATTAATTCTATGAGTTTTTAGTTTTGTTCGGGGAGAAATAAGCTTATAAGTCTTGACGATGTACAAGTTGTTAATCTTAATCTTACCCAAACACACAATATTTTAACACTATACTTTTAGCTACTAAAAGAAAGAACATATTTTTGACTTGCTCCGTTTTAAATCGTCAATTGTTTAATCTTTATATGATGGCTAATGATGTAAGGGGTGTTTGGGTTAGGTTTTTAAACAAAAGCTTATGTTGTGCTTTTGGGTTAGCTGTGGTAATTAACCTAAATAAGTTTGAGGATATTGAAGCTTTTGTCGATAGCGTGAATTGGGAAATAGCTGTTGTTAATGGGATTTTTCTCCAGTGTTACGTTTTTAACAAGAGTTTATGTTGTGGTTTTGGGTTAGCTATGGTAATTAACATGGATAAGTTTGAGGATATTGAAGCTTTTGTCGATAGCGTGAATTGTTATGGATTTTGATAATAGTAGCTAAATTTTTGCCCCAGCTTAGGAGTAGTAAATGGTTTAGAGGAGTTCAATTAAGTCGTGGCTTACCTCTTAGTTCAAGTAATTACTTGCTTTTGTCACGGGCATATAATTAGTAAATGAACTACAATTTTCATAAATCCTCATACTATTCTTACTATTTACCAGTAGATATCAATATTTTTTATTTGTTTAATCATTTATATTTTTAGCATAATAGTATTGTATTTAATAAAGAGTTGTTAAAATTGGTAAAAGAAGGATAGGTATACACATTGCTACTTATCACCATCAAGATGCTGTTTATCTGTAAGTTAAGGGTTGGCATTACCCTACCAAATTATATTTATTGCATGATTTTATGTTTTCCAGATGTTAATATTGCACGCAGGTATAACAGTCGAGGCAATCGGCACTTAATCCAACCCTTCTTTTGTGATTGATTGATGAAGAATTCAGTTACAACTCCTAATTGGTCCATGGTATGCAAATTTTTATTATATCATTAGTGATAATGATTAGCAAGTACGTGTGGCCATGCGGGGTAGTTAATTTTGGCATATTTTCGGCTACACGAGTTTTGTTATAAAACTAATGCAACTGAAAACCAAAATATACTTATGGTATTAAAATAAGATAAAATTTAGCAAGAGTAGCCATAAAGAAAAATAGCAAAGAAGATAAAATTTTCAAACATCAAGTATTATAAATAGTACTATTTAGTTACAACAAGCATAAAGAAAAATAGCATAAGTAGCAAGGGATAATATAATAGATGTTTTCAAGAGTTTAAAAGATTGTGTAATCAATTTGCAGGTTAGCTTCAACTTCGCATTCACCTTTGCTAAAGCTATGTTAGCTTATGTACATCAAAGAAATAATTAAAGTAATTAGCTCCATTTATTGAATTAGCTCCATTTATAAGGTACTCCCACGTATGTTGGTAGCTGGTGCGTTCAATGTTGCAAGAATAAGTTCCACAAGACAAGCAAGCGGGGTTTGAAGGTTGTCGTTTGTGATCAGGATGGTAATCTCTTCAAAACCACAACAAATGTCGTGTATAAAGAAGTACTTGAAGGTCTTTGAACAAGGTTCATGTTATATCATGTACGTATCATTGGTGTAATCACGTTATATTATACTATGGTTCATTATTTTTAATGTTACAAGGTTTGTTAGCAACTCAATTGATCATTGAAATCACACATCATTTTATGTTCGAGTCAATCTATTTTAGATTGGCAACGCGATTGTTGTAAATCAATTGTGACTCAAACATATTTTAAATTTAACAAATTTACGTTATTACTTTTATTATCATCTCATTTATCTATTTCTTTAAAAACTAACCCGGTGTCAACGGGTCTCTAAGCTAGTTATATATATAGTAATGTTTAGGAATACATTGAGATTTGCAAAATTAGCAGAGGTCCACTATGTAATTTTCACAATTTGTTTAATGGTTAAATTAATGTATTTGGTTAAGCTTTTTTGACTCTATCACTAAAACACAAAGACAAAATGAGTGTGGGAGCAGTTAGGCATCATTCTCAAGTCACTTTCATTTGCTAATTTTATATTCATTCATCTCTTAGGGTACTGGCAACCATGCCGAAGCCTTTTTTTCATGCCTAATCACCCACCAATAATATCATTCCATCTCATCTCATACCAATCTCATACTATAGAACAATAAGTAGGATTTAGCAATACATGTAAAGTACAGGGGTAGAAAATGTAATTAGTTTGAAGTTTAGTTGTTTACTGTTCTAATTCTGTATAAAAGGTGTACATCTCCTTCCTCCCACAATTAATTCAATAACATCATTTCATTTTACTTTCATTTCCGCATATTTTGATATGGTATCAGAGCAGTGAAGCTCGATTCTGTTACATAACCGTTTTCTAACGGTTTTAACCGTTTGTTCTTAATTCGTTTCATCTTCATCATCTTCATTCTGTAATCATTGCTTCGATTAACAGTTACAGGAGTGTTTTAATGGCGAATTTGAACAATAACCCTAATCCAAACATCACTAATTCATCAAACCCAGTCAATTTTGACCAAAACACCATTAACAATCAAGATTTAGGTTCTCAAAACATGGCTAATGATCCGTTGTATCTTGCAAGTTCTGATCACCCAGGCATGATGTTAACCAATACACCATTCAATGGTGGTAACTTTCTTGGTTGGAGTCGTACGATTAAGATGGCGTTAGGGGCAAAATTGAAGTTAGGGTTTATAGATGGATCATCACCTAAACCAGCATTGACTGATGTCAATTATCAGCGATGGATTCGGTGTGATTACATGGTGACGTGTTGGATCTTGAATTCAATGATTGCTGAATTGTCTGATTCTTTTCTTTATGCTCATTCTGCTTTTGATCTTTGGAAAGAACTGGATGAAAGGTATGGACAGAGTAATGGCCCTCTTATCTATCACATTGAAAGAGAATTAAGCAAAGTTTCTCAAGGCAATCTTACTGTAGCAGCTTATTTCAATAAGCTGAAACGTTTTTGGGATGAATTGCATAGTCTTAATGGTGTGCCTGTTTGTTCTTGTGGAAAGATGAGGGAATGTTCATGTGGAATTACTGAAAAGTTTCTGGAAATTGATAGTAGGTCCAAATTGATGTAGTTTCTAATGAGGTTTAATGATGAGTTTGAATCTGTGAGAAGTCAAATACTTTCCATGGATCATTTGCCAGACATAAACAAAGCTTATTACATTGTTCAGCAAGTGGAGAAACAAAAACAAGTTACACCTCAAGTTGGTGATCCTACTGCTTTCTTTGTTAATCTCAAGAATGGTCAAAGAAACAATCAAAGTTCTAATTCCAGAAGAGAAAATAGGCCTGACAACAAGAAAATATGCACTTTTTAGGGCATTTGGTTGAGCAGTGTTTTGAAAAAATAGGTTATCCTGATTGGTATAAGGGTAAGAAAGGAAAGAAATGTGGGTTCAAAATGGCTAATCAAGTTGCTTGTGACTTTGATCAGTTTGCTCAGAGAGATACTCCTTTTCAGATGGATTATGAGAATGAAGTGGTTGGTGAAAAGTTGGATTTAGATCAGAAATTGGTCAATGCAGTTTGCCAAGAAATGATGAAAATGTTTAAAGGCAAAGGCATTGATTGCAACAGTAGTGTGGCTAGTTCTTCCAAGCCACATGCAGATATCTTCTTTCATGGCATACATGTTCCAACTGGTCTGTCTTTTCATGCTTCAATTAAACTCATGGTTGATAATGCTGGTCTTAAAATTGATATTGATTGGGTTGTTGACACTGGAGCTTCAGACCATATGTCACCACATTTACACCTATTTGAGTCCATCAGAATATTGAGGAAGCCCATTAAGATTAAGTTGCCTGATGGGACTTGTAAATGGGTCACCAAAGTAGGCAAAATAAGAATCAATGACACCCTTATTCTTAATGATGTTTTCTATGTGCCTGAATTCAAGGTCAATTTGCTGTCAGTAGGAAAACTTCTAAATACTCAGCATCTTATTGCTATTTTTTTCCCTACCTGGTTTGCTTTTCAGGACCCTTCAACTAGACAAATTCTAGCTGCTGGAGAGGGGTTCAACAACCTCTACATTTGCAGATCTTCTACAAAAACCCCTACTCAAAGTTCATTTCCTGTTTTTTCTTCTTTTGTTAATCAAGTTGTTCAAAATAAGCCAAACAATGTGTCAATTGATTTGTTTCATTCTAGACTTGGGCACAGTTCTGTATCAAAATTGATCCATGTTCATGATTGTAACAAGGTCAATATATCTCATTTCTTTTGTGGCACTTGTTTACTTGCCAAACATCATAGGTTGCCTTTTCCTTTGAGTCATACTAGATCAAAGGCACCTTTTGAGCTTATTCATGTTGATTTATGGGGTCCATATAAGTCTGCAGCCCTCAATGGTGCACATTACTTTTTCACTATAGTTGATGATCACACTAGATGCACTTGGACTTATTTGATTCATACAAAGGACCAAATCCATAACACTATGTCTTCTTTTCTTGCTTACATTGATAATCACTACAAGGCAAAACCTAGATTCCTAAGATCTGATAATGGAACAGAGATAGTGAATAAGACATGTTTGGATTTGTTGAAATCTCTTGGCATTATACATCAGAAGTCTATGGTGTATACTCCTCAACAAAATGGAGTAGTAGAAAGAAAGCACAGGCACCTTTTAGACACTGCTAGACATCTTAAGATTCATGCTAACTTGCCAAGTAAATTTTGGGGAGATTGTATCTTGGCTGCTACATATTTGATCAACAAAATGCCAATGAAGATTTTAGATTGGAAAAGCCCTTTTGAAATATTACATGGTATAGCACCTTCATATGACAATCTCAGGACCATTGGTTGTCTTTGCTATGCTGCTGTAACAAAGCCTCATAAAGATAAGTTTGAGCCTAGAGGTAACAGGTGTGTCATGATTGGCTATCCATCTGGACAAAAAGGGTACAAGTTGTATGATTTGCAGACAAAAGAGGTCTTTTGTAGTAGGGATGTTATTTTCAAAGAAGATTGTTTTCCTTTTAAAGAACCAACACCAGCATCCTCTCCTTTACCAAAGCCCTTTACACCAGCATATGAAGATGATTTTGAAGTTCAGAATAATTTGGGAGCATCACACAATTCTCCAATTGATCCCATTCCTCCTGAACCAACCAGAAGTTCCCATTCCTCCTGAACCAGAATTTCCCACTTCACCTGAACCAGAAGTTCCCATTTCTCCTGAACCAGAAGTTCCTATTCCTCTTCCACCAATTGTCCCACTTAGGAGATCTACAAGGTCTTCTACTAAACCAACTTGGTTGCAGGATTTTGTGACACCTAAAGCTGGATTGGCTTACTCTGTACCTAATGTCAAACAACCTGCTTATCCACTTTTCCATACTCAAGACTTTGATAGTTTTCCAAAGGATTATGTAGCTTCTTTAGCTCATGTTCTGAATGCTAATGAGCCTGCTAATTACAGTCAAGCTGCTGTAGATGTTCAATGGGTCAAGGCAATGGATTCAGAATTACAAGCATTAGAAGAAAATGACACATGGGAATTGACAACTCTTCCTGATGGTCACAAGGCAATTACTTCAAAATGGGTATTCAAGACTAAATACAAACCTGATGGAACTGTGGAAAGATTCAAAGCAAGACTGGTCATACGAGGTTTTGATCAAAAGGAAGGAACAGATTATAAACATACCTTTTCTCCTGTTGCAAAAGCTGCAACTTTGAGAGTTCTAATAGCAATAGCAACAGCTAAGGAATGGCCTTTGCATCAGTTAGATGTAAATAATGAATTCTTACATGGCTTTGTTGAAGAAGAAATTTACATGAAGCCTCCTGAAGGGTATACAAAAGCTGCACCAGGGCAAGTTTGCAAGCTAAAGAAATCATTATATGGCCTCAAACAAGCTTCAAGACAATGGAATATAGAGTTATCAAAATTCATTTCTTCTTTGGGGTTTGTTCAATCAAAACATGATTATTCTTTATTTGTCAAGGATACTGGTGATAGTTTTACAGCTGCATTGGTTTATGTGGATGATATTTTGGTTACTGGTAACTCAGAAGAGGAAATTCAGAAGTTCAAAAAGGCTTTGGATCAGAAATTTACCATTAAAGATTTGGGTCTTGCAAGATATTTTCTAGGAATTGAGTTGTGCAGAACAGAGAATGGCACATACTTACACCAAAGGAAATACATTCTTGATCTACTGAAGGATGCAGGCTTAACAGCAGGAAAACCAACTACTTTCCCTTTACCTCAAAATTTAAAGTTATCCTTGGACAAAGGAACACCTTTGAAACAACCAGATTCTTATAGAAGGCTTGTTGGCAGACTTCTTTACCTATCAATGACAAGACCTGACATTTCCTATGCAGTTCAACATCTAAGTCAGTTCATTTCAGCTCCCAAAGATCCACATATGCAGGCTGCCATTCATCTTTTAAGATACTTGAAAGGTACCATTTCCAAGGGTCTGTTTTATCCAGTGCAGCCACAACTTAAGGTTGCAGGGTTCTCTGATGCAGATTGGGCTTCCTGTTTAATGACTAGAAAATCATTAACAGGATATTGTATTTTTCTGGGACATGCTTTAGTCTCTTGGAAGACAGCCACAGTCTCAAGATCTTCAACTGAATCAGAGTATAGAAGTATGGCAACTACTACTTGTGAATTAGTTTGGCTTACATATCTGCTTAAGGACTTGCACATTCCAGTTCAAGTTCCTATTACTCTTTTTTGTGACAACAAAGCAGCCCAACAAATAGCAGCTAATCCTTGTTTCCATGAAAGAACAAAATATTTGGACATTGATTGTCATTTCACAAGAAACAAAGTCCAAGAAGGTTTTCTACAGACTGCATATATTCCTACTCATCTACAACTTGCAGACATTATGACCAAGGCTTTGGGACAAGCTCAACATTCCTTTTTGAATTCCAAGTTGGGTTTCACAGATGTTCCAACTTGAGGGGAGGATATAGAACAATAAGTAGGATTTAGCAATACATGTAAAGTACAGGGGTAGAAAATGTAATTAGTTTAAAGTTTAGTTGTTTACTGTTCTAATTCTGTATAAAAGGTGTACATCTCCTTCCTCCCACAATTAATTCAATAACATCATTTCATTTCACTTTCATTTCCGCATATTTTGATACATACCAAAAAATAGATTTTTAGTGGCAACCATGCCTAACCCATACCTCAACTATTATTTTTTTAAACCATGCAACAGCTACCCCATTTAGTGTCCAACGTTCATATTTGTTTCTTTTCTTGCCCATGTAGATTCGGCAATCTTTGCCGATTTCACAAACCAAGCTTCCATGCCGCATGATGCCGAAAAGGAGGCAGCACTCATGCCGCTCGGCATGCTCCAAACCGAAGGGCAAACCGAGGGTGTTGACAGTACCCTTATGGTTTATTTCATGGAGAGTGGCAAAAGGGGCAGACAGGCCGGGCAGGGGCCACGGTTCAAACGGCTCGGGCCTGAACTGGTACAGGTCAAACGGACTCACGTTATACGAATTGTTTTAAAAAAGAGTCAAAATAAAAAAGTAAATTCCTCGAGCAAAACCCCTCAGTTATACTTAAAAAATTAAATATATTGTACCTATATGTTTTTCTTTTAAAATAATTGTAATGTTCTCTAGTTGAGAGAAAATATGTGCCGGTTAATGTCAATCTAACTTTTAAATAGGCTATATATGCCCATTTCAAAAAAATAAAAGAGCTAAATGTGCCAAGTTTTTTACAAATTTGCCCAAATTAACCCAAATATATTATTTTGACACAAATTGGCATCTCTATGTTTGACACAAGTTGTAGAAGAGTGGTAAAACTGTACAAGTGATCATGCTAGTAAAACAACATACCTAATTTAAACAAATACTACCCTCACCTTAGAATAAACTGAAAAACCTCCGAAAAATATAAATGCGTGAGTGAGAGAACTCAACAATAAATGCATACGAGGAATCATGACCCGTGCGATGCACGGGTTTTGTTCACCATGAAAGAATCCTTGCTTGGCAAAGGTTATGTGTATTTAGTTATTATGCTTAGTTTTGTTATCTTTGTGTATGATTCCTTTTCTCAGCTCGTTCTTTATATGGGCAAACATAGTTAATTATGGAACATTGGAACGTAGTGCTCTAATGCTTTTTTATGGCTGTATGGTTAGAGTAATATGATGGTGAATGTTGGGAATTAAACGTAGCAGTACTAACTGTTATAGGTACTGTCAGGCATACAAGCAAGACTAGTGAAGAATACACTAGCAGTACTAACTGCTAGTATATATGGTTTGTACTGCCAGTAGGAGATGTACGCGTTTTGTAATTATGGAATAGATTGCATATATATCTTATATGTTTAGATTGATACGAATATATTGTAGTTATCTTGTAAAGGACTCCTTAAGCTATAAAAGGAGATCCTAGGGTTAGTTGTTAGTACGCATCTTTTGTTAAGCTTCAAGGTTGTAAACCCTAGTGATAAGGAAAGATCACTCGTATTATAATCAATAATATTGAAGCATTTTGTTACATTCTTGTTTACTGTTCTATACACATTCAATTATCATTGTCTTCTAAAGTACTAAGTAGTAGATTCCGCATACTACTTGGTATAACCTCAAAGTATCTATTAACACAAGTCTCACAAAGTGTTTAGATCCTCACAAGTGGTATCAGAGCCTTGGTTTATGATACTTCGATTTAGAAGATACACCCCAAATCACTTTGCTTTCTCAATCAAATCTCATGGAAATGGAATCCTCACCAACCGGAGTCACAGTTCTTTATGTAGATGTACTCTCACATCATTCCTTTTTTGTTTGGTTGCGGTTGAGGAAAATGTTACTTTTATGGACGATATTTAATATGTGTATGTTTAGAATAGAACTCGAGACCACAGGATTGTACACTTTGCGTATGAAGAATTAGTAATTAAATAATTTAATATAAAAGTTATATTTAATTATTAAATACACAATAATGACTAACGAGCGTTAAAGTAACTAATGGAAATTGACTAACGATCGTTAAATGTAAAAGAGAATGACTAAAATGAAAATTAGAGATCGGGAAAGTTCTAGAAACCCCTAAGGGTAATGAATAAACTTATTCAGCGACCCTTCCTAAAGTACTACAATTCACAATGCTTATTCAACAAGACCTGAAGATACATCACTCGTTGCAATAAATCACAAGTGTATTGTTTCAAATTATCACGACACTTTTTATTGGTATATGGTTAAAAACAACAGAACCAATTACACATTTCTTGTGTTGTCGAAGAAAAAATATATGTTCACATAAGTTTTAAACATATTATATTACTTATTAAACATGGGTCACAAGTATACATAACTATTAAATCTCTATATTATAAATAAAAATGACAACAACAAAAGAAATAGAGAGGGACCTGATTAATGGAGGGGAGTTCGGAAGTAAGTGCGGTTTTCTTCTATGTAGAGAATTGGTGATCATATAGAATCGATCAGCCTATTCGACTTTTTTGATCTTGAGCATGGAGTAGGATCTGAACATGACCTTCATATTCACCCGCTTTCAACTTGTACCTTAACTTCTCTTCTGCAAGAATATGGACATATTTTATCACCTCCTTCAAATTTTACACTAACAATTTGTCAACTCGATGATTAACCAAAAGCAAATTAATCGAACTTCTAGTTATCTACAATAGCGATAGGAACACAAATCTAAGCTACTTAGAAATGCTATACGTAGCCTAAAAAAATCCCCATTCACGGCATACAGAGTGCAGATTCTTTAGTTGTTCCGTATTTTAGTTGTGCAGATTCTTACAGTAATCAAATGAGCTACTTATACATAGGTTGATTGTAAAACCAAATAGCTTATTGCATTAAACTTATTCAACGACCCTTCCTTAAAGTACCTACAAATCACAATGCTTATTCAACAAGTCCTGAAGATACATTACTGATTACTCGATGCTATAAATCACAAGTGTATTGTTTCAACTTTATCGTGACACTTTTTATTGGTAGATGATTAAAAACAACATAACCAAGGTTGTTAAAGTCGTGGTCTGATCGTAGGATTATTCAATCTTACAAATATCAAAGAGATATGGGTTAATGTGGATCGTTTTATTCATAAATTGTAGGAACAATCTGATGATTGTTTTAAACTATTTATAATAGCCGCAATATAATGATTTCTTTTTATAAGATACAACACATAATCAAATCCAATAATAATACAACATTCACAACAAAGAAGTTGTAGAAAAATCCGTCATCAGTAAGTGAGCTCAATAATTTTTAAAAATTTTAGATTTTCATTTTTTTGAATCGGTTCAAATTTGTTTCAAAATTTGATTATTGGGATTATTAGTGAGGAAACTATTTGAACCCGTTCAATTCTTCTTAGATCTTTATTTTTTTGAATCGGTTTAGATAAGATATTCGATTGCATAAAAGCCTCTGCTGCTCGTAGGTTTATCAAAGGGGTGCATGACTTAAATGACCTGTCCCCACTGGAATTTGACCCGGTTTATTTAAGTTGGTAAACTGCCTTATGACGTCTAATTTTCTATAAATCATTTTCCATAGATCCAAATGGATTTACTCTCATATTTTAATTGCTTTTTTCTTTGAAAAAGTGTCAGATAATATAGAAATGAAAACTAGACTCATGAAAAATCTTTGGTGACAACTCGTGAGTGCGACACATCTATCCGTTTTGGATAATTCTGAAGGATCGCATACGCTGGTACCTAGTGACTGATCGAGTTATACACTGGTAAGGACACAGTTGTCACTTTGTCTTTGCTAGAAATGAAGGCAATCAAGAGGGACTCGAGTCCCGCCTCAAAGCCCTCAATTTATAGTCACATCTGGAATTCTGGATCAGTTTGAATGGCACCTTTTGCATGAGTGAATTGTTTAAAAGATAGCGTGATGAAGTTAAATATAGCATATGCATGCCCATTATGCAAATATTATAGTGTGACATCAACATAATCTAATTAAAAAACAGTTATCTAGTTTGCTAAAATACAGCTAAAAAATGATGTTTCATGAAAATGAAAAACAAACAGACCCCCACTCCCCAAATTACTAAACTCACCATACAATATTTATAACAAACAACAGGCCCATAGCTTTCAAACTATTCCATTTCATTCACTTGTGCTCGACTGTAAGTAAAATCATCAAATGCATTTGATTGGTTTACTTACGCTAATTAAATATTTAATTTGTTTTTATTAATTGATTGGTTTATTTTTAATAGTGCCAGAATTGCAAGGTTATTTCTAAAGAAAAAGCAAGGTTGGCTGCTATTCAGGTACATACAATTTTTAAAGGTTTTTGTCTTTTCTAAGGTTATATCCGGCCATGACCGGTTAGACCCGGCTATAACCGGTCAAGACCCAGCAATATTCGGTTAGACCCGGTCATATCCAGCCAAGACCCATTGTCAGCTTCAAATGATTCCATATATCGGGTTTTTATCTTGTTTCGTTGTAGTGCATGGTTTGAATGTATGTATCAATTAAGGACCTGAACCTGAACTTAGTAGTTTCATAATATGGATGCAATACTAATTGCGCTTAGTAAATCAATTATGTAACACCCCAACCCGATAAGGGTAGAAGTATCACAGTATGGTGTCATATCAGAACATACATAATGAACATAAATCAAACAGCGGAAGCCTTATAATAAATCTCAGGAGAATTCAAGTCAACAAGACTTATCAATACATAAATACAAAAGGAAAAACTCCAAAACTGAAAATATATTAACAAAATCAAATGAAGTCTAAGATGACTAGGCATGGTCTCTATATCAGCTCATCTCTCAAACCCAAACAATCCCCAGCTCCTAGCTTATGTACCTGCCGCAGGAAAAGAAATGCGGCTGAGCTTAAAAAGCCCAGTGAACAGATATAACGATACAATAATAATAAAACTGAGTTGAGAACAAAGTAAGGGAAGTCAGTCTATCAATCTGGTATATCAAAGGAACAAAGTATGGTAAAGGAAACATAGGAAAAAGGGGGGGTGATAACGCTACACGCGTCGTTCGGGGTCAAGGAAACTTCCTTTTCTTCGAGCAAGTTTTATAACACCCTAGGCAGTGAACCTAATCGTTGTAGTGTAGTAATTAGGGTAAGCCACGGGTATTGATATCGTTCTCTAGGGGAATAGGAATGCTAGTAAGGAGTTACTACGCTAAGGTTAAGGTTGAGGAAGATTATTTTTTATCTTTTTTTATGTTTTATGAAATGGAAAGGTACGAATCTCGGGTATTGGATTTGGGGGGGGGGGTTGGTATTTCTACCGATTACTCTACTATTATCTAATTATCTAAACTAAGGTTGTGGGAGTCTATGTCTAATTAATGTGTGCTCGTATGATAGTTTAAAGATGTGTTTACTTAGGTTGTACTACTCCTTAATTATCTCCTATAGTTGTCACGTCTTATTCTTAGTTGCGTTGTGTGTCTAAAGTTGTAGGGTATGCGTTTCTCCCTAACTCTTTGAACTTACCAAAGGGTCTTGTCTACAAACCCACTAGGGATGATAAACTCCTACTCTAAGGCGCTCTTTGGATGGTTTAGCCTACAACTACTCAGGTAATTATATTCTAAGGTTCACAAAGATGAATCAAGCATTAAGTACACAACGAATGACCTATCGCATTACTAGATCATATATCAACTAAGATAAGAAACAACCAATCAATATTCAATAATTAAGTTTCATACTTCCAAAGCAAACACACAAATAAATTAGCCGGACATGGAGAACATGCAAGCATACACACAAATAATCAAAGACATAATTGAATTAATGAAGTAAAGACTTATCTTGATGTAAGATAGGGTTTAAAACCCTAAAATACTGTACAAGACACCTTAGGTTCGGTTTTAGGTTTTTACTCCAAAAGACTCTCCACACAAAAGACTGAAAAATTCGGATTCTATATATAAGATTACATATGCGACGGCGTCACCTTATGTTTAGTGACGCCGCCGTGTCGCCGTCATTAGGGTTTCGTCTTGGCCACGTTAACCTTGCGACGGCGTCACCTTATGTCCGTGACGCCGTCCTCTTCAGCTTCTGACGTCGTCTGGATTGCATCTAGGCTGACGGCCTACTCTTTCACAACTAGACGTCGTCGCTTGAAAATACGAGTTTTGGGTTCTGGACCGTCACAACAATTTTGGGACGGCGTCGCAATTAGCTCCTGACGCCGTCGCCTTCTGCTTCCAGCAGCTGTGAGTGTCTCGATTTTGACTTTGGCCATTTTCTTCATATATTCGCGCCTTTTCGTCCAAATAAGTGCCATTCCAGCATTTTGCCTTCACGAGACCTAAAAAGTGAAAAGGAACGATATTAAGCAATAACGGATACAAAAGTGATCAAATAAGGACTAAAACGACCCCTCAAAATGGTACCTTTTAAAACCTTATCAGGGGGTCAGTTATCCACCACGAGCCAACAAAACAAATCAAATCAAATCATATATCCATAGTAACATGTAGTAACCAATAGTAACCATAGCAGATATAACAGACATGGAGTGATCAGCTCCCAGATTGTGAAGACGCGTATTGCACACGACATCATTCACCAGACAAATCATAATATATCAGATAACAGAACAAATCTAGGATGCATCCATACGCCCCTGCAGACAGATAGTGGCCATACAATATATTGAGCTCATAATCAGATAACAGAAAGGGACGGTGTGTAACATCACTCGTACACACTAGAGTCATGCCATTGATGCATCAATGACACGGACATGGAACCCCCATGCCTAGTGATAGCTCGGGTCTCAAACTGACAGGTCAAAGCAAAAGGTCCACAATATACAATATGTAAGTCATCATAATCAGAGTCCAATATCATTAGTCTACAATTCAGAGGTTCATAGCAATAGTCCAGTATCAAAGGTTCAGAAACTAAGGTTCAGTAACAGAGGTTCAATAACAGAGGGGTCAATAGCAATAGTTCAATATCAGAGCAAAGGTTCAATAAACAAAGGCAAGAGATCAGAGATGCAAAGAGATCATGAGAAATCCCTACTGAAAAGGGATAGAATATCCGTACCTTATTCGAAGCACTCAACAATGAAATGAAAGTCAAGAAATGAGATCAATTCCGTCGCCCAGAACCTATATGAATTAGATAACGCTCCATAAGAAACAGATTACTCGTTTTAGACGGCTTTCCATTTTTAGCAGGTTTCCACTTTTAGTAATCTTTCCATTTTAAGTAACTTCTATTTAAGGTAACTTTCATTTTTAGCATATTTCCATATTTAGCAAGTTTAGCCATTTATGATGCACTTGAAGACATATTAGGTTAAGTGAGTGTTTATAGACTTTAAGGATCATTTATGCCAATTTAAACAAGTTTAGGGTCTAAAGTGTAATTATTACAAAGTGTATGGTCTTAAGTGTAAATATGCCATTTTTACCCATTTTACTAATTTAGCCCCTTTAGTCATTATATTCACAAATCAACCCTTTAATGTCAATAATTATGCATATGACATTAATTCCACGTAATTCGTACATGTACACGTATAACAAGTATAAGCTTTCGTTTTAAGTCGACTAGTACAAGATTATATGATTTAATGTGGTTAAATACTTTAGATCAAGACAACCAAAACAAACATACAATAATGAGTCCATTTATTTAACGAAACCCTAGATCCATTTGAATACCATAAGCGTTATTTTTCTTTTAACCATGTTTAATACAAAAGTACTTATACCCTTTTTATGAACCTTAATTTTAACGTGACATACCCTTTACCCAAAACAGATTTTATATGCCCTTTTAACCATCCAAAACAGCCCCTATATCATGCTTCATTTCACGCTAATATTACTACATGTAACGCCTTATTCAAGTCCCCATTTACGCATGTTAATGACCAACGAAAAATGCAACGAGGGGTTTACTAAACGTATTCAAATGACCAGGTTTACGCACACATATTAACATTTATACTAAGGTTCCAACCCATGGTTTTTATGTGATAATTATTAGGTCATTAATAGCTTAGTTAATCATTCATCATAACGTGTCTTTAGGGCTTAAAAGGTGTGCGTATAATGCCAAATCCCACGACCAGAAAACCACAAACACAACAGATTCATAAGGTGTAATGTCGACATGCAATAAGCTTGTTTCATGATTTTTATGTAGCACAAATGTAGGCTTTTAAATCTCTTATCACTTAACGTTTAATGAAACTGATTTTAGGTTTTAATTCTCTTAACATATAACATACAAATGAACACGATTAAAGGTTTAAAGATGCGCACAAGTGGTTACACAACCACGACCAGAAGTAGAAAAACGAAGACAAGGGCGAGCCATATTAGTACCTTGTGTAGCGTATAAAGGAGAAGAGAAAATGATGGTCAAGAATCAAACCAAGGCACCCCTTTGCGCCTTAATACCTACGACAGCAAAAGCAGCCAACCAACGACCAAATCAAACAAGCAACCTTGTACCCAATACGTAACGATAGCAGCTTGCAAGAACCTTGGAGTTCCCTCTTGGACTGATGGGTGTCGACTGAAAACAGAAAAGAGAGGAGAGGATTGTGTTTTGCCGTATTCTTTCTTTTGGGAGGCTAGGGTTTTGCTTCTTTTATTTTGAATGCACATCAAAGGGATATGGTAACTCTTAAATTTGGAATGGAGCGTGTAGAAGGCCACAATTTTAGGGATTAGGCGTGGGGGGGGGGGGGGAAACGGTTTAAGGCAAATCACACATAATTTACTTTCCAAAATAAAGTGTGCATTTTATTTATTTATTTTTTTTTAAGTAGTATGTGCCACATTTAAATGTATGATAGCCTTTTAAATTATAATTATAAGTTTTATCTTTATGCCTTGTATGATTAGTTATAGGTTAAGCGTTTAACGTATTTATCAAACTCGTTATATATTACGGGTTTTCACAATGAGGGTATTATGGTCTTTTAAACGCGTTCACGATTTTTTGGGTTTTACAACTCTTCCCCTCTAACTGTAGAACTGAAAGTAGCAAACGAAGATATACCAGATTACACAACTGAGGGTAACAGAAATCAAACTGTAGAACTTTACAAAGGAGAATGCGTGCCGAGAATTAAACTTAACAGATCACATAACGATGAAGGTAGATTAAACGTATAGGCAGATTGATCTTAAGGTCCTGCTAACTCAGTCAATCTAAATCAGGTGCAAACTTCTACGCTTCTAAGGCACTCCTCGAGACATCCTATGATCACAATGAGGGTACGTCATATGATGTAAGTATTATCACGTTAGCTACGCGTCATAATACCAGCATCATATGAGTATACCATCATGATGACCATACTTTATCTCAAGCCGTGAAACCATCATATCAACCACCTAACGATCCATTCTACATCTTAGGGCTGGTCCGACACAATCATCACTTACGGATTCAAAATCAGAGAAACGGAACATATAAGGAACGTAACAGAACATAGCAAGTACCATCGAACTGAGATACGTCGGAAAATAGCATCAGGTCCTTCACTGCTAAAACAATCATCCAACCCAGAATTTATACAGAACAAAGGTCATTTAAAAGAGAACAAATAATATTTCAAGGAGTCACATCAAAGTATCAAAGGAAATACTTTCCAAACATTAGTTTCAAGGAAAAGAAATAAAAGAACTAAATAAAAGAACTACTGGCGGGTCGGCCCTTCTTCACTCCCATTTGCTTTCTTCTTAGGGCAGTCCTGAATCTTATGCGCCATGGAACCGCACCTGTAACACGCTCCCGAGGCCTTATAACATTTGCCCGGATAGGGCTTACCACAATTTTTGCAAAGAGGAGGGGGAGGCAAAATCTCAAAAGGCCTCTTATAAGATGAAGAACCTGCAGAATGGTCATGTTGAGTACTACGAGAAGAGTGATCCCGAAACTGACGTTGACTTCCATTATCGCGTCCCTGACGGTCGTCCCTTGACCTATCATACCTCTGCTGACCCTGTACTCGAGTGTCCTGGCGTCTCGAGTCGTAACTACTGTCTTGTCGACCCCTGGAACCCCGCACCTGATCTTGACGACCTCTCTGATCGGAAATGTGGTCCTGACGACCCCTGGAATCCTGTCCCTGATCATATCGACCCCTGAACTCCTGAGTATGGTCCTGTCGACCCCGAGGATGAATACGATCCCCATCCCTGTTCCTCTTGTTGTAACCCTGTTCTTCATGCAATAACTCGATGTTGCGGGCAGCATCCGCAACTGCAGCCACCTCAGTGTACTCGGTATTAATCACCCTGTCCAACACCTACTTCTTCAACCCCCATTTGAACTTACGAGCCTGACGACGAGCATCTCCAGCAACAGCAGTACCTACAAACCCAACCATCCTCATAAATCGTTGCATATACTCGTGAGAATTTTCCTTCTCCAGCTGATGTATGGCTTCGTACTCCCTTTCATATCGCTGCTGTTCTGACTCAGGGAAATACTGTTTGTAGAAGATGTCCCTGAAGGTGTTCCAAGCACAAGTATCTAGAAAAAGTTCTCTTCCTTGGACAAGAGATAGGCCTTCCACCAGTTTAGGGCATCACCCTCGAGTTTGAAGGTAGCAAGCCGGGTTTTCACCTCGTCACCACAACCCAGCACATTGAAAAGCTTTTCCATGTGCGTGATCCAGTCCTCCGCATCATTAGATGAAACTGCCGAGCGAAAAGAAATCGGCTTAAGTTTGTTGAAGCGTTCGATCCAAACATGAATGGGTGTAGGTGGGTTGGCACCCCCACCTTCATTACCCCCACCGGAGGAGCTAGCGCCATTTCGGACGTTATTAGTGATGGTAGCAACGATCTCGGGCATAGCAGTGGCCAGAGCGCGTGCAATCAAAGCTTCGAAGTCAGGATGAGCATCCCCGTTGTCGTCGCCGTTCCTTCGAGTTTGGACCATCTGAAGAGTTCATTAAATGATTAGCAAAGGTTAGGAAATAAGATGAAAATCATGACCGGAAGTGATGATAATGAAACCTAAAATCTATGTTTGGGGTAATGAAGGTGGGGGTGCCAACCCACCTACACCCATTCATGTTTGGATCGAACGCTTCAACAAACTTAAGCCAATTTCTTTTCGCTCGGCAGTTTCATCTAATGATGCGGAGGACTGGATCACGCACATGGAAAAGCTTTTCAATGTGCTGGGTTGTGGTGACGAGGTGAAAACCCGGCTTGCTACCTTCAAACTCGAAGGTGATGCCCTAAACTGGTGGAAGGCCTATCTCTTGTCTAAGGAAGAGAACTTTCTAGATACTTGTGCTTGGAACACCTTCAGGGACATCTTCTACAAACAGTATTTCCCTGAGTCAGAACAGCAGCGATATGAAAGGGAGTACGAAGCCATACATCAGCTGGAGAAGGAAAATTCTCACGAGTATATGCAACGATTTATGAGGATGGTTGGGTTTGTAGGTACTGCTGTTGCTGGAGATGCTCGTCGTCAGGCTCGTAAGTTCAAATGGGGGTTGAAGAAGTGGGTGTTGGACAGGGTGATTAATACCGAGTACACTGAGGTGGCTGCAGTTGCGGATGCTGCCCGCAACATCGAGTTATTGCATGAAGAACATGGTTACAACAAGAGGAACAGGGATGGGGATCGTATTCATCCTCGGGGTCGACAGGACCATACTCAGGAGTTCAGGGGTCGATATGATCAGGGACAGGATTCCAGGGGTCGTCAGGACCACATTTCCGATCAGAGAGGTCGTCAAGATCAGGTGCGGGGTTCCAGGGGTCGACAGGACAGTAGTTACGACTCGAGACGCCAGGACACTCGAGTACAGGGTCAGCAGAGGTATGATAGGTCAGGGGACGACCGTCAGGGACGCGATAATGGAAGTCAACGTCAGTTTCGGGATCACTCTTCTCGTAGTACTCAGCATGACCGTTCTGCAGGTTCTTCATCTTATAAGAGGCCTTTTGAAATTTTGCCTCCCCCTCCTCTTTGCAAAAATTATGGTAAGCCCCATCCGGGCGAATGTTATAAGGCCTCAGGAGCGTGTTACAGGTGCGGTTCCACGACGCATAAGATTCAAGACTGCCCTAAGAAGAAAGTAAATGGGATTGAAGAAGGGCCGACCCGCCAGTAGTTCTTTTATTTAGTTCTTTTATTTCTTTTCCTTGAAACTAATGTTTGGAAAGTATTTCCTTTGATACTTTGATGTGAATTTTCGTTGGATAAGACTCCTTGAAATATTATTTGTTCTCTTTTAAATGACCTCTGTTCTGTATAAATTCTGGGTTGGATGATTGTTTTAGCAGTGAAGGACCTGATGCTATTTTCCGACGTATCTCAGTTCGATGGTACTTGCTATGTTCTGTTACGTTCCTTATATGTTCCGTTTCTCTGATTTTGAATCCGTTAGTGATGATTGTGTCGGACCAGCCCTAAGATGTAGAATGGATCGTTAGGTGGTTGATATGATGGTTTCACGGCTTGAGATAAAGTATGGTCATCATGATGGTATACTCATATGATGCTGGTATTATGACGCGTAGCTAACGTGATAATACTTACATCATATGACGTACCCTCATTGTGATCATAGGATGTCTCGAGTGCCTTAGAAGCGTAGAAGTTTGCACCTGATCATTCTGCCTATACGTTTAATCTACCTTCATCGTTATGTGATCTGTTAAGTTTAATTCTCGGCACACATTCTCCTTTGTAAAGTTCTACAGTTTGATTTCTGTTACCCTCAGTTGTGTAATCTGGTATATCTTCGTTTGCTACTTTCGTTTCCTTTCAATTTTCAAGGACGAAAAATTTTTTTTAGAGGGGAAGAGTTGTAAAACCCAAAAAATTGTGAACGCGTTTAAAAGACCATAATACCCTCATTGTGAAAACCCGTAATATATAACGAGTTTGATAAATACGTTAAACGCTTAACCTATAACTAATCATACAAGGCATAAAGATAAAACTTATAATTATAATTTAAAAATAAGATGAAGATCATGACCGGAAGTGATGATAATGAAACCTAAAATCTACCCAAACCTCACCAGTCAAAACTTAAGCTCTACGGTCAACGCTTAGGGTCCATATGTCACAGGTCCTGACTACAAGTCGTAAACCTAGGCTCTGATACCATAATTGTAACACCCCAACCCGATAAGGGTAGAAGTATCACAGTATGGTGTCATATCAGAACATACATAATAAACATAAATCAAACAGCGGAAGCCTTATAATAAATCTCAAGAGAATTCAAGTCAACAAGACTTATCAATACATGAATACAAAAGGAAAAACTCCGAAACTGAAAATATATTAACAAAATCAAATGAAGTCTAAGATGACTAGGCATGGTCTCTATATCAGCTCATCTCTCAAACCCAAACAATCCCCAGCTCCTAGCTTATGTACCTGCCGCAGGAAAAGAAATGCGGCTGAGCTTAAAAAGCCCAGTGAACAGATATAACGATACAATAATAATAAAACTGAGTTGAGAACAAAGTAAGGGAAGTCAGTCTATCAATCTGGTATATCAAAGGAACAAAGTATGGTAAAGGAAACATAGGAAAAAGGGGGGTCAGTTATCCACCACGAGCCAACAAAACAAATCAAATCAAATCATATATCCATAGTAACATGTAGTAACCAATAGTAACCATAGCAGATATAACAGACATGGAGTGATCAGCTCCCAGATTGTGAAGACGCGTATTGCACACGACATCATTCACCAGACAAATCATAATATATCAGATAACAGAACAAATCTAGGATGCATCCATACGCCCCTGCAGACAGATAGTGGCCATACAATATATTGAGCTCATAATCAGATAACAGAAAGGGACGGTGTGTAACATCACTCGTACACACTAGAGTCATGCCATTGGTGCATCAATGACACGGACATGAAACCCCCATGCCTAGTGATAGCCCGGGTCTCAAACTGACAGGTCAAAGCAAAAGGTCCACAATATACAATATGTAAGTCATCATAATCAGAGTCCAATATCATTAGTCTACAATTCATAGGTTCATAGCAATAGTCCAGTATCAAAGGTTCAGAAACAAAGGTTCAGTAACAGAGGTTCAATAACAGAGGGGTCAATAGCAATAGTTCAATATCAGAGCAAATGTTCAATAAACAAAGGCAAGAGATCAGAGATGCAAAGAGATCATGAGAAATCCCTACTGAAAAGGGATAGAATATCCGTACCTTATTCGAAGCACTCAACAATGAAATGAAAGTCAAGAAATGAGATCAATTCCGTCGCCCGGAACCTATATGAATTAGATAACCCTCCATAAGAAACAGATTACTCGTTTTAGACGGCTTTCTATTTTTAGCAGGTTTCCACTTTTAGTAATATTTCCATTTTAAGTAACTTCTATTTAAGGTAACTTTCTATTTTAGGCAGGTTTCCATTTTTAGCATATTTCCATATTTAGCAAGTTTAGCCATTTATGATGCACTTGAAGACATATTAGGTTAAGTGAGTGTTTATAGACTTTAAGGATCATTTATGCCAATTTAAACAAGTTTAGGGTCTAAAGTGTAATTATTACAAAGTGTATGGTCTTAAGTGTAAATATGCCATTTTTACCCATTTTACTAATTTAGCCCCTTTAGTCATTATATTCACAAATCAACCCTTTAATGTCAATAATTATGCATATGACATTAATTCCACGTAATTCGTACATGTACACGTATAACAAGTATAAGCTTTCGTTTTAAGTCGACTAGTACAAGATTATATGATTTAATGTGGTTAAATACTTTAGATCAAGACAACCAAAACAAACATACAATAATGAGTCCATTTATTTAACGAAACCCTAGATCCATTTGAATACCATAAGCGTTATTTTTCTTTTAACCATGTTTAATACAAAAGTACTTATACCCTTTTTATGAACCTTAATTTTAACGTGACATACCCTTTACCCAAAACAGATTTTATATGCCCTTTTAACCATCCAAAACAGCCCCTATATCATGCTTCATTTCACGCTAATATTACTACATGTAACGCCTTATTCAAGTCCCCATTTACGCATGTTAATGACCAACGAAAAATGCAACGAGGGGTTTACTAAACGTATTCAAATGACCAGGTTTACGCACACATATTAACATTTATACTAAGGTTCCAACCCATGGTTTTTATGTGATAATTATTAGGTCATTAATAGCTTAGTTAATCATTCATCATAACGTGTCTTTAGGGCTTAAAAGGTGTGCGTATAATGCCAAATCCCACGACCAGAAAACCACAAACACAACAGATTCATAAGGTGTAATGTCGACATGCAATAAGCTTGTTTCATGATTTTTATGTAGCACAAATGTAGGCTTTTAAATCTCTTATCACTTAACGTTTAATGAAACTGATTTTAGGTTTTAATTCTCTTAACATATAACATACAAATGAACACGATTAAAGGTTTAAAGATGCGCACAAGTGGTTACACAACCACGACCAGAAGTAGAAAAACGAAGACAAGGGCGAGCCATATTAGTACCTTGTGTAGCGTATAAAGGAGAAGAGAAAATGATGGTCAAGAATCAAACCAAGGCACCCCTTTGCGCCTTAATACCTACGACAGCAAAAGCAGCCAACCAACGACCAAATCAAACAAGCAACCTTGTACCCAATACGTAACGATAGCAGCTTGCAAGAACCTTGGAGTCCCCTATTGGACTGATGGGTGTCGACTGAAAACAGAAAAGAGAGGAGAGGATTGTGTTTTGCCGTATTCTTTCTTTTGGGGGGCTAGGGTTTTGCTTCTTTTATTTTGAATGCACATCAAAGGGATATGGTAACTCTTAAATTTGGAATGGAGCGTGTAGAAGGCCACAATTTTAGGGATTAGGCGTGAGGGTGGGGGAAACGGTTTAAGGCAAATCACACATAATTTACTTTCCAAAATAAAGTGTGCATTTTATTTATTTTATTTTTTTTTAAGTAGTATGTGCCACATTTAAATGTATGATAGCCTTTTAAATTATAATTATAAGTTTTATCTTTATGCCTTGTATGATTAGTTATAGGTTAAGCGTTTAACGTATTTATCAAACTCGTTATATATTACGGGTTTTCACAATGAGGGTATTATGGTCTTTTAAACGCGTTCACGATTTTTTGGGTTTTACAAATTATCTCTTGACCGAATCTAAAATGCATATTATTTACACGTTATCCATTTCACAAACACACATCACTTACAAAGGCATATGATATGTAACAAAGTTTGATATGAAAGTAAAATGTAGTTTGTTTTAGAGTACATTCTCCATATTTTGTTTTATTTGCAGGGTCTTACATGCAAATCTCCCTAGCTGCACTTTCTTTTGTTTAGTGGCTTCATGTCAATTTGTCTAGCATAAAAGCATTGTGTCATAATTTAAAATCACTCATAAGTTTATTTAAATGTTGTTTATATACTTATATCAATCTTCTTAGAGAGTTAAGAGACTTATAATGATTAGCTGAAATTGTGTCTGTAAACTTATGTACAAATTTGATTATCTTACCCCTGAAACTTATCGGCTTCTGCTTCTAAGATGCTGATTATATTACTCCTCAAACTTCTGTTAAAATCGGATACCTGAACACTGATAAGCTGGTTATTGCGACATTAAGCTTACAGCACATTCGTACATCCCTTAGTATGCTTTTGTAATCTGTTTACATTGTTACAAATTCTAATATCATGATTTAAGACATCTTTTTTTAGATCGGGAGTTTGGATGTCACACAGACTTTATTTACTTCTTGGTTAATGTAAGGTTAGTATTGTAGACACATTTGTGGCCAAGAAGTACACCATGTTCTAGCTTGCTATTGGCCACATCGTTGGTTAGAATAGCAAATGGTATATTGATTGTCTTTTAGACCAATTTTACCTAATTGTCAATTGCTGTTGGTCTAATATTACATTACATATGGATAATAAAGGAACTTACATTTCACATTTTAAAATGCAATACATCTGTAGTAGTTTCAACCCCACTTACATGTATATTTCACTTCATCTATTCAAACCAGAAAAGATACGAACGCAATGCAAGCAACCTGATTAATTGAAGTAGGAAATTGTACTTGAGCAATAAATTATAAAGAATTTAAATTCATTTTGCATGTATTTTTTTTGAGTATCAATTATTGTCTGTGCTGACTTTATTAATTTACATTCTTATGTGTGTTACCGGATGGCAAATGCTGATCTATAGCAAGTGGTATCTTCAGAAGCTTGGTCATGAAGGTACATATAATAATCTTTATGGCGTATTTACTTTGCTGAACAATATGTTGATGGCTTATAAGGATAAATCTGCCTATGCTCTGTGTGTATTTTCTTTTGCTATTGGGCCAAATCATGAACCCACTACGTTTGTGGGAAAGACCCCGGTATGCTCTATATTTGAATGAGTGTACTAGGTTTTGAATGATTGGCATTTCAAATAATTTTTTTACACAATGTACCTTTTCAGGGGAAGATCGTCCTGCAAGAGGACAAAATGACTTCGGATGGGATCCAGTCTTCCAACCTGATGGCTGTGATCAAACGTAAGGCCATCTGTGTTTCTGCACGATCATCACACCATAATACGTGGCAATTTCAACCAACTTACTTATAAACGGGTCTTGTCTTTTTCATATCTGAAACGGGTCCTATGGCTCAAAACAAGTTTAGCTAAAAGAGGAACACATCAAATGGGTCGAATGGGCCATCTGTGTTTCTACATGATCATCACCATAATACGTATCAATTTCGACCAACTACTTATAAACGGGTCTTGTCTTTTTCATATCTGAGACGGGTCATATGGCTCAAAACAAGTTTAGCTAAAAGAGGAACACATCAAATGGGTCGAATGGGTCAAACAGGTTGAAAGTCACATCAAGTCTATCTTTTAAAAGTACAATCTTATAAATTGTGTATATATTGTATTATTCATTAAATAATTAACTATTTTGTTTTTGTATTAATTGTTTGATTGGTATATTTTTGAAATAGTGACGGAATTGCAATGTGATCCGGAGGATATCTCCAAAGAAAAAGCAAGGTTCACTGCTATTCAGGTACATACATTTTTTTTTTTTTTTTTTTTTTTTTTTTGTGTTTTTTAAGGTTTTTTAATGTTATATTTGGCCTTGACCTGCTTAGACCCGGTCATATCTGAATAAGACCCAGCTATATCCGGCCAGGACCCATTTTCGGCTTGAAATGATTCCACATATCGGGTTTTTTCTTGTTTCGTTGTAGTGCATGGTTTGAATGTATGTATCAATTAAAGATCCGAACTAATTAGTATTTTCATAATATGGATGCAATACTCAATGCACTTGGTAAATCAGTTATCTCTTGAGTGTTTTTTGTAGTGAATCGAAAACAGATATTACTTGCAGGTTATCGATTTCACAAACAGGTCATGGCCAGATATAACATCAAAAAACCTAAAAATATAATGTTTGTTGAGTACTTGTATTGCTTTTGTAGGTCTGAACAATATGTTGATGGCGTAAGAGGATAAACCTGCCTATGCTATTTGTATATTTTCTTTTGCTATTGGGCCAGATCTTGAAACCATTACGTTAGTGGGAAAGACCCTGGTATGCGTTAACTTATCCACTTTGTTTTTATACATGTACCATATTTTGTATGTGCTAATCACATCTCAAATGGGAAAATTGTTCCTGCAAGCGGACTAAACGTCTTTGGATGGGACCCAATCTTCCAACCTGATGGTTATGATCAAACATAATCCTGTCCTTTCATCTATTTCTCTATGACCATCTTGTTATAGGTGGCAATTTTGACCGATTTACTAGGAGTGGGTCGATTTAGGATGACAATATCTTAAAACGGGCACAATGGGTCAAATCAGTATTCCCTAAATGGAAATGGTTCAAACGGGGTCACTCAGTTTAAAGGTGGCCAAAGTCTGTTTTTAATGCATACAACCTTCTAATAATATTAATTGAAGATTTAGACTATTGTTTTAATTGTTAACGTATGAATTGTACGTAAGAAAATATAGAAACTGGGCAAAAAGTGTTTTCATGTCAACCCGTTTTGACCTGACGTAGACCAAAATATGACCCGTGTCCACCTGAACCCATTTCAACCTGTTAACTAACCCGCTCATCTTGCCATATAATATCCGGTTTAGATCCTCATACTTGCATAGATCTCAAATATCTGACCCAAAAAATGTAATATCATGGTATAGATATGCTGATATGCCCAAGGAAGAAAAGAACAAGATTTCTCATCGTGGAAGAGCTCTTGCATTGGTAAAATCCCACTTTGCTGAGGTTGGGTATGTATTTGACACATAAGATAGAAAATTATTTCTATTGGCGTATAACACTATAGCTTCATATTGAACTTTTAGAAAGGTATCCACTTTGTATTCTGGGTTCAGAAACTGATTAACATTCATTTGGTTCAAGGATACAAATGAACTTGGTTGCAAAAACTGAATTTTATGACTAATGTTTGACCAAATCTATGGTGACAGGACTCTAAATGTGAGTTAACATGATAAACCAACCAAAACTAGTAAAAAATGACAATGTGATTAACATACATAATTGCAGATCCATTGTCAGTTTTTCTTGATTGCAGACGGTTTGTTGTATCGTATGAGTGAACACACGGAAGGTGAAGACTCTAGCCTTGCAAGATCCATAACCTCTCATTTATGTATTGATATATCAGTGTACATTGTCTGAGTATCAATTGCAGTATTCTACGCTGCAAGCCTGCAAGTAGTTATTTGTTAAACATACTTTCTTTAGGCAATATTTATGTGACTCATTAAATTACCCTTTGTCTTAGTACATTGGCTTAGTTTGGGTCAAGCAGACTTGAACCCATTACGTTTGTGGGAAAGACCCTGGTATGCGTTAACTTATCCACTTTGTTTTTACACATGTGACATATTATGTATGTGCTAATCACACATCAAATGGTATTACAAATAATTTAGCACAATACTTACGCTTTCAAGGGAAAATTGTTTCTACAAATGGACCACATCACTTTTCAATGGGACCCGGTCTTCCAACCTGATGGTTATGATCAAATATATACCTTTCCTTTCATCTATTTCTCTATGACCATCTTCTTATAGGTGGCAATTTTGACCAATTTACTAGGAATGGGTCGATTTGGGATGACAATATCTCAAACAGGTACAATGGGTCATATCAGTATTCCCTAAATGGAAACGGGTCGAATGGGTCACTCAGTTTAAGGAGGTCAAAGTCTGTTTTTAATGCATACAACCTTTTAATAATATTAAGACTAAAATACACCGTTGGTCCCTAAACTTGTATCGGAGGATCGCGATGGGACGAACCACGCACTTTTCATCGCTACCGGTCCAAACAGTACCCATTAAATGCCAGATTCGTCCCTTGACCAGAATTGGGACAGTCAAACCGAGGGTATTATAGACCATTCACTTTTTTGACCCAAGCTAGTTAAAATGTAACCCAACCTTCAACCATATATGTATGAACGAGCAAGAGTGAACCCTAAAATACAATCAACACACATTCTTCCCAAAGCAAAAAGAAAAACAATAATGGCACAAAACGATAAGGGGAAGGGTTTGTTGAGTTCGTTGAGGAAAGCAGACTGCGCAAATGAAAAGCGTTTGGGTGTTAAGAAGGAGAAGGAAGAGGATGACATCTTGTTATCAAAGTTTAACGATTTGGGAGAAAGGATTACAAAACTGGAAATTTTGTTTAAATATCTTAAGGAAAGGAAGGAAAAGAAGGAAAACGATGATAGGGAGAGTTGTGGGTCTAGCTATGTGTATGTTTAGATGATAGTAAACATTTGTAGTTATTGAAATCGATGAAATAAATTTTGTGATCTTATTTAATCATTGTGTTTGAAATCGTTTTGCATATCTTAATAGGTTTGACTTACCCAAGTTACAATTTGTTGGTTTTCATAAGTTTGTTTGACTTTGGTAAGTCAAAATTCAAGATGTTACAATACACAATTGTCAATACATTGTTGTTTACTGCTAAAGCATTTGCCTTTTGAACCCGTGTTTTGAAACCACTGCCTCCAATTTTTCTGATACGGGGGTGTTTGGTTTTGCTGTAACAGCTTTTGCTGATAAAAGGGGCCGTTTGGTTTAGCTGATACAACCGGATGTTTTATTTGATACATTATGATTTAGTGCCAAAGTATTTGCATTTTCACCACATCTTTTTAAACCATTGCCTTTGCTTTTGCTGATACAAGGGGGTGTTTGGTTCTACTGATTAAAGTTTTGCTGATACAAGGGCCTGTTTGGTTTTGCTGATACAAGGGCCTGTTTGGTTTTGCTTATACTAATAACACTAAAATACAACCCATATCACAATACAACAGATTAAACAACACATAACCCAAATGATATTTTATCATTAATAAATTCTGTTAAACATCATAACCAACTACATCAAATCTAATTTACATACCATTTTTAGCAAAACTATCACCTAAAAGACGCCTTTATCTACCCCATGGAAAACCAAAAATTCAGTCACTATGTTCAGCCATTTTCTTAACAAACTCTTGGTTGAACCGAATACCTTCATCTGTTTGACCAACAATCTGTATGAGTTGGGCAAGTTGGTTTGTCTGCCTAGACTGGATTTTGTTCAGCGCATCCACACAGTCAAGCGCGATTCCACGAGGTCCCAGAGCTTGATTCTCTTGTATCAGCTCCCTACGGTTGATGATTCCTGTCTTTAGATGCTGGCAGCACTGAAGAAGTAGCTTCCTTAGAATCCCTTCTCGGGCAGCCTCATCTTCAAACCAGACAGCCATCCGATCATTAAGATTTGGCGAATCAGCCACCTCCATGAGTTTGTTTAAAATAGGGAAATCTGCCATTGGAAAGTTGTGTGTGTGGAAAAAGTGGTAGATGAGTATCTCGTTAGTTGCGCACTAGTTAATATCGTCTCTGGTAAGAGACGGTGAAGGGTTTAATAGTTTCCTTTATTTCACACTCGGTCCCTGAATTTGTGTTGGTTGCCGTTGTCAATTTATCACACTTAAAACTCCCGCCCAATATTCACTTTAGGATACACAATTGGTCCCTCAAGTTGCCAACTTCCGTACAACCATTAGAAGTTTGACTTTGTTAAGTCAAACTTCTAAAACATGTCAAATTATCAATTCACTCCAAAACAAATATTTTAGTAATGGTTTTGCAATATTGATTTTACAAAGTCAAATACCATTGTATATATTATTGAACATTCCAATAGCCATCCTCATCATCAAACTTCAAATACCATTATGAATTTTGCACTTAATGTTCCAAAGGTTTTCAATCCTTCTGACATTACAACTCTCGTTCACAGTTAACCCATTCAACATTTTCAAGTATTGACTAACTAAAGTAAACTGGAAATGCAGTTTTACTTGCTTCAATCAAATAAAAATGCTAAATGAAAGTTTGACTTTCGAATGTCAAACTTTCAACACCTAGAATACGCACAAACAACAACATATGAACAATCTAATTTTAAGCAAACCATATAACAATTACTGTACAAAAATACTAAAACTATTTTGAAACATTAATTGTCCAAGGGTATTCAACCCAAACTTAAACTACAACCAGTCAAAGAAATCTACAACGGCTGTGGGGGAAGCTCGGGGGAGTTTCAACAGCTTCCTAGCCAACTCCCAGTTGTTCCTGGTATTTTCATTCCCATCATGACTCCTATCGCTTTCCCTGATATTGATTGTCTTTAGCGACCGGGAACACGCAAGTATACACTTTATTAAAGTTATTTCATGCTCTGATCTGGGAAAAGCTCGAAACACCACCGTCTGAAGCTGCCCATGGCTGAATGTGTTTCTATCTACAACAGTGGAAAAATTGGGCAAAGGTAGATCACTAAGCGTGTTTGCAGCCTGAAAAATCAAATAGTGTTGAGATACACAAACATGGCAATTTAGGAATGTTTAATTTGATACATATTCATTACATCATTACACTTACTCTCGTATCCAGCATTTTCAAATTCGGAGATGACCGAATCATTCCAATGGTGAATGCTACCATAACACTATTCCCAAAATCGACATCGGACAGCTTAAGGTTAATCAGGGAAACAAAGGGCACCTTCATCCTAGGATTAGCTTCATGTATCAACTACAAGAAGTTTTACAGATTAAATTTCATTACTGTTACACATCTCTATAACATTATAAGTTGTAAAACTGAAATTGTTCTTACCGTGCAATCACCAAAATCCAATGTAAGGGTCTCAAGATTTTGAAGTCTTGTCAAGTGAAAGATATCGGATGTTGTGATTGTGGTCACAACATTATAACGACCTAATGACAAATGTAACTTCTTCAAATTCCCAAGTTTTGCAATATCCCATAGTCTCATCTCGTTAGTACTAGGACGATTCATTTTAAGAGACTCAAGTGAGGGAGAACCAGCAATAAAGTCCCAAACTGTACCGCTTAGAAAATTGACATGAATCAATTCTAGGCTCAGTAGATTTGGATAGCCATGAAAATATTCCAAAGTAGCCATAGCACAAACATGAAGTACCAGATGTTTCAACTCACTGCGAGAGTAAAGTTGGGTCGGGAACGTAACTCGGTCACCATACCAGTTTGTAATAATCAGCTCCTCAACTCCATTGTCAGCCAAAAACAAGAGCCACTCATGAATGTGTTCATAATGAAAGTTGTCTATTCCAATAATTGATCTTGGCTCTACAGCAAAGACAAACTTTCTTATTGGACCCATAAGCCGATTTAAGAATCTAGTAACAAGCCTACCATCAAACTCGTATGTTAAATAATAAAAGAAATCCTCATCAAGTATGACATCGGTGAGCAAAGTCCACTTAGACCTCCAGTTTCTCGCTAAACTAGAGGTTCTCACCGCTTCTAACAAAGGCAACCGATTAAAAATGTTAGTGATCACTTCATCTGGCATGTTGGTAAAATGATCGATCGACATGGTTTTGTTGGAAGTTGGGTTGGTCTTTTCAGTTCTGGAAATGAGGATTTATATTCTTGATTTCGATTTGCAGTTTATCTTTTCTGGATAATGTGGTTTTATGTGATTGGCAAAGTTGTTTGTTGGGTGGGTGTATTTGTTCCCGCGAAATTAAATGCAGCGTATCAGGGAAGAAACGGCTAATATCCATACTCACAATTGGTCCCTGGGTTCTAGCTTGGGTCAAAAAAGTGAATGGTCTATAATACCCTCGGTTTGACTGTCCCAATTCTGGTCAAGGGACGAATCTGGCATTTAATGGGTACTGTTTGGACCGGTAGCGATGAAAAGTGCGTGGTTCGTCCCATCGCGATCCTCCGATACAAGTTTAGGGACCAACGGTGTATTTTAGTATAATATTAATTGAAGATTTAGACTATTGTTGTATTTCATTGCTAATGCATGAATTGTATGTAAGAAAAGTTAGAAACTGGACAAAAAGTGTTTTCATGTCAATCCATTCTGACGAGACGTATATCAAAATATGACCCATGTCCACCTGAACACATGTTAACCTGCTACTTAATGTACTCATCTTGCCATCTATAATATCCAATTTAGATACTCATAATGGCATAAATCATGTTATAGATATGCTCAAATACCCAACGAAGAAAATGGAAGATGGAAATGGCCAACTAGTTGGATGGCATTATTTCTTGTTCTGAATAGCATTCATGTTCCTTTATTACAGAATAGTGATAGCTATACTGTGTGGAAATGCAATGATGGGAGAACTAAATATTTTGTTACTAAGCAAGTTTGGCAAGATTGTATGGAACAATTGCCAACTGTTTCATGGTATTCTGTGGTATGGTATTCCCAATGTGTACCTAGTCATTCTTTTGTTCTATGGCTTGCCATTCAAAGGAGGCTGCTCACTCAAGACAAGATGATTGTATGGAATCCTGGTACTGATCTTCTGTGGTTGATCATTTGTTCTGTCGTTTTTAGGACTCGTTTTGAATATTTTGGAATTCATAGCTTTCAGCACTCGGCTTGAACATTTAGGTGGGATTTCTATCAAAACATTGGTTTACAAGAGATCTATGATATATCCTTTAGATCCGTTTCTGTCATTGTTCAAGCTCAGTGCTATTTTAATAGTTTAGATATTTGTAACATGCTACAATTCGAGCCTGGATGATTCGTTTTTCAGCCGGAGGCCCAGAATAAGGTCACTGAAAAAGATCACGCATAACTTGTTTGATTAAGCAGACACGTGTAAAAGCAATCAAGCAAAGTACATAGCAAATTTTTATTCAATTCAACAACCCGTTCAACAAAAAGCTGTAAATTTTTGCATCTACGAGTATCCAAAAGAACACAAACTTATATAGCTACAAATAATGAAGAAAACATAGCAACATCAAGCAGCCCCATGATTGCACCACATATCTCATAATTTTAGCAATTCTTCCCACTTGTTCAGCAGATGCCCCCATTTTCTTGTTACGTTTGAATTGGTTACTGTGACAAATGTAGACGATAATTGCTATTTTGGCACGTTCATACCTCTCTCAAACTCCTTTGAAACGACAGAATGTACAGAATCTGCTTGTCTTAAACCAACTTTTATGCCCATACTTCCCAAGAATTCAGGCATAGCATTATGAAGATCACCAGTTGCAACCTATGTAGACTTCTGAAGTTCCTGCAAAAGCACACATTTTGTAAATATGACAGACGAAAAAAGGTAACCGTCAGGAAGAAATTACGATACATAATTTTGGTTCATGACGATACAAAAATTTGGGGGAAATTACTATAGTTCAAAGTCATATTGCCCACGTAATTATAACTAGAGTAAAATTACAAGTTGATCTCTATCATCAAATACTGTGACATTGTCATAAATATATACCTTTAAGTATGTCTCTAGCATTTCAAGTCTAATAATATAACGAATATTTCTAAGATAATCACACCTTGATTCACTAGTTTACTATGGAGTATAATCAAGTCAATAGACGAGGTTGGTACATAACATTCCCTAATATAGGACGCTAAAGCAAGTGCTAACTACACGTTTTATTTGCAGTTAGTCGACTTAATTCGTTAAGTCCATTCCTCCCCTGTTTCGTTTATCTTGAATCTGGTACTAGGAAAAGGTTTGATTTCCGTAAGTGATATCTTGTAACGAAAGGTCATTCCATTCCCACTCTAAAAGCAAGAAATTATCCCTAAAAGACTGAAGGAACACTTTTCCACCCTTTACCAAATTGTGATATTCAATGATCAAAACAAGATTTTACAGTTACTACTTTCAAACACATATGTAAATAAGTAGCCGATAAAAACAAGGGTTATAGCTTATGAACAACGCCAAAAAAGTGCTCCAATCAACTAAAAATATCGCACTTGCCGCATTATGAATCACTAACACAGATTGACCCACATTGCAATATCCAAATTAAACTATATAAAAACTAGAGGTGCCAATTTGATAGAAAGTGCAATTATATAATAATTACCCAACGTATCTCGCGGGTCAATTTTTATTTTGTTTTGTTTTTTTTTTTTTTTACCTTTTTTAATCTTTTACTCTTAAAAAAATAATAAATAAAAATAATAATCTTGTCGACCGGACCAAAAACCTATATAGACCCGGACCCATTTAGATCCATGTTTCTAGAAGACCCGTCTAAACTCGGACGCAAACCCATCCAGACCCGAGACCCAAACCCGACCCGACCCACCTATTTTGCCACCTTTAATAAAAACATTCAGGTAACATAAACCCTAAATTAATAACTTCAAATTCAAAATTCGTAATTACCTTTAATCCTATATAATTTGAGTTCATTGCCTGAAAATAGATCACGTGTTTGAGAGAACATCATCCGTAACTGGCGGAGTACAATCCTGTGCCGTAGCCGTGGCGGTTGGTCTCAGATCCTGGTTCTGAATCGATTCAAAAATGAAGGAGTTGTGAAGCATAAGAACAATAACTTTTACCGATTTAGTCCCTCTTTCTTATGGTAACACATATTTTCACCTTTTACTCTCTGGTAAAGTCTTTTACAACAGAGTTCAGCCCCCTGTTGTATATATTATACTTCCTACCATATCTACTAATTGCATATAGCTTTGGAGCATACAAATCTCCCTTGGTGAAAACCCTCATTTTTGGACACACATCAATTTGCAAGGTATCCAATGATGGAAATTCAATAGCTTCCTTTCCTAACCAAAATCCCTCGAGACTTGAAAGACCTTCAAGTCTTAAGGACTTTAGACAAGGGAACATTACAACAGCATTCACTATGGCATCACATTCTTCTTCTTCTTCTCCCTTCACAATTACCTTCATATCATAGCACCTCTTTATATGTAGTTCCTGGAGTTGCAATAGACTACCAACCATAGAACATGTAAATACATATTCTAAACTATCACAACTCCAAATAGACAGTCTTGTTAGGTTTGGAAACTTTAATACTGTCCCCTGCTTGCTCTTCCATATATACTTGAGACTATATAAGTCATCCAAGTCCACTTGTCTCAAATTTGGAATTTCAGCAACAATTTGTGAATCAAATATCTCCTCAATGTACCAACATCTACTACGATGGACAGTTTCAAGCTTTTGCAGTTGAAGCAACTTATCGGATGAAAAAAGAGTCTGTCCACCACTAAGAGTCTGTCCACCACTGGTGTTAACCATATCCACTTCGATCAAATTATGATAAGACCAAGGCAGCCGTTCCATAGTAGTAGGGCGGTATGAGTTTGTACTTTCATAACTTGGTAATTGGGCCTACAAGGTCAAAAAAAGCAAAAGCTTATGTCAGAGATAATTGTACATATTAGTTGGTTCAAAGATTTGAAAAAAAAAAAGGCTTTAGATGTAAGTAAAATAAGCCAAAAGGCTCTACATGATTGAACAACCGTTGGGTTTTGGGGATCAGATACATAACTAAAACGTTGATATTTTCTAATCATATTACTTACGATCCAATAATTACGCTTTAATTTTGATGAAAATTATTAATAATTACACACAAGGCCTGAGTCTAGAAAAGAACCTGACATGGGAAGGTTTTCTTTTTTTATTTGAATTAAAAATAATACCTGTTGTGAGGTGGTGGTCACACGAAAGTTAAGGCCATATTCATAACTATGTTTGCCTAAGCTTGTATTTATGAAAGTAAGCTTCGGAGCTGTAGATTGACCATAAGTGAACACCGTTATTTGTGGGCATTCACCGATCACAACCTTTTCCAATGCTGGCCATATGAATTCATTCTTCCCTAAGAAGAAACCCACAAAGTTTGGTAGATTGACTAGTATAAGGGATTTCAATTGAGGAAAGTTCACATCATTAGATGCCTTTGTTTGCTCTCCATTTTCTTCCGTAACAATGACTTCCATTGCCTTGCAATCCTTTACCACTAACTCTTCGAGTTGCGTGAGGCTTTCAAGAGTGGAAAATCTGAATATATGTTTCAAAAGGTTACACCCTTGAATTTTCAAGATCTTTAGTTTTGGAAGTTTGAGCATCGTAATATATTCTAGCCTTGGAAGTGACTTTCCAGCATCAGTACCACTCTTGTTGTTGATCTCTTGAGCTTCAAACACCTCTGTCATCGATTGGCAATAACTTATTTCTAGCACCTGAAGCTTTTGCATTTGTCCTACAACATACCATGGAACCACACTTGACAATGCATCACATGTGTATATACGTATCTCTCTAGCGTATTGGCATAAGGACCAAGAAGATAGCTGAAAAAAACGAGAATTTAATTATAAAATTAACAGAGCTAATAATATTAACAAAATTAACCAACCTTTATTTTAGTCACTAAATATATATGAAACATACCTTAAGCTTGTCATGAATATCAGTAGATATACCATTCGCACTACCACCAATACACTTGAGCTTTTTGAGGCTAGACAGGTCAAGAATGTCTAAATGAGGGAAGAGACTGGTGTTTTTGAGGCTATCAGTAGACTGGTCTCTGTTTAAAACAACCTCTTCAATATCATCACAAGATGATATATCAATTTTCTTTAGGTTGAAAAGAAGTTTCGCCATGAGAGGTGAAAACAAGTACTTGATGCTGTTGCACTCGTAAATTCTTATGGTTGTGAGGTTATGGAATGAGGAATTTGACTGTGGTTTTTGAAGAATTAAGAATTCATTCCAATCGCACTTCCACACATGACTCATCCTCCCCATATCCCTTAACTGTAATTCTTCAAGAGAGGGGAGTATTGGTGGTTGTTGAGTATTGTGAGGTGATTCTCTACTACTTGAAGTCGTTATCTCAAAGACCACCTCCACATCTTTTATGTCCCGCAAAAAAAGTTCATGAATGTGATGGAAAGTGGGTAATAGAGAGGATGGGAGTGCAACTTTAGAAATACCATCATTCACTTCCTCCCTTGATGTGGGTATAACATTAATCTGCATAGTACAACCATAAATGTTATAATTTTTAGAAAAGAATAAAAAATAAAAAAGCAATCTAAGGAATATTTGAATGTGCGACAAATGATCCCGGATGAATGTTCTGTCATTTGGCATAGGTGTATTTTCGGTAGTAATATGCCATTTTTCTTTTCTTTGCATAAGGTCATAAAAATCCAGTAAAAAAGCCACAACCTAAATAATTGTTTATTTAAAATGTATGGAAACCTTTACTTCTAATATTATATTATTTTTTTATATGAAAAAATATTATATAACATTCAAGTCATTTATGCTAGTTTCAAGTACCTCTTGATCTTGGTTACTCTCAACCAATTCATTCTTTCTCTCGCTTTCTCTGCCGCATCTAATAATGGTAACTTGTTTGAGTGCTCTCATATCAAAAGTGGTTGTGGCAGGTGTGATTAGTTTTTCAAACCTCTCACATCTTTCAATACGTATTCTTTCAACAGCTTCAAATCCATGAATCAAGTTATTTCCAGCATCTTTTATCCTCCACACCTCTCTAAGCTTCCCTAAATCCTCCAAATGAATGCTTCTCAACCTGCTGCTGCTAACTTTATCCGTTTCACCAACACATCCCATGTCGATGTTGAATATCACTTCAACAGAAGCACAATCTGTAACTTTAAGCTCTTCAAGATGATTAAATAATGGCATTGGATTGCTTGGGAGAAGATTCACAAGACTATAACATCCCCACACTTTAATGCTTCTCAAACTGCTGCTACAAACATGTTCTTCACTTTTACCAACACGTCCCAAGTCAGTGTTAAATAACACTTGAATGGAACCACATCTTTCAACGTTAAGCTCTTGTAGATTATTCAGGAATGGAAATGGATTGCATGAAAAAAGCTTCACAAGGCTATCACATCTCTCCACTGTAATGCTTCTCAAACTGCTGCTAAGTTGCTCGATTTCACCAAAATCCATGTGGAACAAGACTTCAATGGAACCACAACCCTTGACCGTAAGCTCTCTCAATGGGCAAAGATTACTAATACTAAACTGAGGAGGCCATATCTCCTTCAAATTCTCCATATCAACAAGAACCAATTTCTCCAGTTTAGGAGTCGTATCCTGCAAATTAATTATGATAGCTTAGCCAATAAATGCTTGTAATATACTTTTAGTTGAAAAGCTTGTTGAAGTTATTTTATTTACATAAAGTATATACTTACCTCTTTGTTAAAGAGAGATTGAATGCTGGAAATATCACTCGACCAATAAATGCTTGTAATTTTTGGAAGGCCTTCAAGTTGCAACTCCATGAGACCTGGCAGCTCAATTACATCAACTTTATTGCAGAAATGCAATAACTCTGGTAGCTTAGCCAACCTGAGATACTTTAAGTTGGAAAAGACATCAATGCAAGTCTCCGTATGTATGACTGCTTCCATTCTAAGGCATCCGGAAATTTCCAGATACTCTAGCTTTGACAAACTTGTTGCAACACTCGGCGTGAAAAGGTATTTCAACTCTGCACAATCTGAAACTACAAGGATTCTCAACTTGTAAAACGAACAGTTTCGAGAAGGATGCGGGGGACGCGGGAATTCCACATCAACATCTTCAAGAGTATTCATATCATTCACTTGTAGATACAGTGCATCTGTTATCTTAAACAGCTCGTTGATCTTAGATTTCAGTAGCTCTTCTCTGTTGGTGATCAGCTTCAAGCTGTTTTCATATGAATGCGTGTCAACTTGCCTAGTGCGCAGCGCGTTTCTAACTTCTGTAAAATTACATCCCACTGAGAGCTTGAATCTTTGAAGTTTCTCATAAGACATGTTCTTTATATGAGCATAGTTACCAATGAATTCAAATTCTAATGCAGAAAGGTTTTCTAAATGTTCTGCAAGTTCATTACAGTTGTTGTCTGTGAAGTAGCATGCTTTATTATGATAAGGTATCATATAAAGCTCTTCAAGTTTCACCAAGTTTTTGAAGACACCATCATCTATAACAAGATTATAACAATCTGTTACATCCAGTAGTCGTAGCTTCTTCAAATTTCCAAATGTGGAAGGTAGGATTGTAATGCCAGAGTAAGCAATGCTAAGCACTTCCAGATTCGAAAGATTTCCTATACAAGTTAAATCAAATATCAACAAGCATTCATCGAGACAAAGAGTTCGAAGGTTGGCGGAGCACTGAAATGATGCTGGAACTGGTGGATACTCCAATTTCTCAAAAGTTATAACTTGAAGCTTTTCCATTACTTCATAAAAGCCTCGAGGAAACCTTAGCGACTCATTTCCGTGCATAAGTTTCAAAAGTGAAAGGTTTGGAAACTGAAATTCACTAGGAAACTCGGACATGCCCTTGCATGTTAACGAAAGTTGCTTGCAAGACTGGCTCATATTATTAGCTTCACTCAACTTTGAGAAATCATCTTCATGGTGAATGATCCAACATCCATCCTTGCCACCTTTAGAAACAGTACCTACCGCAAATGCAAGCACAAGATCATGCATTTTCACACACTCACAATGATGACTATCACCTTCCATCAACAAATATTTATTTTTGAGATTGATCACACTTGTTTCTGTGCTTGCTCTAGCATCTTCCATAGTAGAACCTTGTTCTAAAAGTTTTAATCCCCATGCATATCTTGTGAGATCTTCAATTGGGATATTAGAGTCCTCAGGGAACAAGCCACAAAGCAGGAAAATCGCTTTATCTTCTCGTTCCAAATTCTTGTAGCTCATATCAACAATATCTAGCACTTTATTATTTTTATTCAAACACTTGAGTTTATGCTTCCATACACTACTCCTTTTCTTTGCACATTTAACATCTGCAGCAATGATTTGGATGGCAAGTGGCAAACAACCACATTTTTTGACAATTTTACATCCTATATCATAGAGATCACGATCACGTTCGGCTGAAATCTCTGCGATTTGACAAAAGAAATCCCGTGCTTCCTCTTCCTCCAAGACATCAACTCTAACAGGTTTAAGAACAGATTTTGCATCAACTGCAATTTGATGACAAATACTTTCTTCACGTGATGTGAGCAACAACTTGACCCCCTTTGGCAAAGGACTCGCTAATCCGATATCTTCGAGATTAATCCTCTCCCAGACATCATCCAATATCACCAAGCACGTTTCTTTTTTCTCTGAAAGTTTATTAAATCTTTTTGAAAGAAGAGTTGCCCTTAATGTTTCATTAGTTTCGGTTAGAGGTTCGCCTGTGTCTGCTGCTATGACCTTCTGAATGTCAAGCAAGTTGGGAGTATTCCCAATAACTGCTTTCACAATGCAATTAAACATCTTTTCATTTTTTGCAACCTCTTTCAGGTCATTCATCAGCGTGGTTTTCCCCACACCACCCATTCCACACAAGGCTATCACTCGATTTTTATCATCATCTTGTTTAAGGAGCTTCAATGCTTCATTGAACGTCTTATCTCTTGACTTGAACGGATTTTGGGTACCTCCACCTGATGTTGATGCCAGGCGTTTGGAATCAACTCTTCCAAAACCGATGTGGGCATTTCTCCAGGGAATTTCAGCACTCTTTTTTATAAGACATTCGACATCCTCGGTAACCCTCAATGCATTTCTTCCTGCTAGATACTTCTTCCTTACGTTAAAGCATCCAAGGTCGTTACTTGAAATGTTTTCAACTTCTTCCTTGATCTTTTTAAAATCTTCCAACCACCGTGGTACTTGAGCAGGTATCTTAAGAAAGCTTACTTGATATTCTCCCACTTGCTCTTCAATATTAGTTCTTATATCTTCCAAATCATGCATTTTGTTTTTCATGCGCTCAACATGTTCAGCGTATGAAGTGAGGTATCTCAGCTTTTGCGTAATATGATCCGTCAAAATATTCACAACAGGACCAACGATTGCCGATGCAACTTCCATTTTCCTGAGACGAGAAATAATGTAATTAAAACTAGGGTGCCAATTCGTATAATGACATGAAAATAAACAGGTTAAGCTAGCTGGGTCTAAACAGATTATACATCGTAGTGTTTGTAACCAAAGATGTATTTCTAGTGAAAAGTGTTGAACTTTATGATGAGGTTGGCAAGTTTTTTGAAGAGTTAAAGCATAATGTACAAGTAGTCAAAGTTGTGACTTGATGTACTACTTATTAAGCTTATAGTGTAAGCTCATAAAGCAACAACTGCTAAAGTATATGTATGTGTATGTCACTTGATCAACCACAAAAATAGGATAGTGGGTTGGTTTGGAAGGCAACCTTCGGTTGCAACCACTAGTCCATGATCTCCTAATTTTGTGCATGCTTGATATCATGGTTTTCCTTGATTGTGCTTATAAAAGGATATTAGCAGCTTTTCAAGAGAAGGAACACACAACTAAACACATATATAAAAGTTATCAGAGAACATATAAGTTGTTGCAAATTGCTTTATCTTCTTGCTATACTGTGGCTTCTGCTCCGCCATTGTCATTAAGTTGTATTCGTTCGCTGACGAAAGGCAACGAGGGTCTGCATCAATCCTGGGGTCGTTACGTAAGAGGCTTGCAGCGAATCGAGCACGTAAACACCTTTTAAGGACAGGGAACGTCTTCCCGTGCGGAGCCTATTATCGGTTTGTTCAGATTTCATGGGTGCGGTTCGAGTCGACATTGCTAGTCTAACATCAGGTAATGATGATACTTGATTCTTCTTATTCCCATTATGTGTTTTCATTGCACAAGTTGGTGCAATTATTTATAACAGTAGGATACTGAATACTAACTTTCCAACAAAAAGAGTTGATTTCTCATTTTTTTTAATATATTTACTATTTATACAAAATCAGCTTAATGTGAGAGGAAAAGACGGACTTCGTTATCTGACGGATAAGACAAAACTAGATTGTGTGAACTGTGTTAACGTTTATTTTTTAATTTTTGCATCCCACACGTGGCTCATTTTGTTGTTTGTATTTTACATGGAATATTTTTTTCTTTTTCAGTTTGTATTTTCTTTTTGAAACTTATCAAATTAATTGATTACTTCTAAAAACAGATAAGAACGGGATATCTCTTAGATATTTAGATGGACTTTTCCAGATTCCCAAAGAACGGTATAATGTGCAACATTGAAAAAATTAAGACAAATACAAGTTGATAAAATGTCAATGAACATTTGACAATAAAAGTATTTAATGAAAGATTTACTTTTCTATTAAATGTTTAACACGTTTCAACATCCTTCATATGACATCCTTATATTCTCTTAGAGAATGTTGGTCTATGTAAATATTATCTTTTATATATTAAATTAGATCATTAAAAAGAGCATTTACTTTCACTTGAACTTGTCTTGGTCTCTGATCGCATCAAATTTTAAATTCTTTCTATAACAAGATTGTAACAACCTGTTACAGTCAAATCAATATAGAAAAGTTTTGAAAGATAAACATAAAACATTATACTTAATATCTTTAACACAAATAACACAATATATATACTAAAATATTTAAAAATATATCATATTGTATTAAAAAAAATTAAATCCGTGTCATATATAAAATTATATCATACTCAGAAAGTACTTAAAAGAATTCATATAATTAAAATAAATAACAATATAGTTATACTAACATATTTAAAAGTATTAATATAATAAACATATCCTAATTTAAATTTGAAAATGTAATAACTTAATAAATACTAACATAATAAACATACCATAAAATTAGTATATCATATCCTATTTTAACATTTTAAAACCATACCAAACATAATAAATATATCCTACTAGAAACTTTAAAAACATAACATAATAATAAATATTAACACAATAAACATATCCGAGATTGTTAAAAATGTCTAAAATATCCGACAATTATAAACGTAAAATTTAGACAAATAAAATAAATAAAAAATTGATCATAAGATTTTAGATATTTAAATAGATAACACAATATTATCCTAAAATGTTTAAAGGTATTAACATATTTTAAAACTTAACTCAATAATTATCCTTAAAATAATTCAAACTTTACCACATATCCTATTTTAATTTTAAAAATAAATCATACCATACAGAATTAACATATACTATTAACACTTTGATAAAAACTAACATAATAAACATATCCTAAAATTATTCACAAAATTAAGGTATCCTCTTAAAAAATTTGTAAAAATTTTAGGTAATATTTTGACCATTAGTAACATAATTAACAATTCCGAAAAACTTAATTTTCAAAATGTTAAAATTTGTGATTATTAAGAACATTGAGAATATTTTTTCAAATTCGTTTTGAAATATAAATGTAAAAATCAATAAATTTACTAACAACTTATAAATATATAACTTAATATAAATTTATTACCATGTATAATAGTATATCATATTATATAATAGTTAAAAATATCGATATCTTTTAAATAAATGACACTATAGCTTTCCTGAATTATTAAGTATGGATATATATTAAACAAATAACACAATTATTATCCTTAAGTATTTAAAAGTATATCATATCCTCTTTTAAATTTTGAAAACCATACCATAATATTTATAAACATATCCTACTATAAATTTATAAAACATAACAACTTTTTTTTAAAAGGAAAAAAAATATATATATATATATAAAAATATTGAAAATTTTAACATAATATACATATCCAAAAAAATTTCCAAAAATTTAAAAATTTCCGAAAATTATAAACTTAAAATTTATATAAATAAAAATAAACAAAAAAAGGTTTAGTTAACATATTGATCATAAATTTTTAGATATTTTAAATAAATAACACATTATTATCCTAAATATTTAAAAGTATTGATAAAATTTTAAACATATAACTCAATAGTTTTGCTAAAATAATAAAAATTATAGCATGTTCTATTTTAATTTGAAAAAAATGTACCATGCATAATAAACATATACTATTAACATCTTGATAGCAAAGTATCCTACAAAAAAATCTACAAAATTAAAATATTCGATAAAAATTACCGTAAAAAAATAAAAAATAAACATAAAATTTCAGGTACTGTTTTGAACAATATTAACATAACTAACATGTCTGAAATTATTCATTCACAAAAGTAAAATACTTATGACTATTAAGAACATAAAATAGTATTACTCAAATTTATTTTAAAATATAAATATAGAAATCTATGAATTTAATAACAAGTTAAAAATAAACAACCTAACATAAATTTATTTTCAACTAGTAAACAAATTAAAATTTTACAAAAGAAAAATATAAAACATTATACTTGATATATTTTAAACAAATAACGCAATAAATATACTAAAATATTTAAAAGTATAGCATCTCTTGTTAAAAATTTTAAATCCGTATCATATATAAAATTGAATCACATGTATATCCTTCTTAAAGTTTAATATGACGTAAATATCTTTCTCATTTACATAATATTCTTTCCAATTTTATAATTACATCAATGTCTGTCTCAAACTTTTGTAACTACATTAATATCTTTCTCGAACTTTTAAATTCTCATATATATCCAAAAATCAATTAAATTATAAAAATATATTGTTTTTAAATCCAAAAACGATATTTCTCTCTTATTTATCTATGATATTCATCATAATTATATTGTTCATATATAATTTTTTGCCTCGATTGATTAAAGAAAATGATGATGTAATTACAAAACTTTGGATATATATATGAACAAACATATTGTTCATATTTATTTATTTGTTCATATATACTTTTTAGCCTCGAGTAATGAAAGAACATGTTGATTTTGGGATATGTACGAGAATTTAAAAGTTTGAGAAAGATATTGATGTAATTACAAAAGTTTGAGAATGATATTGACGTAATTACAAAAGTAAGAAGGACATTGATGTAATATTGAACATTAGTAATTGACGTAATTCCAAACATGGGTGACTTACCACCCACAACTACCTCTACATTTAGCACCAGATCACAACATGAAACCCCCTTGTTAACCGAGCCTCTACTTCAGCTAATCCAGAACCTGTGATTAGCCGTGCCTTTGTGGAGGCTAACTTTGAAGCATGAGTTCCTCATGAGGGAATGAATGAGACAGGCATGTAATGAAGGGGTCTTAGAATAGTTGGAATACTCGATCGAATTATATGATGAGGAGATAGAACCGAAACCTAGGGGAACGCGTAACCAACAGATCACCCCAATCCCGATGATGGGCTCTCCACGTGCTCAAAGGTGTGAGAGAAGGGTGGTAGGATTTGAAGATGTTCGCGACATGGATACGTGCATTTCTCAGGCGGAAGGGTATCAAGGGAACAAAATAGGAGAATAGAGGATGGGGGAAGCCAGGGAGTAAACTTACTTCCCTTTCTCGCAGCCCATCTAGTTAGGAGTGAGAACGGTCAACCTCTGCACTCGTCTTTCACCACATGAAAATAAATGATTCATGTAAACATAATTGGGTGGAATTCCAGACACAACACGAAAATAAAGTGGTAAGCTTGGGTCTGAATAGGTACGAGTAGACCTATAAATTTAATAATTTACGTGTTGGTTATAGATTAGTTAACTAGGTTGAACGGCCAACATGTTGAGATAAACAAATTACATTGGTCGTTTTTAGGTGATGTGTAACCGGATTATGTTACGTGGTTGGGTTGTTGTGATCGAAAACCGACCTGAACTACCAAAGAAAGGATGATAATGTTATTGCATTTAAATAATTGTAGTTATTCATACTAATCTATTTTAAGGGGTGTTTGGGATTGCTTATAGTAAATACTTATAAGTTGCTTAAAAATAAGCACTTTGGGTGATAGCATTTGGATTTTCGTATATTGAAAGTTTTGGACAAATCAAATTATCAAACAATCAAGAAAAGCAGTTTGGAAATTATTTTGATCAAAATAACCACTTTAAAAAAACAGCTTCGACATGATTACCTAAAGTGTATATATATATATATATATATATATATATATATATATATATATATATATACCAAACCCCCTTTTTTTAAAGGCATATTTATTTCACTACATTTGAAATTAAGTTTTTATAGGGTATGTTTGGCGCAGAGCGGTCTTGAGCTTTTTGGAGCGGTGAGCAATGAACATTTTAATTTTTAGTGGTCGCTTGGCAATAGTGCAGTGAGCTGTGGCTAGTTTTTAGGAAGGCTAAATATTCAATGCTTGTTTAAAAAGCGACGATTAGTGACTACTTTTTCACGACTACTCCATCGTTCACTCCTCACTACTCACTACTACTGTTACTTTAACCAACACAATCTAATGATACCACTCAAACAAATCCATCTCAAGGTATAGAGAGGCCTAAAGCCAACTCTCGATTGTGGGCTTAGAAATTATAACAATGAGGTGGATGGCACCCGCGCATTGCGACAACTTTTTTTGATTATTTTTTATATGTGCATCATATTAGTGATCGTATCCAACACATTTTCAAAGTGCCTAAAACATTTACGGCGCTATACCCTGTCATTTAAAGGGGGGCCTAAAACGACGTTGCTTAGCCATTTTTTTCTACTTCCATCCTCTTTAAAAATTTTCGTTTCGTACTTCCAATTAGTTTTGATACTCAACCTCCTAATTACGAATCATGAATTTTGAATATGTTCCCTTAATAAGGCCCTATTATAAAAAAAAGCCAAAGATTAAACAAATCTTTCTTTAAATAAGCTTATACATGCGTATTCGGAGTGCGCCTATTTTAAAGTCGATACACTCCATTTGAAAATCCTACTCTTTTTTCAACATTTGTACTACTATAGCATTTACAACTATCCAATTTATATTGGAAAAAGCTCAAACACTTACCTGAAATTGCAATAGTTCGATGCGAGAACCCGGCAGTGACAAAATATTTGTTAAAAAATTCGTTGTCGTTTCAAACCACGGCGACGGTTCTTGTGCCAACCTGACTTTTATCTTTTACCTACAATATGCAAAAGGCTATATTCTTACAAATAACATCAATGTAGTATTATCTAACGATAAGAAAACGCTTTACAAAGGAAGATACTCTAACATTTGTTATGTTATCTCGATGGCTACAATATGAGCGGACTATTATCCTAGGTGGGCTAAAGTTATTATATCGTGTTTGTTTGAATGTGAACTTGGGGAGAGTAAGTGAGGTTAGTGAGGCGGTGGCTTTGTTGTTTTGAAGATGAGATAGTAATTGTATCTAACACGGATCGAAAGTACTAGTGAGGTGTGGAATTATCTTTTCGTATATTCAAAAATGAAATTGTAAGACGACGCCGTTGCAAAATAAAAATAACGTCAAAGTCAAAATGACGCGACTTTTCCATTGACCAAGAACAAATCGCGGCAAAAATGGCAATCTCCGTGAAAACCACATCGTTTTTGGCCTATTCAAAACGACGTCGTTTCAAACGGGAAATGATATATAGTATAATGTAATATAAAATAATGAATACATTTGTTTTTTCTTAAAAACCTCTATTATTCGAGCTTTCTTTGACATATGACAAGTAAAATAATACCTTTTTTTCCCTTTATCAATTGTATTATTATTTTACATATGACAGGCAAAATAAGCAAGTCCAATAATATATAAGCGTAGATTGGGTTCTTTTTAAAATCAATCGATAATAGAAGCTAGGAATACATACCAAACAACTTGTGATTAGGTTTGCAGACCGAACAACCTAAAATCTCATATAATATGCATCTACAGTCAATTTCTTTGCCTAGAATGTCTTTATACTAGTTAAAATTTAATAGCCTAATTAACCTAACATATATAATACATAGAATCATGATCAAATGAGAAATTCTTACACATTGTAAAGAGACTTTTTAGAATACATTATAGATCAAGCTAGTTTGTCACTTAAAAATAAATTTGGTCAATTTAGATTTAAAAATTAATCAAAGATTTTTATTACTAGAAAATTAAATTTGATATATACGACCTTTTGGCAAACAAGTGATTCCCAATTACCATTCTAGTTATTTGTAAGTTGATTCAAAACTTTGTCTGATATTTTGCAAATAATATAAATAAAAGGTTAAATTTTCAAAAAAACTGAACCACAAATTTGTTTCTAATCAGCTTAAAAAACATGCTTATGAAAAAACAGCAAAAAAACTTGAATCAAGGCTTCAAACTACGGTATTTATGATATCTCATATTCCTTAATTTCTCACCGGAGCTAGAGTCTCTCTCACTCTTCTCAAGCGATCCGGAAATATGTATAATTTTGTTTTGGGGCCTAAAACATAAATTAAATGTTCCTTTTTAAAAGGTGTTACAAAAGTGCAATCATGACATTATAAACTGGAAAAATAGTAGGAGTATCATTTTTTCTTTTAAACACATTTTGTTGGTTCAAAATAGTAAGTAAACACTTGCTGGATCAGTCCAAAAAAACAACGCGAATATTTAGTTTGAGACCTAATTAGTACATAACTAGCATGCAAAATAAAAAAGTAATGGAGTGTGCAATTTATATATCAACACAGATCTTAACGCTTACCAATAAAGATTAAAAAGATGTCACCAGTTGTGAAGAAGGATATGATAGGGAACAAACCCAAGCTGATTATTGAAGGAACTGCTATATCAAAGATATACAATGTGCACCATACAAAAAATAATAGTAAGTTGGTTGAGCTCCAGATGATTAACATGCAATTAGTACATAGCTAGCAAGCAAAATAGAAAAGTAATGGAGTGTGCAATTTATGTATCAACAAAGATTTTAATGCTTACCAATACGTAGAGCATATAAAGATGTCACCAGTTGTGAAGGAGGATATGATAGAGAACAAAACCACACAGATTATTGAAGGAACTGTTATATCAAAAAAATAATAAGTTTGTTTAGCTCTAGATGATTAACAATTAATAACCAGAAACGAGGAGGGAATCTAGATCTACCTTACCCGCAGGAGGTGGCACATGTAATTTAGTCAACGTGTGGGAGGATTTGTGTATACAAAATATTATTCAATTTGCATTTGCATATTTCCGTTCGGGAGGAGTGAGAGATCTACATGCGTTTTAATTAAAAGAGTGGTGATATATAAGTGTAACATTCAGATCTAAAAATAAACATACTTTATTCATCTTTAAACAAGTGTATCACATTTTTTTCTCTTTCATCATTTTCCACCAATTAATTTTCCAAATGCACCAATCACATTTTTATGTTAAATTTTTTGCATCCAAATCATTTTTCTAATTGAATGGTGCAAATATCCTCAATTAAACTTGCATATTTGCATAATTTTTTTAAAATACAAGTTTTTTGCATCCTGCGTTTTTCAATAACACCTTTTTATAAAAATATATTAATATTTTTTATATTTATATAGTTATAAATTATATAAACCGGTGCATGCAAGAGAAATACATTAATTTTTCGTTACGTATTAATTCAATTGGTATTTTGTTTAAATATTTGTTTGGACGCAAAATTTAAGTTTGTTTACTTGGCATGATGTTGAGTTTGATATTGTTTAAATTTAACTATTTATATCATGTTCTAAGCATTTACATGTTTAATAGCATGTAATAACGTTATAAAACTTTCCCGTAACAAACTTTCCCGCTATATTTTCCCCCATTAAAATTCAATAAAAGCTTCATTTTTCCTTCAATTTTTACCTAAGTTAAAATTTTAAATCGTACAATTGATTCTATTTTCCATTTTACATACTTCTACCGTATTGATTTTTGATTTTTGTTGAATTTTTTGAAACCCTCATTTTCGAATGGGTAATTTTTCATTTTAGTAGCTTGCGGTTGATTGTTATTTGTAATATGTCTAATTCTCGTAGGGCATCTAAGCGTAAATTGAAAGTACCAAGTAAATTTTATGATTCAATTTACTGTGTGAATGGTAACACTACAACAAATATATCATTGCTACACACTTATTTTTCGCATTTTATTAACTGTGAACTTTTTTTTTAAAGATATCCACACTTAAGATTGTGTATAATTATTTCAAAATCCCTACACTTAAGTGTGAAAATTATTTCCAAATCAAAATCATCACACTTAAAGGTGCGAAGAATTATTTCAAAATCAAAATCATCACATTTAAAATTGTGAAGAATTGTTTTAATATCATCACACTTAAAAGTGTGAAAATATTCACAAAGCTTCACACATAAAGTGTGAAAATATTTGCTACACCGAATTGGTTCACATACATACTAGTTTGAACTTTTTTATTTTTCACACTTTTAAGGGCGGCAACATGCTCTAATAAATGTGAATGAACAACTATTTTGTAGTAGTGTAAAAAGAATAATGTGAATTATAAAAGTCATAGTAAGGTAGCTAGGAAAATAAGGGGTGTTTGGATGGAGAAAATGGATTGTGTGGAGAATGTATCTGGAGAGAAGAGTAACAGCTAGGGTGTTAACATGGAATACAATGGGAATAATATTTCTTTGGAAGAAGGGGAACTGTTGCAGAAAACTAAAACTAGTGAGGATGGAGTTTCAAAGAAGGGTGTAAAGCCCTGTTAAAAATGTTAATGGTGGAAATATGGTTGAAACTGTTGTAGATAAGCAAAAAGACATGTTTAATGTTGGAAATAATGAAATAAATGAAAATACTAGTGATAGGAGTATGTTAGTTCTCATGCTAAAGTCGTTAAGAAGTTTATGTTTTACTCTTTTTGTGGGTAAAAGGTCAAAGACCCGGTAAATATATTACTCCAAAAAATGTTTAAGTACAAAGGATATAGGTGAAGCTTATATCTCAGCCCGTTACATAGGCAAAAAGCTTACATAAGATACTTCCTATTCTCTATATAATAAAATACACCACTACTCAAAATATAACATTAGACTCCTATGGAGATAAAATTACTTCCTACCAAGGCCTTTGAGCTTGATACTATACGTGTCATAATAGGCATCCAAATTTCCTGAAAGATCGTAAACTTGATCAGCATAGTTATCATAGTCATCATAGTCATCTTCGCGGTCATGACCACCACCAAATAGATTACTCGTCTCATCAAAGGTGTTCACAACCTCCTCATCATCACTATCAGAATCCACAATCTCTCTCACCTTAGTGAATGGGTTAACCCTCTTAGTAAAAGAAGTAGCCGGAAAATCCTTATTATAACTCTGATAATCAAACTTTTTAATAGGATTACCATTATCATCAACAAGAGTAGCTTTCCCATCAATAAGAAGCCTTTCAAATTCCCCAATTTTCTCAACAATAGGGGTATGACCAACCGCGTTAGCTACCATTGAATCACTCACAAGCGAATCTTGTGATACATTACCTGTCTCGAGAGACCCAACCTCCTTTGATTCCATTGTATTACCAGAAACCTCCACATCAGTAGGATTGCCACATTCATCAGAATCAATCGTATTAAGTGCAGCAAAAGGATTAGATGTAGCAATCTTCGTCCCACCCATACTAGCCACATCAGTAGTTGTCTTCTTCGCACTATCCACTTTCTTGGGTTCTAGAGGAGGCGCTTTAGGTTGATACCCAAATTTAGGACCCAGTTTAGTAAAACCTCCCTTACCTGGAACACTTGGACCACCATTCCTACCCTTATTCTTGTTAATGACAGTTTGATACCCATCATTAATAGTCTGTTTAGGCTGAGTAGGAAGTGGAACAGATTTAGGACAATCAGTCAGTGTATGACCAAACAATTTACATGCATCACACTGAGGCGGTTTCCATTCGTATTCCACCCGAATCTTTTTAATAGTAGATCCTGTCCCATCAAGTAATGGTATCTCAACAGTGATGCTCTCCCTAAGAACCTGATCTGCCTTAACTTCAATCAAGCACCTAGCGAAACTACTTCGACCCCATGATTCCAAGCACATTTGACTAGTATAAGAATCCAACATTTTTGGCGTACCAATCAGTGTAGCTAGGAGACTGAGACCATCATCGGAAAACATACCAAGGGGCACATCATGGAATTTAACCCATACCGGAATATTAGTCAAATCCTATTTAAGAAGATTAGTATTCAAAGTCAACGTTTTAAGAATAATTGGCACATTCCCAATCATCCACAGTCCATTTTCAAGCACATCATCAACACCTTTACGAGTGGAAAACTTAAATAAAAAGAACCCCTTCGCATTCATCATAACCTTTTGAATACCATACTTGGCCCATGTATTACGAACGTAATAATCAACAACCGGAAAAGAAATACATTTACCAAGGAAGTAACCAAAAAGGGTATTCTCAAATTTAGATTTTACCTCCTCAACGACTTTCATAGGAACGGAGAGATCCACCCCCATCAGACTTTTTACTACACTCCAACCTACGAAAATTTGATTTGCGCTTCGTCGATTCATTAGCATATTTACCATTGACATTTGCATAACTCGTGCCACTTGTAGCACTAACATACGACTTAGGTAATGAATTAACCTCAGCAGCTTGGACAATGGGTGTAGTTCTAGTAACTTTCTCCGTTGGTGAGGAAAAATGCATGCTTCCAGCTTTTGATGCTACACTAATACCATCTCCACTTGGTAGGTTAGCACCCATAGTAGTGTTATGATCAACATCATGAACAATATTTGAAACGGTTTGAATATTAGTACCCATATTATTACTAAGCAACGGATAATCATGCACGTTTAAATTAGCACCAACCGGTTCATCCATAGAATTCAATGTACTCACCATTCCAGTAGGACCAACATCCCAAAATACATCATCAGTAACACCCATATTAGGACCAGCATCGTCACACCCATCATCCTTACCCGATTGCAAGAGACTTGTAGCAAGTTTTGGTTGGGACAAAGATGTACTATAATCCGTTCTCAAATCAGCTTCCAACACAGGAATATCATGTACATTATGAGGTCTAGTGTCTCGTACAGCAGCAGCCACATGTGTAGGACCATCATGTTGCTGGTTCAAAGCATTAGAACACTCAATATGAGCATCCTTAGGGCCCTCATTAGCACTAGTAAAAACAGTTTCACCAGAAGAAGGATCACTACTAACGACACCAGCAGACCATATACCTTCCTCAACATCCAAACCAGTTATATTAACATCGATTACCTTTAGGCCTTCATTAGTTTGGGGATGTTTGAAAGTATCATTAGAGGCACTCGACATAAACAGAATTGTATTCCTAATTGGATCACTATTAGGGCTCTTCTAAGCATCCACATCCACATTTGCATAACCACCAGACGCACCCATAGATGCATTCACATTGTTTAGAAACCCCTTGTTCATCTCTCACAGCCCACATACAATGAAACCAATCACCAGACCACCAACATGCACAACCAATAAATTAAAAAGTAAACCCTAACTAAAAACGTTGGGGTTTAAAACGATGAAGCACAAAACGACTAACCCGCACCCATTATGATCAAACCTATGTTATGTTAAATCGATTCCAACAATCTTACAAAGATGTTTATACCGACCTAATAGCAGTAAGAATGGAAGGACTGATCAAAGGACCAAAGTCGGTTCGATTAATGCAAAAACGATTTTTTTTTTGCCATAAAAATGATTCTTCAAAAAATTACCAAATCAAGTGAAACGAAACACAAATCCAATCAAGAAACAGTTAACAATGGATGTTAAACAATTACTAAATCAGATCGGTGTCAAATACACAAGAGAATTGGCAGATTTAATGAAAAGCGATTAAAAAAATTAGGGTTAAAAAATCGCCAAAGAGAGAGAAAATTAGGGTTTACGCTTGGCTAGAGTTACACAAGTTTATGTTTTACTCCAACTAGTATAAGAGTGATGGAAGTGTTGTGGATGCTAATATTATGATATTTAAACAAAATGGTCTATTATATTTTAATGATGATGACAAACATGCAACTTAACATAAAATGTGCAATTTACTCGTTTACAAAAAATTATCAATGCATACATCAACATCTCTCAACGTCTCCAATTTTCTCATGTTTCAACACAGGTTTAAATATGTTTGTTATGTTGCATTATAAACGAACCATTTAACAAACCAATGAGAATTTTTAAAATATATTTTAGAGTCATTAAGTATTTAAAATTTAATCATTCTTTTTCAAATCTCAATTTGCATTTCATACAAGTATGAAAACAATTTTACAAATTAGCTCAATGATCAAATAGCCCATTTGCATTCATTAAACATTTTCTAACTAGTTTTTATGTTTCAAATAAGCTGACTTACACCTTGTTAGACAAATGTTTTTAAGTAATCCTACACGTAATAATTAAATAATCTCTTTAAATTAGTGAATGGGGCAAATATTAAACATATACGACAAAATTATTAACAAGGGGATTAAACCATTTTTGGAAACAAATATAATCATATCTTACCAAATATAGCAAATCTTTCTATTAGAACACATAAAAGTGTAAATCATAGTATAGGCTCTTCAGTGTATACGCTAAGTGTATAAGGGTATGTAATGTAACATGTTGTATTGTTGGGGGACCATGTACCCTCGCAACGCTTGTATAGTTGTGACCGGAAACCTAACATGTTGTGAGGTCTCACAACATAAGCGTGTAATGGTATAAATACCCATACCTCATGGGTTATGAGGTGTGTTTCAATATTCATTTCTTGCAAGACTTTTATATTTTTCTCTCGTTTCTCTCTAGGATAAAGTGATCACACCCACTTTCACTCTCTAGATTAGTAGTATACACATGATTATGGTGATAACAATTGGTATTAAAAGCCATATATGATACGCTGTTTCATCTAGTTGTGTTTATCTTAACTTTATATCATCTTAGTAGTAAAAATCTTCGTTTTTATAGTTTTATAAAGTGCTTACTCTTTCTCTAGAATTTTTTTGTTCGTGGTTAAAAGCTTTTAGTTTTATCTTTAACATGATTCAATTGCAAAAACGTGATAGAAAAAACATTTTAGGAGATTGAAGATTTTTTTTTTCAAGCTACATAAACGTTTTTAAGATCAAAAGATGATTTTTGGCAAAGAGCTCGTGTTTACAAGGTTTCTAAAAGGAGTAATTTTTCAAAAGATTCGCAAGTTTAGCATTTCTCTTGCAAAATTCTTTCATAAAAGCCAGGGTTTTAGTTTACTAGACTTTTAAATTCTGCGAAACTTCACAAATGTCTTTTGAAAGACTTTCTTTATGAACTCTCTCAAAAGTGGTTTACTAGGCTCTTTCCTTTGCGAAACTTGTTCTTTTTTCGTTTATTTAAACCGTCATAATCTTTTTTGCAAGACGTTTTATAAGAGAGTTCTTGTTTCAATAGCTATCATAGTTTAGTTTGCGAGGGAAGTGTTTGCAAGACTTTTCTGCGAGATGTATTAAGCGAGACTTTTAGTTACCCATAAATTACGAAAGAAACCTATTTTGAGTTTGCAAGAATTTGTTTCGAGACTTCGCAATGATTGTTATGATAGATTGTTTGTGAGACTTGGTGTTACGAGAGTTTGACTGCAAGACTTTTTACCCATAATTTTTAACACACTCACTTAGCTCTTAAGAGACTTAGATTGTGAGACTTTGACCATTGCTATGAGACTTGACTTTCCATTTCATTTGGACTTAATTTACGTTCACAACTTTGTTGGTGTGCAAATTGTTAAGTGACTTTAATCAACTCATTTTCACAAGACCTTCAACATCTAATTAATCAACAAACTTATACTCAAAAGATAAACACAACTTTTCACAACAAAACAACATTTCATATCAAAGATCCAACATCACAATGTCTACAAATCAAGAAGCATTGGCTGCTGGGAGTTATGCAAGACCTCCCATGTGTGTATCGGAGAAACTATGTTCAATGGTCCTTAAGGTTTATGAATCCTCTTATGGGGTACAAAGATAGAAAGTTGTTGATTAGTTTTATAAAAAATAGTCCATATGTAATAAATGAAATTGATGACAAAGACAACTCGGGATAATAGAAATTTCAATAAGAGGATGATCTAAGCCCTGTTGAACTTGCTCAGTTTGAAACTGATATTATGGCAAAGAATCTAATCATGTTTGGGTTGAGTAATGAGAGTTACAATGCCATTGATAGTAATCTGACTGCTCATGATATATGAAAGGTTGTGAAGAGATTGATTCAAGGTGCTGATGTAGGAACACAAACACAATAAACATTAGCCATATGGAATTATCAATTGTTCAAGCAACTATATGAAGAAAACCTACAAAATTAATACATTCATTTCAACAAACTTGTCATTGAAACGAATCGTCAAAACCTTAAGAGAACCAACATTGAGCATAACACTATGTTTCTCACAAACTGAATGGAGACAATTCACCATTGCAATCAGACAAGATCGGGATCTAACCAAGAAATACATTAACAATCTGTTTGATCTTCTGAAACACAACCAGGTTAAAGTTAAATGATATCAAAGAAATGAAGAGAAAATAAAAAGAAAAAGATTCCTCAATACAACAACCACTTCATGATCCTATTGCCCTAGTATCCTTATTTCAACCAAACCACTCATAGAATCCCTTTTCATACATCAATTACTCACCAATGTCACTACCCACTGTTAATGCAAGTGAGTCTGTTGAACCTGATTTGGCAAACATTGAACTAAACAAAATAGCTTAAAATTTAGCATTACTTGGCAAACAAATTCAGAAATCCTTTTACACTCCACTCCCAAAAGTTACACCCATATCGCCTTAGTCTTCCTTGTATGCACTCATTTTTAGTGCATTATTATGAACACCATATATGTTAAACCTTTAGTTAATTATCTAATTGGTTACATGGTTTCTAAGTCGACTCATATCTTGTATATATAGTTTTGGGAAGATTGATACTTATGGTAGTATTATTATTTATGTAGTAATGGGGAAAACGTCAAATTATTACCCCCATATGCACGTTAATGTTTAAGTACTCTACATGTATTGATCCTCGCAATTCGAGTCATTAGTTAGTTATTATGCAAAAATGTAAGTGTAGGGATGCCATTATAAATCCTAAGTTATTTATGTTATAGCAGATCAAATGATGGAAGGGCAAAAGCGTATGATAAAAAGAAAAAAAAAACATACAGACTGCCATCCTACTTATGTTTAAGTCAAGAAAAGCAACGAAAGAGTTAGTGTTTGTTTATCGAGTCTTGACTTAGCAACACCACTTTGTATATGTAATTAACTCAGATGATTAGCTTGCCATTAGTAAAATTCCCCCATATCCCCAATAACATTTTTTCTGTACCCTTACACCTAACATTACAACCCTGATAAGGATTTAAAAGGTACACTTTTGAGGGGTCATTTAAGCCCTTAATTGATCACTTTTGTATCCGTTACTACTTAATTTCGTTCCTTTTCACTTTTCAGGTCTCTTGAAGGCAAAGTGCTGGAATGACAGTTATTCGGACCAAAAGGCGCGGATATACGAATAAAATGGCCAAAGTCATGAATTGAGACACTCAAGCTGTTGAAACTGAAGGGGACGGCGTCACGGCTTAATTGCGACGCTGTCGCGACACACCTTGAGACGACTGAGAGAGCAAATTGATATTTTACAAGTGACGGCATCAGGTTTAAAAGAGTAGGGCGTCGCAACTCAGACGGCCTAGATTTGGATCCCGACGGCGTCAGAAGATGAACCCGACGGCGTCACAACCATAAGGTGACGCCGTCACAAGCTGCAACATGCGCGCGAAGTAGCTGATACTGTTTTGGCCATAACTTTTGCATACGAACTCGGATTTAGGTGATTCAAAAGCCCACGCGACCGGAACGAGAAAATCTACAGTTTGGTGAAAAGGTCTTCGTGACGCCGTCACTCTATAGATGTGACGCCGTCACCCTTTGCCGACAAAAAATCTTCCCATAAATATAACATTATAACTTCACTTTTTGTAAGCCCCAAACCCTAAGTCCGATTCTAGGGTTTAGGTAGGTGTTTTTCCAGCAACTTAAAGGGTTTGAAACACTCTATAAACATCGTGTAATGGTTTGGTTGTTAATCCAATCCTATGGTATGTCTTCAATTATCATAATTGTTGCTTGCTCTTCATTAATTATGCTTAACTAATCCACCTAGTGTTTGCTTATGAATGTATGAAACTTGTATATAATTAATTAGATCTTATTGATTTCTTAGTGATGCTTGTGCCTATCTTCATCATTAGGGGTGTGACAATTTCAATGAGTATAATTGATTTAGTTTATAATTCTTGCATCCTACTATCTCTTGTTTAATTAGTTGTCGCACTAGATTAAGGAAAACTTGCTTCAATCGTCGAGTTGTGAGCTTGAACGTCTTAAATAGTGATCTGAATGGTCCTAGAGTGCACTAGTTGACTTTCGTTGTATTTAATGCATGATTTTATGCTCATAGAATTAGGGACCACCGGCATCGCCCTATGAATAAAACATGGAATACACGCACCAATTAAAACAAGGATGTGACAATTCAGTAGGTAGAATTGGATAGCTAGCAAGGAGTAATACATCATAAGTAGATACGCTTCATGTTCCTGGTAGACCCATAATTTAGTTAGTATCTTTTGGGATAGTTGACTAGCAACTAATTCCACCCTCCCCTTCAAAACCGAGATATTTTAATTCATAAAATATAAAAATACAAAAATAATCATCCCTCACCTTTAGACTTAAATCGACATACACTTCAGCCTAACGATACTATTCCCCTAGAGAACGATATCAATACCCGAAGCTTACCTAATACTACACTACAACGATTAGGTTCACTTTCTATGGTGTTGAAAAACTTGCTCGACGAAAAGGAAGTTCCTTTGACCCTGAACGCGTGTTGTACGCGTATCAAACCCTTATAAAGACCTCTTTGATAGTTTATCCTAGGTGCTTACGCCAAAACGGTGGAGGTTTGATCATTTATCAAGCCTATGGTAATCTATGTGCTATGACAGGTAGCTAGAGAGTGTTTATTTTTTCCGTTTCCATATTGTTATATCAATTAAACACCCGAGAGATGTGAGAATCCAAACACTTTATGTGGGGTGCTAGTATATAATTTATGTACTTGTTATGACTATCGTAGAATGAGTTATGTTCTCAATTATCTTTATACTAATGCTAATTGCCCACATGCTTATAATTTGATTAGGATAAAAGCACATTTACTTACGGATAAGCAAATCCCAAATGTAGAGATATTTATTAAGGTATAACTGTATACGCTTTTAAGAGGTCATTTAGCCTCTAAATTCGTATATATTTTATTATTTAGTGCCCTAAATTGTTTTTATTTGAGTTTTAGGTACTTGGAAGACAAATTTTGAAAAAGGAAGCATTTAGAGCTCGATTGGACGAGAAAACGTTAAAAAAATGACAACATCGAGAAAAACCGTCATGAGAAGGCCTCGTGACGGCGTCGCAGCCTAATAGGTGACGCCATAACTTAGGGGTGCTGACCATTCATGTTTTGGAGACAACCTCAAGTTGACGGTGTCACGACCAAATATTTGAAGTCTGACGGCTGCACAACCCCAACATGACACCGTCACAACTAAGTCGGTGTAAAAGCGAAACCCTAAGAGATAGCGAGCTAATGGCGTCACACGTAACAAGTAAAGCTGTCACAAATGTGAATCTATATATATATATATATATATATATATATATATATATATATATATATATATATATATATATATATATATATATATATATTTCCGAATTAAGACAAATATGAGTTTTGTTTAGAATATGCTTATGTATATTGATGGGTAGTCATGCCAAATTCGCATGATATTTAGGGAATTGAATATAGGACTGATCTCAGCTATATGATTATATTGTATGGATCTTTTTCAGCAAGTAAATCATGAATAGTTAGATACTAGTAAACTGTCATGCTTGTAGCTCATTTTTGTAAAATAGTCTAACACTATATGTAACAGTTTGTTGATACAAAAGTTGGGCGTTCCTTGTTTGGAGCTCCGGCTCTCGTACCAATTGGATATTGCTGCTTGAGACCTGCGCACTAAGTAAACAGAAAACACCGTTAGGCTTATCGTGGGATTGTCTCCCACGATTATCCTCCGGCGTGAGAGTAAGTAATCGGTTTTAGGGTTATGGAGAGTTAGGGTTTAGATCGTACCTTTAATGAGGAATAGGGTTCCCTTTATATACACACGGAATCCTTGTTGGTTCCGTGTTCCCCAACCTTCGGTGTATCCCGCCTAAGTCGGTTGACAAACGATTATCTCCAAAGATAGAAGATATCCGATATCGTATTCCATAAATAACTTTGGGCATGGGCCTTCGTGGGCCCAAACACTTATCGGCCTAGCCCAGTTCATGCTGGGCTTGCTAGTATCAGACTTTGGTAGGGTTCGTGACCCGAATATAGACTATACGTCATCATATCCCCCCAGTCTAGTATGCGCAGTGACTAGCTGCGGATGCTAGACTAATAACTGCAGCCAATAAATAACTGCAAAGCGTAACAAAGAAGCCAAAAAAGGCTCCCGTTTTGAAAGATACACGTGGTATCTAAACATAATATGAAAAATGAATGCCTCGTAAATCGGGGGAAAGCAACTGTAACGGCGTCCCATCAATTGATCTTATCCACTCATTGGAGATAGTGGGATCCACGTGTCATTCATCGCGTGGATGAGAAAACTTATATAACCCTCGACCTCCATTTCACTGTGATTATCACAGTAAAAATAAAAACTCAATCCGCCATTGTTAACAAACCTTCAACTTGCAACCCAGAAAATTACTAGTCGAAAGGTAACCGCGCGTGCGCTTATAAAAATAATACCATGGTCAAGGTGTTATCTGACTTCACATCCGACATAACTGAGGCCGAACTTTTAGAGTTCGCCTCGGATTATTATATTCATGTCGCAGTGCGCCGTATTCTTCTGGCTTCCTTCTGCTCTTGGGGTAATACGCCCTTGCTTATGAATTCCTTTATCGGTGTCATCCACGTAGGGCCTTCCTCCTCGATTACCGTGGATATTTCCATCTCCGAGATGGATTTGTTCTTCAATGTTTCCACTAAAACTTGTTTTGACAGGTGTGCGAAGCTTGTGGATACAATCTTGCTTAGTGCATCCGCCTTTCGATTTTCCCCTCTAGGGACCTGTTTGATGGTAAACCTGTCAAAGACTTGGATTAGTGACTTGGTCTTGTCGAGGTATTGGATCATATTCTCCTTTTTAGCCACGTACTCGCCCAACACGTGGTTGGCTACTAGCCGGGAATCTACATTTGCTTCCAGGTTGCGTACACCCATTCGAGCTGTAATGCGTAGTCCGGCGATTAGGGCTTCGTACTCTGCTTCGTTGTTTGTCGCTGTGAATTCAAAACGCAGTGCGTAAGTGAATTCCATTCCATCCGGACTTGTGAGGATGAGGCCTGCTCCTGACCCATCTACACATGAAGATCCATCTGTAAACAAGATCCATGGATCTTGTAGTTCCTTCTTGCCTAGTACAGGTGCAGCATCAGTGTTTGGTTTTTCGATGATGAAATCTGCTAGTATCTGCCCTTTTATCGCCGTACGTGGCCTGTAGGAGATGTTGTGTTCACCGAGCAACACGCTCCACTTCTGTAGTCGTCCTGATGCGTCAGGTTTGAAGATGATTTGTTTGATAGGTTGGTCTGTGATTACCGCAATTGGATGCGCTTGGAAATAACGGCGCAGTCTTTTGGCGGCGAATACCAATGCTAAGACCAACTTTTCCATGGCGCTATAGTTAATCTCCGTTTTCTTGAGCGCTTTGCTTACAAAGTACACCGGTGTTTGTACTGACTCCCTGTCTGTCAGCAGCACCGCGCTGACTGCTCCATGTGTCGCAGATAAGTACATAATTAATTCTTCCCCTGGTCGGGGTGCGACTAATGTGGGGAGCGCTGCCAGGTGTTGTTTAAGCTGTGTAAAGGCTTCTTCTGCCTCCGTGGTCCAGCGAAAATCTCCCTTTTTTATACACTTCTTGAGTGTCTTGAAGAGAGGTAGTGATTTGTCTGCTGACTTGGACAAGAATCTATTTAGACCGGCCAGTTTTCCATTAAGAGATTGGACTTCCTTCAACGTGCGCGGTGAAGGAAGTTCGATGACAGCCTTGGTTTTTTCTGGACATGGTTTGATGCCATCAGGTTCTATCAGATATCCGAGAAACATACCTTCTGTAGCGCCAAAAGTGCACTTTTTAGGGTTTAGCTTCATGTTGATCTCTTTGAGTCTCCTAAATGTTTCCTCAATGTCGCGCACCAACTCATCCTCAGTATGGCTTTTTATGACTAGGTCGTCAACGTAAACCTCTAAGTTGTGGCCCACCTGTTTTTCAAATGCATTTATCTACTAACCGTTGATAGGTGGCGCATGCGTTCTTCAAGCCAAAGGGTATTTTGGTATAGCAGTAGACGCCTTGGCTTGTATGAAAGACCATTTTTTCCTCATCTTCCTTAGCCATCTGGATTTGGAGGTATCCTTTTTATGCATCTAGGAAACACTTGAGCGGGTATCCACACAAAGATTCTACCTACCAGTCTATCTCCGATAGTGGGTAGCAGTCTTGTGGACATGCTTTGTTGAGATCTGTGAAGTCCACACACATCCGCCAGCTACCGTCGCTCTTCTTTACCATTACTGGGTTGGAAAGCCAGTCGTGGTAGTAGACTTCTCTCATGATACCTGCCTCCACAAGCTTGTGTACCTCTGTCAGAATTGCTTGTGCGCGTTCTGGAGCTTGGTCGCGCTTCTTCTGGCGTATTGGTGAGTATCCTTGTCGGATTCTCAGCTTGTGTTCTGTGATTGAACGTGGTACCCAAGTCATGTGCTTTGGCTCCCATGCAAAGATGTCTAGGTTCTTTTGCAAGAGTGCGCATACAGATGCCTTGCCGTTGTGCAACAGGGACCCTCCGATCGATACTTCCTGTTCTGGGTAATCGGGATGAATTGCAACCTTCAGATTTGGAACTTTGGTTGCGCGCTGTTCTGGGATGGGTTCCGTCTCGCATGTAATCGTGTTACATTCTCTATGTGGTACAGTGGCGTTGTAGAGAGTGATAATACCACCTTCCTCTGGCAATTTGAGCATCCTATGTGCTGTAGACGGTACTGCGCGTATGGCTGATATCCCCGGTCTTCCGATAATGCCATTGTATGGCGAAGGGGATTTGATCACCATGAAATCCATCCAGGCTGTCGCGGAGTGTTCTTTATTGCCCACACTGACTAGTAGGCGTATTTGCCCCATAGGCCATATCTTTTCTCCTGTAAAACCAGTCAGCGCTGTCATGACCGGGCTTAACTGACTACGTATCTCAGGTCGCAGTCATTTGAAACAGTGTTCGTACATTATGTCGGCGGATGCTCCTCCATCAACATACATGCGGTGGATATCGTGACCCCCCGCATTAATTTCAATGGTGAGCGGCTCTACCACTGCGTTGTCCGCAGTTAAGGTGGGGAAAGAGATTTCACTTCCACAGGAAAATTTCTGGATGACCTTCTGTCTAGTTACTCGCTTCCATGATTGTATCATGTAGATGGTGTCAGCCTTGTCTTTGGGTGTCTCTTTCTTGTTCCCATTCTTCTGTCTATCCTTTCCTTCCTTGATCTTTTTGACCAAATGGTCCAATCTGCCTTCTTTCACTAGTTTATCTATGAGTTGTCGCAGTTGGACACATTCATTGGTGGTGTGGCCCTTCTGTCCATGATAATCACAGTATCCACTCCCCACGCGCCGATCCTCTGGAGTGCGCATTTGTGGGGGTCTTGGAAAGTTCGCACCTTCTGTTGCGAGTATTTCCTTTGGAGTCTTGGTTAGTGGGGGTATACCTGTCATCATCCCGTCCGCTCCCCTGACCGCGGTAGTTCTTGTTACGGTTGCTACTCCGGTCAGTGGATTGTCTCCCAGGTTGTTCCTGTGACCGATAGTTTGAGTAGCTTTTCTTGCTATCTGCCGCGGCGGCTTCTCCTTGGACGAAGGACCTTGTCCGTTTCATCAGTTCATCGAAGGTTTGGGGGATCTTGTCGTTCAGCCTTTTGATGAGTTCTGGGTTATTGATCCCGTTCATGAACCCTGAAATTTTCAGCACTTCGGGGCATGCTTTAACCTGTATGCACTCATCTTTGAAGCGCTCCATATATGCGCTTGTAGATTCCCCCTGGCGCTGTTTCACCCTGGCGAGTTCGACAGGGTTTTTGGCGCACTTCTTCCGTTGGGTGAAGTTTAGGCGGAACGCCTTTCTCAACTCTTCAAAGCCATCAATGCTTCTACGTGGAAGCTTGCTGAACTAGTTCCGCGCGTTTCCCACTAGTGTGGAATTAAACATGTGGCACCAGACAGGTTGTGGCCAATTTTCGATAGTAGCGGCTGATTCAAAAATTTTTAGGTGATCATCAGGATCACTTGTTCCATCATAGGTTTTGACGTTAGCGGGCATGCGCCTTCTCTTATCTTCTGAGAAGTTACTGATACATCGAGTGAACGCATCCACCTTTTGGCGGCGCCATGGAAGAGACATGTTTTCTTCCTCCTAGTCACGGTATTTCCTTCTGGACTTCCAGTGTCCAGTTTCGCTATCCTCGTTGTCCGAAGAATTACCAGAGGACAAATTTTCCCTTCTTCGGCGTTTGCGCGAACTGCCCTCAGAATCTGCACGTGAACGGCTTTCACTTGGGGAGTACCGTCGCCCCAGTCTGTCCTGGACTCTGCGGCTACCAAGCCTGGCGTGGACATTGGTACGCCGTTCATCCTCCTCGCTTCCTTCCAGATGCTGCGAGTTAGATGTCTCATCATCCTCAACTCTCCTCCCAATTCTGTTAAACACTGGGGGTCGGCGGCTATCCCTCCTGCGCTTCTCCTTCTGACGGCGTGGTGGGGATGTTTCGTATTCTGAGTCGAAATTGAGTCGAGCATGCAGGCTTCGACTCGACCTCTTTTTTGCTTCCTCTTGCATGAGGGCTGCCAAGGTTTCGTAATTTTGAGATATGAAATCTCCCAGTGCGAGTTCCGGTGCGACCCCTTCTAGAGCGAGGGTGTCTGCTTCTACTGCAGGGCCCTTGTTTCTGTCAGGTGCATCTGGTGCCTTCGAGAGGTCAGTTTCTAATACTGATTGAAGGGGAGTAGCAAAAAGGGTGCGCGGCGGATCTCCCGCGCTGGTGGTGGTTGTAGTGGCTTGGGTTGTCCCCGAGCGTTGTTCCACCGTAGGGAAGACTAGGTCTGGACCTAATCCTTGGTTTTTAGCGACACTGGTTGTCCTAGTAGTCTGCTTAGAAGCTGATCCGCTTTGCTGCTTCTTTCCTGTAAGGTCTGCCTGCGATCGCTGGTTTCTATGCTTCGTCATTCTAGTTTTTAGCTCTTAGTGATGGTCCCACGGATGGCGCCACTTGTTGATACAAAAGTTGGGCGTTCCTTGTTTGGGGCTCCGGCTCTCGTACCAATTGGATATTGCTGCTTGAGACCTGCGCACTAATTAAACAGAAAACACCGTTAGGCTTATTCGTGGGATTGTCTCCCACGATTATCCTCCGGCGTGAGAGTAAGTAATCGGTTTTAGGGTTATGAAGAGTTAGGGTTTAGATCGTACCTTTAATGAGGAATAGGGTTCCCTTTATATACACACGGAATCCTTGTTGGTTCCGTGTTCCCCAACCTTCGGCGTATCCCGCCTAAGTCGGTTGACAAACGATTATCTCCAAAGATAGAAGATATCCGATATCGTATTCCATAAATAACTTTGGGCATGGGCCTTCGTGGGCCCAAACACTTATCGGCCTAGCCCAGTTCATGCTGGGCTTGCTAGTATCGGACTTTGGTCGGGTTCGTGACCCGAATATAGACTATACCTCATCACAGTTAGTAACAAGGGCTATTTTCATAAGTGAAGTAAAATTCATGGGTTTTGCTTTTAGTCAAGAAAGAACGTGTTCTTTCAAATTTGTTTTGAGTTTAATACTAATGGGCCCCTCGTAGGCTTGACAAGATATTTGTATGGTCATACCCAAGATCTTTCTAGAACACGTTCAAGTGATTTGGTAATCTTGTTCAATCAGATATAACGAGAAATAGAATAGTTAAATAAAGGAATGACTAATATCTATATCTATATTTAATGTGATATTAGTAACAAAAGGATAAGTATAATGATGAATCACTAAAAGGTTTTTCCAAAAAACCGTACTCAGGGTCGTTATGGGGGCATTAGCGTGTTGCTAGACGCTAACCAATGTCATTACACATATCAAGATTTGTCCAAGTGGGAGCTGTTAGTTTTTGGACACATTTTATATATGTATGACCAGATTAAAACACGAGACTATGAGATTTCACACATTACGTATGAGATTCAATGTGTAATAATTAATATATAAATGTTATGATTTAATTATTATTTTTACACTAACGACTAACAGTCATTAGTACTTAACGGAGTTTTATGTAACGGTCGTTAAATATCAAATACATGGACTTAAGAGATAATTAGCAAAAGAAGGTTCTAGAAACCCTTTGGGTTTGCTATGGCCGGTCAAATAGGATCCCTTATGGACTAGTTTCACAAACTATTAATACAAGGCTTTGTATTCATTATTTGTTAACCTTGTGTCTCATTAGCTAACCTAATTGCTCTTCTCCTTCATACTCTTTGCTCTTGGCCGGTCGTACACCCCTAAACCATAAGGGATTCGATTTGCTTTGATCAAACACAAGTATTTGGTTAGTTATTGTGATTCAAGGACTAGCATTCGCATCGAATCGCTACTAATACATGTATACAAGCTCATAGATTTAAATCCTTCTTGGATTTAATTTGTCCTATTCGACTTTTATAAACCCTAATTAGGGTTGTGATTGTGGTGATTTTGATTTACTTAGATTGCTAAAAGGTACTCTTACGATTTATTTTTAGGTTAATTAATTATGAATATTTGATTCTAAGTATTCCATTGCGTGTTTTGTGATTCCATGTTAATAATATGCTCGAAAACCAATACAGATTCAAAAGTTGTCACCAGAATGAATGAGCAATCAACAACCAGCAACCAGCAACTCGGCTCCAGAAAATGATAGAAAACTGTGAAATGAAAGTTGGTGTGAACTGGTTGCCTAGGGTTTATGCACATGTTACACCATCTCCAAGGTAAGTCTGATAAACTAGTGTAAAATAAGACTATGACACTCGAATACCAACATACTTCCACTTGGGAGGCTTTGAGAATCCAACCACTTGTCGAGCTCCAGGTCATGTTCACATGCCATAGTTTTTTATTTTGTCATTACATGAGTTCATTCTTTGATTGGAGCAATTTTAAAAGGCATTTTCATTCTATACAGGCACTAAAAACAATCTATTTCCACCAAATAAAAAGCAAATATAATTAAACTACCCTAAAGCCAAAATTTCAGTACATTCACAACGTTCAATCTTCACTTCTATAACACCTTAGTACTACCATATCCTAGAGCAGATCAGTTTAAAAGTCAAAACCAATTAGTGAACATATACAAATCCCCTTTTCTTCTATCAGTCAATACTCAAAAACAACATATTATATAGCAATTCAATTAAGTTTAGTTAAGGAAATAACACAACAATTGAACAAAATAGCATTGAGGCATTTCCCGAACAATTAGAGATCATGCAACGTTGTTTTACAAAATAGCAAGGGTTTACACATCTATCGATGTTGGATAATTTTGGTAACTCGCGTTCGTTATTACTTTGTGATTGATTGAGATGTACATTAGTAGGACAAAGTTGTGACTTTGTCTTTTGATTCCTTCACTAGAAATGTAGTCAACCAAGAGGGCTCGGGTCACCATTGTTGTACCCGTCATTGGTGACCCGTCTTATTTCTTTGTCACATGGATGACATCCGGATCACTTTGAAGGGTACCTTATGTATGATTGAGTTGTACAAATGGTAAAAGCTTAAAGGACTAGACTCATATATGCTCAATAGATAGCCACTCTTTAATTCAATTTTGTAAAATGTCACTGCCTAATCAATTTTCAGTCCATAATTGAAGAGGAAGTTTTTTGTTTTATACTCAACTTGATAAACAATTACGCCTTGAAAACATAACATTATTCTCAACGTGTATGATCATTATATAATGTGCTATATAAGCAAGGTAGAATTCACTTCTTTAGCCTATGCGGGAATGTGTGGGATGTAAGGTTCAATTCATTTTAATCTGGGTTTCCTCTCGAATTTTTGTGTGGGAATATGATAAGAATCTGTGTGTACAAATTATATCACTAATTTAATATGGGTTTCCTCTCGTATTTATGTTCCTTTTGGTTTGTTGCCGTCGATAATGCAACTCTTTTTGTTTCTTAATTTACATGCTACGCAAGTTACTTAAGTGGCGTTGGTAATGTAAAGGACTTTTTTTGTGTCTAAATTGGTCGAGAGACTCACTCGATCAAACTGTCTTTCTAGTTAAATTTGATATAGTTTATGATGATATATTAGAGAGCTAGGTGTGGCAACAAGCTTAAACTTCGTCGTCGCGCCACCTCAGCGCCACATCAGCATCCCATTTTCCCACAACTAACCACAACAAACCCCCTCCTCACTCATAACAAACCTCAACCTCTTCATTTGGGCCCCACCACTACTACTTTATTTTTTTTATTCAATTTTCATTTCCAAATAAACTAAATAAATTCATTTCATTCAAATAAAAAATACAATACATAAAAAAAACACTTACTAATAAAAACGACACGGGTAAAAAAAAAAACGTCACGGGTAAAAAAAATACAACACATGAGTAAAAAATACTACTCGTCCATGATTTGATGATATTTCTTGACTAGGCGTTCCTGCCTCTTGCGGATGATTTCTGCTTTCACCGGGTCAGGATTGGTACTCGGATCTATCATGAGAAAATCCATCTCGATCTTCTCTTGCCACGTTTTTTCCTTCTCCCGCCTCGCCTCGTAACAAGCCCTTTGAGCATCGGCTTTTTGAGCATATATTTCGGATATATGTCCCGAAAAACTACTCGTTTGACTTCCATCGGAGCTTGCAGCGCTTGACGTTGAAGTCGACTTCTGTTTCTTTCCGGCTCGTTTGCATACATCTCTTTCAGGCCGAGGTCGTTTGTCCGGCCCGAATATATCCTCGAGACATGTAACGTCAATAGGATCTTCGGCATCCCACTTGGGATAATTTTTCAAAACAGCGCAACATTTTTCATACAAAAATTCCCTCCCACCAAAACGCTGCGTAAAGTTAACTTTGGCATTCTCGACATGATCTTGGTCATTTTCACCACTTCGACGCTGAAGATGTTTGTAAATAGCGTTGAACTTCTGGCAATCACCGTTAATCCTTGTCCATTTACCGGTTATCATGTTCTTGCCACGCTGGTTATCGCTTGTCTTAGAATTGAACATTTCGAGAATGTCGTTCCAAAAGTACTCCTCCGGACGGTCATTGCCCATATCTTTATCTTGGGAAATTTCTATCCAACACTGCGCAAGTAACATTTCTTCAGACTTGGTCCACTTCCTCCTGTCCACTTGTGCTATGACTTCAACATCTTCGTCATCGTCCCTGTCCAAATCTACAGCAGTTTTTTTTGCCTTCGACTTTTTGCCTTTGCCTTTTGCCGGTTCACGTGCTTTTGGAACTTTGAATTGTGAACCGGTCGGTTGTGATTCCATTTGGGGCAATTGTGGAGACTGGGACGGGTTAAAAAACTGTGGAGATTGTGACGGGTTAAAGAACTGCGGTGATGGAAATCGGTTGGGGTAACTTGCGAAACCTTGTTGAAACTGATATTGTTGGTTAAGCATTATTTCTTGTGGAGACGGGCTGGAATTGGTCGAAGAAGGGGTAGACGGGTTTGAAGAACCCCCGTATTGTTGTGCGTTTGAGTTAAGTAGATTTGTGAAGTATCCTCCGTCATGTGGGTTTTGAGATATTGTGTAAATTGATATTGTTGGTTAAGAAAGATTTGTTATGTATTGTGGGTTTGAAGATGTGTAAAATGAAGAAGATGATGATAGTTTATATAGGAGTGGTGGCTTTTAAAAAAAAAAAAAAAAGTTAATTTAAAAAAAAAAAAAAAAAAAAAAAAAAAGTTAACGTTTGAAAATGTTTACGTTATAAAACGTAAACTTAACCTTTTGTCAGAAGATTCAGCTCGTCGTCCCCACGATTTCCTCCACGACGGCGAGCCACAACGAAGCTCCTCGGTGTGGCGGCGAGCCACGATTTCCCCCACACCGTGCACTCTTAGTATGACCAGATAATATTACGTCAGTTGTGACAACATCAAGTCAAGGACCAGGTAATTGACCATTGATTAAGATAATCTGTTAAAAGAGTCAAACATTAGTAACATAATAAACATATAAACCTTCACTAAATAAAAACCAAAAAAATCAAGTAAGAAACAATAAAAGAAATTAATTTAAAACATGTTTAGGAACACCAAGAGGATAAGCAGTTCCATAAACAGGGCATGTAACACAAGCATTTCCATAAACAAAATAAGATGATTTAACATGGCATTAGAAACAGGACATGTAACATAATGAAATGCATAACAAATATTGAAATATTGAAGGGCATGTTCCTCAGGTATAGGCAATAAGAAATCAGTTAGGCCAAAAGCCCAACCAATAACGTATAACTGATTTGCCCACAACTTGAAATGCTCAACAGCAAACGGAATGCATATTTGAAACAAAAGCATGTTAGCACGGATCTTAGTGAATGGGTCAGACACTCTGCAATAACAAATGATGAATCTATAAGCAAAAGAACTATCAAACAATAGCATGGCACCGATTATTATACATTTTGAATACACTATGGGTCAGACACCTTCATGAACAGACAGGAACACAGAGCGTTCCGATGTCCTTTTTGAGTTTAAAATAGTGATAATTATATAATCCGTGTTTGGCAAATTCTGATTATATAAGGATCATGAATCCGACCCCTAAATAATCAAATCAGTTATTATGGCAGTTCCAACGGGCCCATTTGTCATTCTCTAATGATACATTTACAGTAGTATTACTGAGTATGCATATTGTTTATGATGGTAGCATTATTATAAGGTTAGAAAAACCCCCTAAATAACCCCTTTTACATCCATTATTATAAGGTTTGAAAAATTGTCATAATAATCAAAAATGCAGGGATGAGCAAATTATATTGGGTTAGAAAAAAAAGAGGGATATACCAGTTGATAGTGAGAAGAAATGACCGGAAGTCAACGGTGACAATAAGATCGCCATCAGCAGCTACAGTAGCACGTACCCTTTGCACAATTGCACCTCTAAATTACTACTTCTGATCTACCTACAATTTGTCATATAACATCATGTAGGTTCTTATTATGCCTAATCAAACATTCATAAATACATTATCCACTGTAGACAAAACGATTACTGTTATCATGCTAGCTAATAAATTAGTTGTTTGCTATACCATAATGGACTTTGGTAATTATTCTGATTTTAAATTATGAAGACAAACATATTTACCTGATTTTCAAATATTTACCTTCAATAGATCCCCAATTTTAGTTGAAAGGAACCCTAATACATGAACATAAAAAAAAATGATTAAGATTCAATAGATCCCAAAAATGTACCTTTGGTGTATCATCATTAAGTCTCGGCTTGATTAATTAGTCAATATCCCTAATACATGAACAAAAAAAAGGATTGAATGAACGACTGCTTGTGGGATTAGGGTTAGATAATTGTTTCAAGAAGATTATAGTAATATAAATAAAATGATTCAATGAACAATTACATACTATAATAATCTAAATACAAATTAGCATAACATGGAAATCAAAAATTGCAATCCACATACCTGTCATAAATCAAAGAAAAATTGCAATTCATCCGTAATTTGCTAAAACATTTTATCAAATTATGATATGCGTTTTGCTTTATCTTGGGGATTTAATTTGAAAATGTCGAGTTAAATAAGGGAAAGATTTGTTTGATGGGCATTCAAGTGATTAAATATTGTAGCGAATAAGCAGGATTTTCAGTTTCGATAGTATGAGATAAGTGAAGATGGTAACAGATTATATTGAATATCAGTTTGGAAAGAAGAGTTTGTAACATAAGAAGTGGATTGCCCCACCGGTTGAGGCGGATGCATGTGTATGTATAAACCCGAGTTCGAATTTGTTTAGTGACATTTTCTTTAATATGCATTCGGATGTAGTGCCATGGTGGCATTTCCATGTCATCATTTAAATGCCTAGTCAGCATTATTGACATGGCATATGTAGTCCCCTATATATGTATAGATTACAAACATCAAAGGTTCCATTTACTTACGAGCCGACTTTTAAACCAAATTTGTGAATGAAAATATAAATATATTTACCCCGTATTTAATTTCTATTACATATGTATGAATCAATGTCATGAACTCATGTCTTAAAAATCACCTTCTAATATATTTGATCTTCATATCATGTATTTTTTTGTAAAAGTTAACCTTACAACGTGTACATACATAAACATTTGTAAGTTATCTACATAAGTAGTCATGACATAACCATAATTGTCGATCGTTTCTTTTCTTTAATTAGCTTGCCATCATCACTATCCTGACGGAACCAAAAAAATAAGATGTGGGAGGCGAAATTTTTTTCCCTACAATAGCAATAAAATGCTAAAGAAAAACTATGATCCAAATGATAAATCGTGTATTTTTACTTAGAAATGAAGGATTTATAAAGTTTTATAGTGTTAAATATTAGATTTAAATATGTGGATGGGGCAATTTGAATTTTTGGTAAGGTTCACTTTCAAAAAAAGGTCTAAATTTAAAAAAAATTACAATATAATCTCAACTTTTTCGGCTAGCCATGAAGGGCACCGGCCCCTCACACCTTCTACATTGGTCCGTCCCTGACTACCCACTGTAATGCTTAAATACAATTATAAGCAACAAACTCTTTCATGCCACCATTCTAAAGACTTGCTTTTCAAACGTGTATTGCTACTGTTTTCTTTCTTTTTGCATCTGTTGAATAGTTAATACTGTTGCAACAAAATCTCAAAAATCCACGACTGCAAAATTTGTTCACCCCTTTCCCCTTCATTTACACGTTAGGCTCCACATTGTTGAGAAGTAAATTTAGTAACATGCAAGTTGTAAAAAACAAAAGTACGAGTAACTTTTCAATAATTGTACGAGTGACATTCTGAGGTAGCGAATTGTCGTTCAAAGAAATAATAATTTGTTTCTCATGTGGAGTTATGTTTGTATGTGTGAAAATTTAGTAACACGTGTTGAAATACTCATATGACACCAACCCATACTTTATTGAGTCAAATTCTTTCCTTTCTTTCCATACACACAACCAGAATTTATTTGCATCAGCCATTCCAACAATTGGCGAGAAAGTAAAATGTCAGCCACAATCAACAAAGACTAAATTACTATGTAACATAACTTCCTTTGGCATGCAATCATTTTATTAAAATGTGACTATCACAAAACACAACCACCAACCTTTTTGCTATATATTCAGCATGGTAACATTTTCTTGTGCAAATCAATTTGACAGTCAGCTTTGTGCAACACGCCAAGACTGCTTTTTGCTACTGTATTCTTTACTATTGACCAAGTATATTGTATTCACCATGCTTTCTTGAACCTTTTTCCTAGTCAAAAGAAATCTTTCATTTACGTTAATAACATATTCTCCGATACCACGACACAGTTTTTAAACACAATGCATAAAACTTTTCCGACGACTCACAATTTTTTTTAACTATTCTTATTGTTTTCCTTTAATAATTGGCAGGTATGTACGTAGTAAAGAGCACGTAATAAAGATCACATAGGGAGGAATAAGCAAACCAATTAGCAAGAGCAATGTAGTTCCACAATTTATGATACGTAAATATTAAAATGATAAAGACAAGCTATAACCCTTGATTATGATCTTTTTGGTGCTCTCAAAGTCTCAAAACAAAAAAATAAATAAATAAACAAATAAGGAAAATCATTGTTAAAAGAGTAAACTTCAAAATACATCCCTGTGGTTTACCCCGATTCGCAATATACATCCCTCTCACAAAAGTTTCAACAGATACATCACTCCGTTAGTAAAAGTTAACCTATATACATCCCTCGGTTAAATAATGGACTAACGGTGTAAATTTTTTCTCCGTTATCTCCTAACGAGACAGAAAATGTTTACACCGTTAGTCCTTTCGGTTAACAGTATTTGCACCGTTAGTCTTTTGAGTTAAATTTACGCCTCAGCCCCCCTGTGTTTTTAATTTGGCCAGTTTAGTCCCTACGGGGGTATATAAGCGAATGAGTTAGGGTTTCCCCTCATAACCCTAATCACACACACACTTATAACTTTTCCGGCGCCGTTCCTCCTTCTCCGTCCGTCGTCTCCGATCACCACCACACGTCATCACCATCAACACCACTGCGATCATCACCTACATCCCTTCCTCATTATATCCTAACCCTAAACCTACTTTTACTCTCTCCTCTCTCATATCCAAACGACCACCACCACGACACCGCCACCTTCATCATTAAAATAACACCAAACCCACCTCTATTTCTTGCTTGTGAACACGAATCCACCACTCACGCGCTATAAATCCACCCACACGCGCCACCACCGCCGCCATTGTTGCCGTTACCACTTCACACCGCCACCTCCACAACCAAAACACCACCACTCTCATTGAACCAATAATGATCTGATTTGTGACTTTGAGTCTGAACGTGTGGTTCAAGATATTGATAGCAACCATGAACCGGTTGTAATTTTCGGGGATGCGCTTTCAGACCCATATAAAAATTACACCCCCTATAGTTGGGGAGATGCTGATGACAAGGTGAAAGGATCTGGGGGAGTTAGTGATGACCTGAATAAAGGGGACGACAATGGGATTAAATGGGACGAAGATATAAACGATGGGAAGATTATTTGCGACAACACAGATGCTGGTTGTAAGAATAATGATTCGTGGGACTGGAATGATAATAAAGCTAGAGATCAAGGATGGAACGAAACTGATGATAAAGCAGTAGATGGAGGCTGGAAGCCTGGAATTGTAATGATGATAAAGTAGTAGATCAAGGATGGAAATATAATGTGAATACAGTAGATCAAGGATGGAAATATAATGTAATGATAGTAACCCACTCGAGGGGGGATTTTTTTTGTTTGATTTGTTTCGATCCGCATATAGTTTGGTCCATAAAAAAAATGAAAAAAGCGGACAGAAACGTAAAAAATGGACGAAAACGTAAAAAAACGGACGAAAACGTAAAAAAGGACTAACTGTGCAAATACCGTTAACCGAGAGGACTAACGGTGTAAACATTTTCTGTCTCGTTAGGAGATAACGGAGAAAAAATTTGCACCGTTAGTCCATTATTTAACTGAGGGATGTATATAGGTTAACTTCTACTAACGGAAAGATGTATCTGTTGAAACTTTTGCGAGAGGGATGTATAATGAGAATCGGGGTAAACCACATGGATGTATTTTGGAGTTTACTCTTGTTAAAAAGAATAGAAATATACACCCTAGCTAGCTAGTAGTACTCATCAAAAGACCATAACCTCATTTACAAATTACAACGCCCTCACCCTGTCCTTTCCTCACATGACAAACCATACACTGTTGACCACTATTTTCCCACATGCATGTTCCGACGTCTACATTTCTCTTACATGATATTCGAAATAAAATTGTAAAGGTCGAAGTAAGGCTTGTCGCAGTGGGCACTTTGGACATCGGTTTAGCATGCAAAATACATACCCACGACCGATGTTAAATCGGTTGGGTACCAATGTGGGAGATCGGTTGTGAGTTCGGTTGGCCAAGGGATTTGTGGACATCGAGTGCTTCGGCGCTCGATATTGGAGCATGCTAAATCCTACCCAACGCATTCATTAATACAACTTTTAAAAATTAGACCGTTTGGTCATACAAAAAAAAAAAAAAAAAAAAAAAAAATTCAAACCTATTTTACCACTCTATAAATACACACATTACCTCAAACACAATTCACAACTTACCATTTTCATCTATATTCAACTCAATCTAATTCTTATCCAACTTGAAAATGTCAAAGAAAAATACACCACAATCAAAAACCCGACGATCACGACTACCCCAAAATGCCCCGGATCTAAATTTCTCGCCGGAAAACAACTTCGAGTTAACCGGCATATCACCACAACAAAACCGGCCTCCTATTCGCTTTCGTCCGCAAAGTTTTGATTATCATTCACAACTACCCCTACCAAATCAAAACCAAAAACGCGTTTTATCTTAACCGTCCTTTTGTCCCACCGCAACGTTCTTACCAAGATTACCGGCAAGAACCTAGTGGGTCTGGTTACCATCCAAACATGGACTTCATTTATCCTTCTCAACCGTATCAACCTTATTCCCCTATTCGAAGCACTAATCTAGACATGAATTTGGAAGATTGGATGGGGGAGTATCCGACACAAAACTACCCAAGTCAAAACTACCCAAGTCAAGATGCTTCGATGGGATAAGGTTCGGGTCACGGTTCGCACCACGGTTCCATTCCCGTTGATGATTCTGATGATGAGAAAACCGCTTCCGCTGAAGAGATGTCCCCCATCAAACCAAGGCAGCCATCTAGACGTGCTTCAAAGGCCAAGGACAAAGGCAAGATGCCGGAAACAAGCAAGGGGAAAAACAAGAAGGCAGCAGATCCATGGACAAAGGAGGAAGAGGTGGTGCTTTGTAAAGCTTGGGTCTATGTGTCGAAAAACGCGGCGAGAGGAAACGCCCAGAACCGCTTCAAGTTTTGGGAGCAAGTGATCGCCTACTTTAAGAAAGAAACTGGCAAAGACCGAACCTATGACTCCATCAATACCAAATGGAAGAGCAGGATTCGTAACAGGGTTGGAAATTATTGTGCTATCATGGAGAATATCAAGAACACCCATGGAAGCGGTGAGAATGATATCGACGACACCTCAAAAGCTCTTAAAGAATACCGTATGACGTACGGTCATGATTTCACTTTGGAGGAGTGCTACGAGGTTTTAAAGGGTCATCCTGCTTGGAAGGAGGTTGAGTTGCCGGCTATATCAACAAATAGTCGGAAGAAAACAAAGGGTTCTACCACTACCTCTGGTTCAACGGCAGCTCGTGATCCTTTCGATGTCTATGACGTTGATGATTCTGCTGAGGAACCGACTAGAGAATCACGACCGTCTGGTCGTGACAAAGGAAGGAAGAAAGCATCCTCCTCCTCTCGTGATGGTGATGTTCCATCAGACTCATTTATGCAATCGTTGGCCAAAAATTTCTTAAGGACCAAGAAGCCGTCAAAAGAGGATAAAGATAAGAATAAGCAGGGTTTAGAAGATACTTGGTTACGGTTAAGGGAAAAAGAGCTCGAGATAAAACAGGCAAAACTTGAGCTCATGAGGACATCAAAACGGGAGTCAGACATCATCTTCTACAACACCCCAATCGATCCAAATTTGACCGGCCGCCAACTAGAAGAGTTGGAGAAAGTTAAGGCAGCAATCAAAGAACGTTACAATTTAGATTATTAGTTTAAGTATTTTAGTGCTTATTTGAATTTCGTATTGTAATGTTTTTTTTTTTTTTTTTTTTAATTTTGCAGTGTAATGTTTTTTTTTTAATTTCGTAATGTAATGTTTTTTTTTAATTTGAATGAAATTTAAATTTAATGTTAAAAATGTTTGAATTAAAAAAAAAAAAAAAAATCCTCGGGTCGTCGACTGGGGCATCCGGGTTGTCTCAGGTTGCTGGAGAGAGAAAGCTGACGTGGCGCAGGTTGTCCCAGTTCGTCCCAGGTTGCGACTGGGACTAGCCTAATATGCATTAGTTATAACATGACATAATGTGAAGTGTATATCGCACACCTACTAATTAGTTTTTGTAATAAAAAAAAATTTGATAATCTATATCGGGAAATAAAAATAATCCGATGGTACACCAACGCCGGCACGCCACTGCACCCTGGATAGAGCCATCCTTTTAGTTGTTGAAAATAATCCTACAAACAACATGAAGAAAGAACTGACCGTGCATAAAAGTTCATGGTTTATAAGTGTACTTATTGCTTTGATGTTTGTAAAATATAGAAGTATCAAATAATGGAATGAATAGGGCCTCCTTTTTTACAAAGGGGATGTTGTGCATAAAATTTAAAGGACATATTTTGTTGAAAGAAATTGATACGTATATTGTATATTAGTGTTTTTATTATTTTTTTAATAAAGCCTTTCAATTAAAAAGAAGGGTAGCATCAACCAACACCAGAGCCCAAATCCAACATAATGGCAACAACCGAATAGTAATAATAATAATAATAATAATAATAATAATAATGAAATAAATTAAAATTGTAATCCTAGAAAAATAATAGCAACAACATAGACAGCCATCAAATCGACAAGTTTGAGTCCTAATGTTTAAGAAAACTACAAAATCTGAGGAAAACCGTCATATGAACTCGTATACAAACTTCTTAATGAAAAATGAGTACCAGATTTAAAGCAAATATAAAAGAAATGAAAAACACAAAACCATCAACAAAGACCATAGAATTATCAAATTTGACCACTGATCAAGAAATTTAGCGACAACAAACTACAATATTGATAAAAAAACAAACCTGGATAAGATCATGCGCAACACACCAACGGTACCTTAAGGTCCGGACACGAATGGAAAATGAAAACCACAAGGAAAAATGTGGTCATAAAAATAAATATGAATATTTATATATGTAAGCAAAAATGTACATGTAAATTCACTTACAAATGTAGAGCGACGAGCAAATGTTTGAGCATGAATCTTCAAAAGGTAAGAAAAGATGTTTGTTAGAATGTTAGTATGTGAGAGAGAAGATGATGAAAAAAATGAGTGCTTTGAAATGAAGATGGAAGTGCATAGAAAGGAGAAATATAGGTAAAGCCAGGTAAACAGTGACAAAGCATGAAGGGGGGACGTGGCATAATTTTGAAGGGTATTTGATGCTGAGTTGTCAAAATTTCAGCCTACTAGAGTAATTTTGCTCCTCTCTTTTATAATACTAGCTAATTTTTTTGGCCGTGCAAAAGCACGGCCCAAGAAGGTTTATGTGTTATTGCTAAACCGCACGGCCAAGAGGGTTTATGTGTTATTTCTAAACGTAACCGTATATTTTGTTATAGAAATAAAGAGGGAAAGTTTTATGAATTAACACATGAAAGCCATAGTAGTATTCAATTTTACTAGTAAAACATGTTAAAAAGTAAACTCTAAATAGTCTTAATTGACCAAGCAATCACAAATCATACTATACATCTCTTAATTGTCGGTCATTTTTTTTTCAACATATCTAATATACTCATTTCAAAGACATGACATTTTTTTTCCAACATATCTAACTGTACTATGACATTTTAAATAAAATATATGTACATTGGGTATAACATGACATAATGTAAAGTGTCATATATGTGCTAATTATAAATTTTTCATAACAAAACAAAATATGATAAGAGTAGTCATAGAATAATCTGATAATTAACAACGCCGATATGCCGCTGTAAAATTAGTCACTTTTGTTGTTGAAAGTAAATCTACAAACAACCAAAAAATACACGTGTAAATAAACTAAGTAATTTTGTAAGGCCGTGCTAAGCAAAACCTCACGTCACCACGACTCGTAGCCGAGATCGATCACCACCATCACCATGCAACTTGCTAATCCACGACCTCCTTTAGGCTTATAATGAAAAACTGATTTGCATCTTTGGGGCTGAATAACGAGACAAAAATAACACCAGAATAAGGATGAACGATTCAGGCTAAAATACTACTCAAAACGAGCACAAGGCTGCTACAACACTTGGCTTCTTGGTCTTGGAATGGCCGAAACAATTTGAATATGTGTATGTCTTCTTGTTTTCGGTCTGATGAAAAAGGGAGAACACAATAGAAAATGGCATATGGTTTTGTGAAAAAGGAAGAGGCATGTTTTAGGATAGTAGGAAACCGTGTTTTGTTATTTTATTGTCGTGAGTGGGAATAACTTTTCAAAAAGGAAAGAGTGGCTCAAATCATCAACTTCTTTCAACTACATTTTTCATCCCACTATCCACAACTGTACTACCCCACCTCTCTCACCCACTCTAACTGTAACATATGTTTAATACAGTAACTCGTAAGTCATCACAATTAATTATATGCAAAAAAACAAAAGTAAAACGATTTGCAAAAACAACTTAAAACAATAAAAATCATAATCTATAGAGTTTAAGCTATTAAATAGCCACGTACTTTCTCCAATGTACCAATATAGTACCTGTACTAAATTTCGTTAATTAAATAGTCATGTACTTTTGATTTCATGCTAATATGGTACATGAGTGACCGGCTACCGGTAAAACCGGTTACCAAAGTGAGAAATGTTATTTTTTTAGCAAAAATGGTCCCTTGTGGTCTGTTTTTTTTGCAAAATCGGTCCTTTTGCGTTTTTTTTCAAAATAAGTCCTTGTACATTTTTTTTGCACCGTTAGTCCTTCCGTTAATAATTTTTGCACCGTTAGTCCTATTTTTTCAAATAATAGTTTTCGCTAGTTAGTCCCTCCATTAATAATAGTTTTCGCCCTTTTTTACGTTTTTGTCCGTTTTCTTTCGTTTTTTTATCCGTTTCCCCACATTTTTTTACGTTTTTCGTCCGTTTTTTATCCGTTTCTCCACGTTTTTTTACGTTTTTGTCCGTTTTGTCTGTTTTTTATCCGTTTTCGACACTTTTTTTTACATTTTTATCCGTTTACATTCGTTTTTTATCCGTTTTGCCTAATTTTTACGTTTTTTGTCCGTTTTCATTCCACGTTTTTATATGTTTCGCCCGTTTTTTATGTTATTTGTCTGTTTTTTATCCGTTTTCGTCCGTTTTTTACGTTTTTTAAAAAAAAACTTTACATTTTTTTAAAAAAAAAAACTTTCTTTAAAATTTACGTTTTTTTTTAAACTTTTTTAAAAATTTACGTCTTTTTTTAAAAAAAAAACTTTCGTTCGTTTTTTAAAAAAATTTACGTTTTTTTTTATAAAAAAAAACTTTTTTAAAAACTTTTTTTAAAAAAAAAACTTTACGTTAAAAAAAAACTTTCTTTAAAATTTACGTTTTTTTTAAACTTTTTTAAAAATTTACGTTTAAAAAAAAAAAAAAAAAAAAACTTTCGTTCGTTTTTTAAAAAAATTTACGTTTTAAAAAAAAACTTTTTTTAAAAACTTTTTAAAAAAAAAACTTTCGTTCGTTTTTTAAAAAAACTTACCTTTAAAAAAAAAAAACTTTTTTAAAACTTTTTAAAAAAAATTTCGTTCGTTTTAAAAAAAAACTTTCTTTAAAATTTACGTTTTTTTTAAAACTTTTTTAAAAATTTACGTTTTTTTTTAAAATAAAATTTTCGTTCGTTTTTAAAAAAATTTACGTTTTTTAAAAAAAGAAAAAACTTTTTTAAAAACTTTTTTAAAAAACTTTCGTTTGTTTTTTTTTTTTTTTTAAATAAACTTTCTTTAAAATCACAAGGGACCTTTTTTGCAAAAGAAACAAACCACGAAGGACCATTTTTGCTCAAAAATAACTTTTTGTCAAGTTTAGCAGGTAAAAAAGTTACTCATGTACCATATTAGCACGAAATCAAAAGTACATGACTATTTAATTAACGAAATTTAGTACAGGTACCATATCGGTACATTGGAGAAAGTACGTGGCAATAAAATATTAATTAATAAAATCAAATACATGTTACGAAATCATCTCATATAAATTGTCATCTAGGGAAAACGGTAGAACTAACTAATCTAGATTTAGCTCTGCAAGCTAACACGCTTACATCAATCAAATTATCTTTGACCATCCTATCTAAAAAAAAAATCACCCGCTAACATGTCAGTGATAGAAATTTTTTTGTAAGAAATAAACTTTACTTCAATGATAAAAGAAAGTTTATAAAATATTTATGAAAAAAATTTATAAAAAATTTATAAAAAAAGTTTATAAAATGTAACGTAAAATAAATACCATATAAAAACACTACACAATTAAAAACATTATACATATAAAAACGCTACACAAATAAATACACTATACATATACCTAAACACTACACAATTAAATTTAAAAAAAAAATCAAACAAAATCAAAAAAAAAAAAAAAAAAAAAATTGGTACAACCATGCGGGGAGACCCTTTTCTTCACCTAACACATCTCCAATATCTCTGTTTTAATTTGAAAGGACAATAGCTCACCCCTCCTCCCATTATGTACAGTCTAATCTACAAGCCTCCGCCTTGCTTCATATTTTTAGTTTTTAGTAACATATATTTCGTTTCACACATTAAAGAAAAGGAAAATGATTCTCATGCCTAAGTCATATGCCTAAAAATATGCCTAAACAACTCATTGTTTGACACATGGATTCCACTAAATCTTCTTTTTCATATCTACCATTAATCTAGCCAAATGTCTCAATCTCTTTGTTAGGCATAAAATTAGTCTTGTGAGTTAGTCATGCCAATCAACACTCGTAAAGAAAATATATTCAGTTTATAATATGGTGTGTTGTGTAGTTAAGAGTTTTTAAGTTAATTTCTAATTTACAAGTTCAACATCATATACGAATTATAAATATTAATTTACAAAAATTGCCAACCATAATATCGCAGTAAGCGAGTAATCAATACTATTTGCTAAGAATTGTAAATATTGAAGTTTTAGTTGCACTCTTCTCTTAGTTTTGGCTTTTTTGTTTTGTTTTAGTGTCAAAGTTTATTATAGGTTGCATTATTGGCATTGCTTTTAAAAAACAATAGTACACTATGCTACCCCATAGTCATAGCCTCATGTAGCTGACATCTCCCATTTCCATATCTTTTTTACTCATTTCCTGGAGCACACTATACCCCCACATGCTAAAATAGTACATTTCGTTTTCTTCCTTTTTTTCTTTTTTTTTTTGAAACAAAGTAACTCACTAACATTACATCTTATGAGTACTCTTATTGTTTACATATTATTCCTTGAGAAAGCTTATAGTTATGCCGATAAACTCCTAAGTCTTATCCCAATATATACATAAAAATTACGTTTAATATGCAAAAGGATCAATAAAGTTTTACTCTAGAAAGAATAGCGTAAACTATTGACAAAAATTTTACATAAAAAAATACAATCACAACTTCACAATTACTATAATTTTTCACTATATAATACGTATGAGTTATATATTATCAACATTTCAAAGAACAATAAAAAGATAAACCAATTCCCACATAAACTATTAATAACAACAATTTACTGCCAACTTAAGTATGAAATCAAACTACCGTCTACTAACTACGAAGCTAAGAAATTTACCACCAACTGAACTCTGAAACCAAATACATTGGATAAATTATCATAAATAGATATCTATATTAACTATACTAATAACAAAACCTTGATATATATTGGCCATTCAGTATCATACAATCTTTTATCTTGTTTGGCTTCACGACTTCAGTTGGCGCAACCCACATCAGCTCTTTATTAGCCACAACCATTCAATTCCCTATAACTCATTTATATCACCATCACCTTCGAATAATCGTCAAATAAAAATATTAAAAAAGGAATGAAATTTGCTACATATGATGATATGTAGTACAAAAAACTCCACATAGCCATCAAAATAAAAGCACCATTAAGAAAAATAAGATCAAATACAATATTCAAAAAAACTAAACAATTGGTACTTGGTATATTTGGTTCACATATAACATACCAAAAGCTACCCACCGAGATCCAAAACATTATAAAACATATTACCTTATATCATGTTGCCCAACATTTGAAATATATATACTTTGTACCTTATATCTTGTTGAACAAACTTGCATGAAACAACAAACAACAAATGAAAATTTATAAGTAGTATTTTTAACTCTGACAAAAAAAAAATTGTAATGAAGGAACTTTACCTCTTGTTGATCCCTTTATGTTTTATAATCGGCCCATCATGTGGTCAGATCTAAACCAAACACAAATCAGAATATAATATTTAAAAAAAAAAGAAATAAATAAATAAAAACATAAACACAACAAAACCTCAAAGTAAATAATGATCTAAGAGTAACTTACTAACTTACACGTATGATTTTGAGACACCATCGAATAAAAACAGAAATCGCTGACTAAAAGGGCTAGGTGAAGAAGTTAAGGTATTGAAGACGTGCATTTGGGCGTCATCCATTCGCCGGAAAAAGATTCACGGTCACCGGCTTTGTAGAGAGAAGAAATAACAAAGTGGGAGGATGTAATTATTTGGTTTGGTGTGTGTGATAGAGTGTATAAAAAGAGAGATGATAACCTTTGAAAACGGGTCAAACTATTTAGGCCCATGTGGCTTTATTTCAGAGCTCAACAATTATAAGAAAGCGCTAACGTGTCATTTTTATGGTTTGCCACAGCCGCTGACGTGTCATCATTTAAGGGTGCTACAGTCATAAGAGGCTCTCTTTGTATATAATAGGTAGATAGGTAGATAATAATCTGCTCTATTTCTTATGTTCATTATAGTGTTAGTAGTTTGGAGGTACTCAGAAAGTTAATGCCAAAGTTTTAATGCCATGAAGTTGATTAGCGATTCAAAGTTGCAAGTAGTTTAGTTTAAGCGTTACTATATGATAAATATAACTTCTTTTGTAAATTATAAATTTAGTTTTAATGCCATGAAGTTGATTAGCGATTCAGATGTAGATTAAATGATACTCATACTTTAAGAAAAAATTGGGTGAGGTATGTGAGAGGTAGCTTATTAAAATAATTTGTGCTTACTAGTTTAAAAGCTAAATAAGCTAATTAGAAGAAGCAGTTGGGCGTTAACGTAGTTGGGCGTTAACGTGGCTATGACAGCATATTTTGTTGTTGTAGAAAAATCCGTCATCAGCAAGCGAATAGCTTGCCAATAGAGCTGCTAAACAAACATATCGACGCTTTATATTGTTGTTGTCAGTGATTTTCAAGATTATCGGCAATACAGAGATGAGAAACCTCTAATAAACAAATTTTTATTGATAAATCATAAATTAAGTTAAGAAAAACATAAAAGGAAACTAATATTATGTAAATTTCTCCATTTGAACCGGTTTAGTTCTTGTTAGATATTGATTTCTGGCCTGGGCCAGATAAGATCTTTGATTGCTTAAAAAGCAGCTGCTGGTAGGTTTATCAAGGGGTGCATGACCTAAATGACCTGTCACCTTGACTCGGATCATTTGACCTGGATCATTTATCGTGTTTGACCCGGTCTATTGATGCGTCCAGCAGGATTGACGTAGTTGTGAAGAAACAATATTGGTACGTCAAACAAAATGAATATAATGTTATTTAGACATAAAACACAAAACGGGTAAAATGAATATAATGTTATTGATATTCATCGTTAGTTCATTACTAAAAAGTCGAGAATTATATACTCATTTTCTTATACAAGTTTGAAGATAGAGTATAAGTGGCAAAACGGGCGGACACGAGTAACGGGCTAAACAGGCACAAGTCCAATGAGCATAGGTTTAAACATGTACAGGCTTAAATGGGCATGGACCAAACCGGTTCATGTTTTACGAATCGGTTTTGAAAAGACCTAAAATGACCACACAAAAAAAAAATCCTCAAACGTAACAATTATGTCCATTTAACTAAATATACTATATCTATAAGTTTTTCGTTAAAAACAATTTAATGTTCGAGAAAAACATGTGACAATTATGTCCATTTAACTTCTAAATGGACAATATTTGCCCATTTCAAAAAAATTATAATAAAAAAAAGTTAAATGTGTCTAAATCTTTTAAGAAATTACCTTTTTTTTTTTTTTTTTTTTTTTTTTTTTTGCACAAATTATCACCTATATGATTTTTTTTAGATTTATAATCAACTCTACCAACATACGCTACATGAAAACATAGTAATATTATTGACATGTATGATCCACATCCACTATAGTATATAAACAAGAAATACTTTACTTCATTTTAACTATGTGGGATAAATGCTTTTAATCAAATAATGTACAAAGCGCATATTGCATTTCTAAAGAGTATATACCATTTATCTGTTTATCATAGATAGTTGTTCTTTATAGCTACTTAAATACGCTTATTCAGTGACGACGCAATTTGATTCGGAGATCCTCTTATGCAACTCATCTGGTAAATAAGTGTTCTATGTTGCAGGTAGTTTAGTTCAACCATTTTATATGATAATTATACTTTTCTTGTCATATAAGAGAACAAATGCAAAAAATGTCTAGCGTATTATAGTTGTTTTCCAACGTAATGTTCATCAACAAAGTTTGACTTTATCAGTTTCATAATCAACTTCGTTAACAACCAAGTGCTTGGAAAACATGGTAATCATCTTGACATGTTGGCAATGGTTCAAATATTCAGTTCTGGACGCAAAAATGGGTCCCATACCCAGAAGACTTACATTCGAAAACCTCGTGGTCCTTTTGCAGCCAATGCCTTGGTCTCAGATTTTATTACAAATGGTGAGTGGAATTTGGAAAAACTTCAGCTTTGTGTGCATCCAGAAGAAGTTAAGTTAATTTCTCATATTCCTATATCTTGTTCTTCATCATTAGATAAACTTGTTTGGCATTATGAATCTAATGGGAACTACACAGTTAAATCAGGTTACCACCAAGCGTTACTTCAACGTGAAGTTAACTCAGATCATGAGGCATCTTCGTCATCAGCATCAAACAAGAGCTTCTGGAAACAAGTTTGGAAGCTGAAGACTTTTCCAAAAATCAAAATGTTCTGGTGGAAAGCTTGTTCAAATGCCCTTGCTACTTACGAGAATCTTTCACGGAGAGGAGGTAATTGTTTACCCATATGTCCTATTTGTTACAATGAGATTGAAACGACTGAGCATATGTTGTTCGAGTGTCCTTGGACAAAAGGGGTGTGGTTTGGATCATATCTCGGTCTCCGTTTAGACAACATAAGTGGCCCTATTGTTTCGCGCGTCCAACATCTTCTAGATATGATGCCTTCTAACGAGGAGCGTATAGATTTCCACACCTCTTTGGCTAATATTGCATGGCAGATTTGGAAGTCGCGGAATGAATATGTTTTTAATGATATCAGGCCTTGTCCTTCTCGTGCAATGTCCAGGTTGCATTGTATTTCTGGTGATTTCAGTTCGGTGTTTCCGTCATCGATACCAGTATCTAGTGTCTCGGTTGATAGTCATGAATCTCAAAAGAGTTCACTTCGGTGGAACCCCCCACCTGTAATCGTGTGAAGCTCAATTGTGATGCATCATACATATCAGACCGAGCATCTTCAGGTATCATTGTGCGAGACTCTGCAGGATCTATTATTTTATGCTCTAGTGAAATAGTTTCTGCCTCTAATCCGCTCATGGCTGAACTCTTAGCCATTCGACATGCTTGTCGTCTAGCTCTTTCTTATGGCTGGCATAATGCAATAGTTGAGTCGGATTGTCAGGTTGCTATTTCTCTTGCTTGTTCAGAAGGCGATCCTCCTTGGTCTTTATACGCTATTGTAGCAGACATTAGAATATGGGCATCCCAACTTTCTATTTCTTTCTCATGGGTTAGGCGTGATTGTAATTTAGCGGCTCATCATGTCGCTAAAATAGGTTTTAAATCTCATGTAAACTTTCTTTGGGATGTTCATTTTCCAGATGTAATTACCTCCGTTGCGAGGAGTGATATGATATAATTTTTGCGGGCTTCGGCCCTGTTGATGTTCAAAAAAAAAAAAAAAAAAAAAAATCTTGACATGTATGAAGTTGGTTTACTAGAGTATATAACAAGAAAGATTTTACTTCCGTAACCTATGTGGGACGTAACTGTTGACTCTTTTATTTTACTATTTATGTGTTCATTATACGGTGCTGTTCGTTGAAGCTTCTTTGATAATAGTGCGAAAGTTTTAATACGGTTATTAACTGACGCTGCAATTGAATTCGGAGATCCTCGTGAGGGTTTACTCTCACATTTTCGTTCTTTTTTGTTAGGTTGTGGTCGAGGAGAAAATCGGCGATAAGGCAACTGGTTTGGTGTTTCTTGAACAACGAGTTGAACATGTCACTCAGTTTGAAAGTTGTCCAAACTCCAAATTGAGCAAAGATATATCAAAAAGTCTAAGAACTCATATTAATTCTCAAATACACAGGTGTCTATGAAGTTTTTTGTTAGTTTTATAAACAACTTAACGTAATGACGTGTATGATGCTCGTTCACTTTAATATATATATAACCAAATAATGTTTTACTTCTTTAACATATCTAAGATGTATGTTGAAATACATAATACTGTACCTACATGTTGACTCATATTCTAATATACACTAGTTATAGATCGTTTGTATTTTGAAGCTACGATGATAATTAGCCCCAAAGTTTGAATATGGTACTTACAAGCGGATCATCTCCATAACGGGTGGCAATTCTGACCGGTTTACTTACAAGCGGGTCTTAGCTTTTTATCCTTTTTAACTACCACCACCACCAATCCCACCCATAAATAAAAGAAACAAAAATAGATAAAGAAAATGCTACTTAAAACTAAAATAAATTGTACTTTTTATAGTCATAGTCTCAAGTTAGATGTCAATGTTTATATTTTCGAAAAACTTCAATCATTACTAATACTAGCCGAGTACCCGCCGCCTAGCGGCAGCGGTGTCTAGCAACAGCGATGTCTAATTTTTGAAAAGTTTAATCGATGGATGTTTTCTCTCGACAAATCGTATCAGTAGCATCATGAATTCTTCCCGAAGATCAGTAGCATCATGAATTCTACTAGAAGAACCGTTTTACTGATGGCATGGTTGCATTGCGGCGATTATGCTTACTTTTCAACAAAATCTATTAGGATCCATTTGTGTGTACGTGTTTTTTTAACAATTGTTTTAAGTCAAATTTATCGATTAATATTCTAATAATAGACTACTGTATAAAGTGACGATGACATAATTTTCAGAGACAATTTTACCATTCGTGGTATTGGGTTATAGTCAAATTTCCATGTGTCGACAAATTCACGATGACATAATTTTCAGAGACAATTTTACCATTTGTGGTATTGGGTTATAGTCAAATTTCCATGTGTCGACAAATTCACGGTTGACGTTAAAAGTCTTTTACTTTTTGGTGTTATTATCTAAACTTATTTAGTTGCGATTTTTTTTTTCGTGAAAATTTAACATATATTATGCTTCTTCTCCTAAGGTAGTTGATACAATGTTACTCCCTCCGTCCCAAAATAATTGTCCTCATTTGACTTTTTAAAGTCTTAATTTCTCAACTTTGATCTTTAATATTTTTGTATGTGTTATATAATACTTGATGAAAATTATATCAATGAAAAACCATTTAAAAACCAATCCATTCATATATTTTGCATCACTTATTATACAACACAAAGAAAAAAATTTAAGATCAAAGTTGAAAAAAAAAGACTTCAAAAAGTCAAAAGAGGACAATTATTTTGGGACGGAGGTAGTAATAAACTAATAATTTACATAAATATTTATTTGTTTTTAAGGTAATAGTTGTTCGTGTGTTCGAGCACGCCATTTTTGTGTGTATATGTTTAGGTTTTTTGGTTTGTATTCACAATTTTCGACATGAAGTAGGATAGTCGTGTGATGTGGATACAATTAGATAATCTTATCTTTTTGTATATACGTCTCACTTATTTGATCTTTGCCACTAAAATTTTTCTGTTACAATTTTTTGTGTTCTTTAGCGCTCACATGGTTAGTTTTATATGGTTATGTAAAGTTTGAAATTTGAATTTACATTTGAGCCATATATTTTTGAAGGTTGGTGCTTTCAAGATTTTATCGATCAGTATGACGTCCATATTTTCGGGAAAAAATGTCCTATCTAGCCATCTTTATTTACTTTTTCCGCTGTCATACAATTTCTTTTTTCTTTTACTGTTTACACTTTGTATTCAACAATTTCAAAGTAGAAATTTATTTCAGATTTTAGACATTTATCCAATGTTTTGAAAATCGGGTCTTTAATCGACCCAGTCGAGACATCCGGTTACCGGTTCGACCACCGGGTCAAACCGGATTTCTATATAAAAAACCTCTTTTTTTTCAACAATACAAAAAAGAAGTATATATATAAATTATGACTAATCCATATACTGAGCCTAGAAACACATTTAATGACAAAGATAACGTTTAAAAATAAAATCGTGTCACAAATATATATGATTAACTTGTTTTATTTTAAAAAAACATGCAAAAACCAAACCCGATCGGGTTTCTAGAACGGGGTGACCCCGGTTACTTAAAACCCGACGTGTCTAATTAAGTTTCGAGAATTAAAAAACTGGTTTAATATGACCCGTTTTTCTGGCTGGAACCAGTTTAACCGATTGACCCGACCGGGTTGAACCAAGTTTCAAAACATTGCTTTTATCACAAAGCTGTTAAAAAGTTCATATTTTCCTCTACAAAAACCGAATTATAAAACAATCTGAATCTTCCATTTGGTGTCAAATGTTTTCTGAAACAACTTCACAAGCATTTGGCCCCATTTTTACGCATCATCCATAACCCAATTTTGAACGAAATAAAACCAATGTGAAAAACAGAGGCCTCGGTAACATCCTTTAAAACTAAACAAAAATTCAACAAAAACGAAATCAAAAAGGCATATCATCATCAACCTCAAATTTTTTATTAGTCAACCCATGAATGAAAAAAATATGTTGCAATGTATAGAAGACCTCATACATTACCTAGCAAATTTGTTTTGACAAGCCAATCATAACTACAAACCACCAACACAACAAATCACATATCCAAACACAACCTTAAAAAAGCTATAGTTTTCATCATTTGTCTCAAAAGGTCATCATCGTCCTTGGAAAAAATATCCAAAAATAAAAAGAACCAAAAGCTAAGAGCTTTTGACTTTAATCATATGTCAAAGATATTATAACTACCAAGAAGAAACACAAATAAAAAACCAGTTTAGCGAGATCCGGTTTTTGGCAAGCAACAAAAAGATCAAAACCAACACTGGTCTTGGTCTTAAAACCTACAAAACTTTATCTCAGATCAATGTTCAAAAGAAAACAATAGAGATGTTTTTACATCTAACCAAAATACAAATTAGACAACCATGAATTTTTAGATCTAACAAAAAGACAACTTATAAAAAACATAAAACTCTAGATACACTACCTACATCGAATCATATTCGCAACCATTAGCCCGAGCAACATGACTGGCCAAAAAATACTCCAAAAACATTTAAAATATAGTGAATCAAAAGATCATCAACAATCAAACAGTCCATAGCTCGAAAACTCTAAAATATTGAAAACATAAAAGGTTTCAAGCAACAAACCTTTAAATCTAACTAAATTGAGTTATTGAGGCACAAACATGTAGATCTTACATAAAAGTAAAATGATGGTGTCGTATGGCAAAACCAAACATATAAAATAGATGCAAACATCGTTAGCCTTAAATACCCACAACAGATTCAAAGTAAAAAAAAAAAAAAAAAAAAAAAAAAAAAAAAAAAAAAAAAAAGACATACCAAAAATAGCCAACACCACCCACCTTAGCTCAAAATTGTCACACACCATCACCATCATCACACGCCATAAATGGCGGCAGCGAAGGGACCGTCGACATCAAAGAGGCTGGCGGCGCACGTGTTTATTTGTTGGCCTGCAAAGAGGTAGGAGGGAGAGTTGAGATGTTTTACTTGTGTGTGTATTTTGTTTTGGTAAAATTAATGAGTGGGCGTGTAATATATAAAAGGGTTAGGTTCTTTCATAAGTTTCAACTTGAATTTTCATAACATTCCCGCCTTGTACAAATTGAATTTTCATAATTTCAGCCATGTACAAAGAGATAGCTATTGCAATTGAATGATTCAATACTTTCCAAATAGACATTAAATCCAGCCATGTACAAAGATGGTAGCTGCATTTGAATGATTCAATACTTTCCAACTAAACAATAAATGCAGCTGTCTAATAGAGTATCAAGGTTTGTGAGAATTCAAGACCTGCCTAATATGGATTAATTTTTTCAACATTTCATGTTGCTTGACTTTTCAATATTCAACATTTTTAACTTTAACCATTTTCTCTTTATAAGTAGTTAACATATCACGTTTACCCTTAACAACATTTTAATCTTTCAGAAATGAACAGTAAATCACAGTTTAAAAAGAAAACAAAAAATGGTAGAAGAATGAATGTTGGGATCGAACCATGGACCTTCTAAATACATAACACAACGTTTACCAACATGCCATGCTACGACATAAGACATTTTATCCTGCTGTATGTATTTATGAAAGCAACGTATCTTCGAATTACACAATAAAACATATTGCTTCTCAGCTTCTGTACAAATACAGGCTCATAACTTTCAGTCAAGATGGTGATTAGGACAACCTTAATGACAACACTAATAATCTTACATTTTTATTGGGCAAGGTGATTTGGAGTGTATTGCTTCTGTGGTGTTTGGGTATATGTTAGATGGGTGTTTGAGAATATGTTTAACGTGGCTTGTAGTAATTACTCTCTATACTAAAGCCGGGAAAAGTAACGGTTCCAAAACAGTGCATTACGGTGTGTTGTTGGCCTGCGTTTGGTGGAGAAGAGATAATGAGCCAAAAGTCGATGCTTCATTGGTATACAACATTACGGGACTCTTGCTCATGCCCAAAAGTCCGTTTGTTATTGGTAATGATTAAACCCAACTAACTCATCCCTTCTCTTAATTCTAGAGGCATCTGATCTTTATTTCAAAAACACCTACCCACACCAAAACACACAAGACAACCAAGAAGATTCGATATACATCATTATGCATAAGCAGATTTAAACCAAGAAGAAATACAATCGATTTCTACCATGGAGCCAAGGTATGTTCTTCTTGAATATTTTTTTGATAATTTTAACTTATCGAATAATGTAGCGTGTGTGTTATGGCAGCTTTTGAGAGCTAATGGATGTCTGGATTAAGGTGTTAAAAATTAGGAGTAAATAAATTTACTGGTTCAGTGTTTCATATTATTTTTTTTTACTGAAAAGTGTAGTTGGAATAGTTGGTTGTGGGAATTTGGAATTAGGTGTGTTTGGAATTGGGGATTAGTCATGACGATTTTGTTTTTGTGTTGAAGGAGGCTAATTTCCCAAGTATATCTCCCAAATGGGACGACATAATTGGATGGTTACTCCCACTGGCTCTTCGTCATAATGCTAATGGTATTGTGGGTTGGCTCGTTGTGGCTGTGTCTTCTTATTATGTATGGCAAGAGAGGAACAGTCGTGTTCGTGGAAAAGGTGAGAGGCGAGCATTGTTCTTGATGTGGTTAGTTTGAAACTTGCATCTATGCGATTCGAGAATAGCATGGGAGTTGAGAAAATGAGGGAGACCTGGAAGATTTCGACTACTACAAGTAATGTAGGTTGATTGTGGGTTATCTAGAACTGCTAGTGCAACGTGTTTTTATTTTATTTTATGTAGTTCGTTAGTCCTTGGTTGGTTTAGTGGTTGTCGTGTTTTTGAGCTTGTTCAAAACACGTTGTTTGTCGTTCTTTTTCAAGAGTGGTTCACTACCTCTCTTCTTGTACGCAAACAAATTTTTATTTAATATATTCACCAGGTATAAACCCTTTAACAAAAAAAAGAGCTCTTGCACCGGTAAAATCCCACTTTGCTGAGGCTGAGTATGTATTCGACACATAAGATATAATATTATTTCTATTGGTGTATAACACATTCTATTCATACAGTACTTCTAAACAAGTTGTCTCAGAGGGGATGGGAGTTTGTGGTTGTGATTTTATACCAAATATATGTCATTTGGTTCATGTACACAAAAGACCATGCACGCGAAAACCGAAGTTTGTTGCTAATAAATTGTCTGGCAGGTTAAACTAAGCCTACAGAAGTATTGGTAATAAGCTTATACCCAAAAAAAAAACCTTCTCTCTCCTGTAACAGAATTTCCCGCCCTTTCTTCCAGTAAATTTACCACTAAAAGCACCTTTTCCTACACTAATAATCCATGATTTTCAATTCTGATCCGACCATTAGATTTGTCTAATCATTGCGCACACAATGAATAGAGTTAATTTTGTTGTTGATCAGTTTTGTGAAATCTTCCAATTTGCTTGATTTTAGGTTTTACATCTTTTTTTACGATTTGCTGGTTGTTAGTGAATATATTGAAAATGTCACACAAAAGGAGGCATTTGAAACGTAAAATCAAGGTTCCAGTTTATAAAACAATGGGAAATGATGATGTCAGCTCAAGTAGTGGTAAGAAGATTGGGGATGATTTTGATAAGGGGGATAAGAGATCTGATATGGTTAGTGATGATTTCAGTAAGAGGAATGTTAGTGAGGAGCTTGAGATTGCTAGCGATATGCCTTGGGTTTCAATGGAGGATGAATTTCCTGCGCTTAATGACACTTTTGGACCTACTGTAAGTACTAAACCCTCTGTTGTATTGAATGAATGTGAGACTATTAGGACTAATAGCACTGCTGGTGTTAGTAATATTAGTGCTAATAGGTCTGAAAATGTTAACAATAGGGTGAATGGGAATAAGCAGGGTAGTAACTCTAAGCAAAACTTTGTGAAATCATTTGTGAATACTGTGAAAGATAAGGAGGTAGAAATTGAAAACAAACTAAAATTGATACCTACTGAACTTGAGGATGGAAGAGAAGTAGTTATGTTTGAGGATGGAATTGATTGTTAACCCTGTGTGGGCGATTTGTGGGATATTCTATGTCTTTTTCTGAACTTAGGTATAACCTAGGAAGGATGTGGGGAAAGCATGGCCTGTTTGATATAATTGTCCAAAATGGTGTGTACTTTTTTAAGTTCAGAAATGAGGAAGACCCATTATCATGGAATAACCTATGGAAGCTTGGAGTATTAAAGTTGTTAGTGCTATTGCTAGTAGTCTAGGGAGACCCATTATCATGGATAAGGTTACGGATGTGTCATGAAGGGACAGGTAGGGTGGGATATGCTAGAGTTTTGGTTGAAATAGATGCAGAGAAAGAGTTTAAGGATAAAATTGAAATTTGCTATAAAATGAGGAAAAATTGACTGTGTACTCCAAGTTTGTAAGAGTTGAATATACCTGGATACCACCTAAGTGTCAATACTGTAAAGTGTTTGGACATTTGGATACTGTTTGTCTGCACAAACCTAGTAAAGAGGGGGAGGAGGTTAGGAATGTTGAAGTAATTAAGTAACCATGAAATTACTAGTGTGAGCAATGGGGAAAAGGATAAGATCTCCAAAGATAATAATGTTCAGAGGGGAAGTACTAATAGTCAAAGGTTCGATAAACAGACACAAGGAAATAACAGAGGTGCTAATGGACTGTTTGGGAGAAGAAACAATAGGCTCAAAACTAGTGTTGAATTTAGACCTAAGGAGACTCATTGTGATAAGGAGAAGGAGAATGAAGAGAGTAGAGTTGATGATCAAACTGCTAAGGAAAAGACTAAAGATGTGAATAGCCCTCCTAGACAAACTTGGAATGTTCAAAAAGTGCTAATAAGTTTGCTGTCCTAAGTGAATAAGTTTGCTTAGCCCATATAATAATAATACCAGGCCAATCACTTCCAATCATACTTAAGTAGTACAGTAGTAAGCTGTATATCTAATCCAGTACTAAAAAGTCAACTGTAAATCTATAATATTAAAAAATTCCACAGTAAAAATGGCGAGTGGGGGTATGTTGAAGCTACCTCCGGTGACATGTGTGACCGGTGAATGCAAAGAAACTTGAAGAAAAAGCTAGATTGGCTGCTATTCAGGTACATTTATTTTATTCATATTTTTTGTATACTACTCTGCGTACGTATATTCTGAAAAACATATATTCTGGTATGAAAAACAGTGTACAAATGATAAACCCGGGTGGCTGGAATTGTTTATCCGGGTTGACCCGCCTATGCCCTGCGTGTATTTTCTCTTGCTATTGGGCCAAACCATGAACCCATTACGTTTGTGGGAAAGACCCCGGTATGCTTTATATTATTCACTTTGTTTTTTACGATATCAAACGCTTTAACTGATCTTTTGTAGTCTAAAATTTGATTAATTGGCATTTCAAATAAATTTACACACCAAATAATTTTGGATGGGATCCAGTCTTCCAACCTGATGGTTATGATCAAACGTAAGCCCATCTTTGTTTCTATACGGTCATCTCCATAACAGGTGGCAATTTCGACTAATTTACTTATAAACAGGTCTTGGATTTCTCATATCTTAAAAGTGTCGTGTGGTTCAAACAAGTTTAGCTAAAAAAAGAACACATCAAATGGGTTGAATGGGTCAAACAGGTTGAAAGTCACGTCAAGTTTTAGTAGGTCTCCACTCGACCTTACCACCTGTTTGAACCTGAACCATTTTGACACTCTTATGGACCTTATTCTGATTTGACACTCTTGAATATGAAGCAAACCGATTTTTATCCGTTTCAACCCGACCCATTTTGACTCGCCATCTTGCTATCTCTAATCTCCCCCTGCACCTTTCATATCATGGCATGCTTAAACCATACTAATCTTATGATTTATGCTGTTATAGTTATGCTGAAACGCCCAAGGAAGAAAAGAACAAGATATCTCATTGCGGAAGAGCTCCTGCGTTGGTAAAATCCCACTTTGCTGAGGCTAGTTATGTATTTGACACATAAGATAGAATGCTATTTCTAAACAAGGTATCTTAGATGGGAGGTATCCACTTTGATTTTGGGTTAAAAAATTGATCAATGCAAATCTGAGATCATATTGTTGAAGGATACAAAAACATTTGGATGCAAAAGCTAAAGTTTGTGAGTTTACAGGATAAACCAACCACAATCGATAGAAAATGACAAGTGAGGACTATAAGAAATTGTTATTAACAAATGTATCTGAAAACATAGTAATATTCTAGATGTGTGTCATCCACATTTTCTATAGTATATAAACAAGAAAGATTCACTTTTTTAACCTATATGGGAATTGGGATGTAAGGTTGAATAGGCTTTTATCTGTACCTTTTATATGTACCTCGTACAGAGCCGTTTGTATTATTAAGCCACTCTGATAGTTAATGCTATAGTTTATCACTGATTTCACATGGATTTACTCTCGCATTTTCGTTCTTTGATGTTTCGGTAGAGTTGTGGAAAAAAATGATAATAATGCAATTCTTTCTTTGTTTCTTAAAATACAAGCCATGAAGTTAATCTAGTATCCTACGCTGCAAGTAGTTTTGATCAAAGTTTTCTATTTGTTAACTATTTTTGTGTTACTCACTTACTCATTAAGTAGCCCTTTGCAAACGTCAATAGTTTTATTTTTGTTCTTTAATGTATTTTTGGTTAATGGACATTTATCTTGAAATACATATAAATAAATTAAAAGAGTGATGAATGAGATATAACAAGGAAAGCTCTTAGTTTTGTACATGTAGCAAAAAGCAACTAAGGCGTTGTTTGTTTTCTTACATGTATTTTGTCTGTGCAAGAAAAAAAAGAATATGATTGAAACGGAAAAAAGCATTTTTCCCTTTTATGTCGAGAAAAAAACACTTCTTTTATTTGCTTTTCCCGCTTGGAGACATAAGAACTTATATCATTTTCACTTTCCGCCTGCAAACATAAGAGAAAAACATAGACACAAGTCACACAACAGATGATGTTTTCTGAAATTGAAAAGATAGGAAACTTATAGACTTAATTAAAAATAGCAAACAAGGGAAGCTGCTGAGAATATTTTTGTGGGAATTTATCATTTTTGCGGAACTTACCTCCGTTCTCACATATAAAAACAATCAAGCACAAAACATATTGCAAACGAAATTCTATTCAACAAACCTTCAACAAAAAGTTGTAAATTTTTGCTTCTAGCAACATCAATCAAAAAAAAAAAAAAAAAAAAAAAAAAAAAAAAAAAAAAAAAAAAACAATTAAACAAAGCTACATATTGATGGTGAAACCATAACAACATCAACCAAGCCTCCTGACCACACTTCAACTAGTATTTTGCAACAACAAAAATAAAACACAAACACAATCCTGAGTTGACACCCATTAAGTGGCTTTAATCACACAATCGCGTTTTGGTCAGGTGTCCAGTTTGTTTACGTGTCTCTAAACCTCAAAATCACAAGCTTCTATCTCTTGAATGAGTAAATCCATTGACCTTTATCACAACCGACTTCAGTCCCATACTTTTAGTAACTCTTCTCACATCTTCCGCAGTATACTTAGAAAATTCCTTCCACCTTCATTTCTTAGGATCCAGAAGATCGAGGCTCCCATTTTCTTGTTTCCTTTTGAATCTGTCACAGTGAGAAACGTGTTGTTGCGCATAATTTTTACATGAAAGATATCCGTGGTTTGGGCTCGTTGTTCATACCTCTCTCAAACTCCTTTAGACCAACGAATTGTATAGAACTGTCCAAAAACAAACTTCATGCCCAAATTTCCACGAATTTAGGCATGGCGTTATGAAGAACACGCGAGTTGAACCTCTGAAGAGTTCTGAAGTTCCTGTAAAATTGGACACATTTTGTAAATATGTTAAACCAAGAAAGAAGGTATATAATGAATAATTAACTTCTATCTATGTCTCTGTAAGTAAGTTTAGTTCTCTACAGTACAAAAAATTGGGGGAAATTACTACAGTTTAAAGTCATACTATACTGTCCACATAATAAAAACTCAAGTTAAATTACAATCTATCCTCTTTCTAACATAAAATATTTTCGATTACAATTTTAATAAGATGCCCGAAAAAGAAAAGACTGCAACTTTTATGGGACATGTACTGGAGCATACTGATTTCACTATCGCACTTAACTATATCTGCAACAATATATTCTAAGATTAGGAAGTTTACTGATCGTTTTGTTGTTGATCTATTCTTAGTCACTGGATGAGATTGGTATAAAAAATTCCCTAAAATAGGACGCTTAACTAAGTACTCACTGCATGTTTTCTTTGAATTTTGTTGACTTACTTTGGTGAGTCCCCTCCTCCCCTGTTCCAGTTATCTTGTTTCTATAAGTGTAGCTTCAAGCCTATATGTTTTAACTAAAGGTCATTCCAATTCATAATAAATTCAAACTATCACGAAAGATCAACCATTGCCAAGTTACCCTAAATCAAATGTGCCTTTTCAAACCATCTATACTTCTTAATTTCTTCTTTTACCAATTGCAGAGTTCAATTAAATACAAGATCTCATAATTATTTTCAAACACATGTAACTATGTAGCCAATAAAAACACACGGTATAGGCTATGAACAACACCAAAAGTGATCCAATTAATTGTCGCACCTACTACATCATACATCTCTGTAGTTCTCTTGTTTAAACATTTTACGAATCATATTATACATTCGGCTTATTACAATTTATAATTGCAATAAATACACAAACACAGAAATCAATTGTCATGGGTCAAAATAAGGAAGTCAACAATAAAAGTGAAACCCACATCAACAACAAGCAACACCATCAACCTCAAATTTCTTAATTGACATTTCCTCAAACATCTTTTGTGCACGATAATCTTTTTCATTTTTTACTTGATAATATCCATCATATACTACAAAATCTTCCAATTCATCATCAAGATTCAAACTAAAACTTGAACTTTTAACACTATTACAAGAAAATACTGCCAATTCTCATCAAACTTGTTGTTGATGTGGGTTTGACTTTTATTGTTGACTTCCTTATTTTGACCCATGACATCAATCAAAAAATAAATACTTCCAATTCAAAAAATAAAAAAATTGAACGACTTACCTGAAGATGAAGAAGTTGTGAACATGAACTTTTTACATATTTAGTCCCTCTTATTTTTGGTGCTCAAAAAGGAGTTCAGCCTATTGTGTATATTATACTTCCTCTCCCCATTTATACCCCACATCCTATAATCCGTAATTGCATATAGCTTTGGAGCATACAAATCTCCCTTGGTGAAAACCGTCATTTTTGAACCCCAGCTATCAATTTCCAAGGTATCCAATGATGGAAATTCAAAAGCTTCCTTTCCTAAGCAAAATCCCTCTAGACGAAAAAGATGATCAAGTTTCAAGGACTTTAGACAAGGAAACACCACAGTAGCATTCACTATGGCATCACATTCTTCTTCTTCTCCCTTCACAATTACCTTCATACTATCGCACCAACTTATATTTAGTTCTTGGAGTTGCAATAGACTACCAACCATGGGACATGTAAATACATATTCTAAACTATCACATTTTTCAATAGACAGTCTTGTTAGGTTTGGAAACTTTAATACTGTCCCCTGCTTGCTCTTCCATATATACTTGAGACTAGATAACGACCTTAATTCCACCTGTCTCAAGTTTGGAATTTCAGCATCAGTTTCAAGCTTTTGCAGTTGTAGCAACTTAATGCTTCTCAAACTGCTGCTAAGTTGCTGGATTTCACCAAAGTCCATGTTGAACAAGACTTCAATGGAACCACACCATATAACTTCAAGCTCTTGTAGATTATACAGGAAAGGAAATGGATTGCATGAAAAAAGCTTCACAAGCCTATCACAGTCTTTCACTTTAATGCTTCTCAAACTGCTGCTAAGTTGCTGGATTTCACCAAAGTCCATGTTGAACAAGACTTTAATGGAACCACACCATCTAACTTCAAGCTCTTGTAGATTATTCAGGAATGGAAATGGATTGCATGAAAAAAGCTTCACAAGCCTATCACATTCTTTCACTTTAATGCTACTCAAGTTGCTGTTAAGTTGCCCGATTTCACCAAAGTTCATGTTGAACAAGACTTCAATGGAACTACAACCCTCGACATTAAGCTCTCTCAATGGGCAAAGATTACTGATACTAAACTGAGGAGGCCATATCTCCTTCAAATTCTCCATTTCAGAAACAACCAGTATCTCCAGCTTGGGAGTCGCATCCTGCAAAGTAAAAAAATATGTGTTCATTCATTAGATACTCACCACTTTTTGAACCACTGTTAGCATAAAAGATTGTTAAAATAAAACCCAGACTTACCTCTTTATGAAAGAAAGATTGCACACGGGAAATATTACTCGACACAGAAGATGATGCACTAGTGGGATAAATGCTTGTAAAATTCTGAAGGCCTCGAAGTCGCAACTCCACGAGACATGGTAGCTCAATTACATTATCATTATTGCAGAAACATAACAGATTCGGTAGCCTATCCAACCTGAGATACTTTAAGTTTGAAATTTTGAATATATTGGATCCATTATCCCCAATATCTATGACTGCTTCCATAATAGGGCATCCAGAAATATCCAGATACTCAAGCTTTGACAAATTTTTTGCAACACTCAGTGTGAAAAGGTATTTCAACTCTGCACATTCTGAAACTACAAGGATTCTCAACTTGTAAAACGAAAAGTTTCGAGAAGGATGCGGGGGACGCGAGAATTTCACATCAACATCTTCAAGAGTATTCATATCATTCACTTGTAGATAAAGTGAATCGGTTATCTTAAACAGCTCGTTGATCTTAGATTTCAGTAGCTCTTCTCTGTTGGTGATCAGCTTCAAGCTGTTTTCATATGAGTGTGTGTCAACTTGCCTTGTGCACAGCGCGTTTCTAACTTCTGTAAAATGACATCCCACTGAGAGCTTGAATCTTTTAAGTTTCTCATAAGACATGTTCTTTATATGAGCATAGTTACCAATGAATTCAAATTCTAATGCAGAAAGGTTTTCTAAATGTTCTGCAAGTTCATTACAGTTGTTGTCTGTGAAGTAGCATGCTTTGTTATGATAAGGTATCATATAAAGTTCTTCAAGTTTCACCAAGTTTTTGAAGACACCATCATCTATAACAAGATTATAACAACCTGTTACATCCAGTAGTCTTAGCTTCTGCAACTTTCCGAATGTGGAAGGTAGGATTGTAACGCCAGAGTTAGCAAAGCTAAGCACTTCCAGATTCGAAAGACTTCCAATACAAGCTAAATCAAACATCAAGGAGCATTCATGGAGACAAAGAGTTCGAAGGTTGGCGGAGCACTGAAATGATGCTGGAACTGGTGGATACTCCAATTTCTCAAAAGCTATAACTTGAAGCTTTTCCATTACTTCATAAAAGCCTCGAGGAAACCTTAGCCTCTCATTTCCGTGCATAAGTTTCAAAAGTGAAAGGTTTGGAAACCTAAATTCACTAGGAAACTCAGACTTGCCCTTGCATGTTAACGAAAGTTTCTTGCAAGACTGGCTCATATTATTAGCTTCACTCAACTTTGAGAAATCGTCTTCATGGTGAATGATCCAACATCCCTCCTCACCACCTTTAGAAACAGTACCCACCACAAATGCAAGCACAAGATCATGCATTTTCACACAATCACTGTGAAGACTATCTCCATCCATCAACAAGTAGGCATTTTTAAGATTGCTCACACTTGTTTGTGTGCTGTCTCTAGCATCTTCCATAGTATAAACTTTGTTTAAAAGTTTTAATCCCCATGCATATCTTGTGAGATCTTCTATGGGGATATTAGAGTCCTCAGGGAACAAGCCACAAAGCCGAAAAATTGCTTTATCTTCTTGTTTTAAATTATTGTAGCTTATGTCAATAATTTCTTGTACCTTCTCATCAAGATCATTATTCTCCAGACACTTGAGTGTACGTCTCCATACAAATTCATTTTGACTGTTAAGAGTTGCGGCAATGAGTTTGATGGCAAGGGGCAAACCACCACACCTTTTGACAATTTCACATCCTATTTTATAGAGATCATGATCGGGTGAAATGTCAGCTTTTTGACAAAAGAAATCCCGTGCTTCCCCTTCCTCCAATGCATCAACTTTAACTACTTTAAGAACAGAAGCAACATCAACTGCAATCTGTCGGCAAATATTTGCATCTCGCGATGTGAGCAGCAACTTAACCCCGTTTGGCAAAGGACCCGCTAATCCGATATCTTCGAGTTTAATCTTCTCCCACAAATCGTCAAATATAACCAGACTCCTTTCTTTACGCTCTGAAAACGCTCTGAATCTTTTAGAAAGAAGAGTTGCCCTTAGTGTTTCATCAGTTTCGGTTAGAGGTTCGCCTGTGTACGCTGCTATGGCATTCTGAATTGCAGACAAGCTGAAAGCTTTCCCAATAACTACAACCACGATCCACTTAAACATCTTGGTATCTTCTGCAGCCTTTTTCAGTTGGTTCATCAGCGTTGTTTTCCCCACACCACCCATTCCACACAAGGCTATCACTTGAGTCTTACCATCATCATGTTGAAGGAACTTCAATGCATCATTGAATATCTTGTTTCTTGACTTGAAGCCATTTTGGGTATCTCCACCTGATGTTGATGCCGGGCGTTTGGAATCGACTCTTCCAAGAGGTATTACAGCATCATTCCAGGTGATTTTTTCTGTAATAAGACGGTCGATATCCTCGGTTACCCTCAATGCGTTTCTTCCTGCTAGATATTTCTTTTTGACATTAAAGCATCCAATGTCGTTACTTGGAATTTTTTCAATTTCTTTCTTGATGTTTTCTACTTCTTTCAACCACCCCGGTACACGAGCAGGTATCTCTTTATTGTTGCCACTGTTTGCTCTCATACGATTTTCGTTATCAACTCTTTGACCATCCAAAACCTCCATTTTGTCTTTCATTTCCTTCACACGATCGGCGGAGGAAGTGAGATTTCTCAACTTTTGCGTAATATGCTCCGCCAAGAGCTTCACAACAGGACCAACGATTGCAGATACAACTTCCATTTTCCTGAGAGATAAGAAATTATATAAACAAAATTAGGGGTGACATATCCCGAAACGATAGGAAAATAAACAGGTTAAGCTTGGGTCTAAACAGGGTTAGTTCACATGGTTGGTTTGTTGTGATCAAAACACGACTGAACTACCAACAAAAGGGATGAGAATCTTATTACAGTATTCATACTTTTGGATTGCTTATTATTTTCTGCTTATAAACAAGTACTTATAATTAAGCTACTTAAAAATAAGCACTCGGGTTATGAAAATAACAATTTGTTTGAAATTTCAATCAAATCAATCTATCAAATACAAATAAGGTATAAAAAAAAATTATAATAATAATTAATTTACCTTAAATAAGCATGCATAACAAAAACTTGTAAACAAAACTATGGGTTGCAATCCAGGCACGAAACAAAAATAAACGGGCTGAGCTTGGGTCTAAATAGGTTTCGGGTTGCCCGCCAACTTGTTTAGATATAGTCACATGGGTCGTGTATGGTACTTTGTAAATGGACTACCAACAAGGATTAGAATCTTAATAGGGTAAATTTTTATTTATTTATTCATACTTTTGGATAATTGCTTATCTTTTATGCTTATGATCAGTAAGTACTTATAATCCAAGGTTGTAAAAATAGCGAATCGGTAGTCGAGCGGTCGACCCTCTTAATTGTAGCTTGTAACCGGTCAAGTTAATCGATGATTAATCGGATAGTCATTGGCAAGTTTTGCGTGTTTCCGACGAGTTTTGGATATTCCTGACAAAATTTTACTTATAAAAAATCTTGTAAAGTTGTAAACAGTGACTATTAGTGATTAAAAGTAGTTTACGGCGGGTTTTGGGTATTTCCGGCAAAATTTGCAAGTTTCCGGCAAGTTTGATCATCGTTGACCACCGTTGACCAATTTGTTTGATCCATTTACACAAATCAGAAAGATTGGTGGCCCAGTAGCCCCTAGGCGGCAATTAATCGGCCTGTAGACCTTTTTTTCCGGTTAGTAGTAGCTTGTTACTTGTAGCTCTTTAATTTATAAAAGCGTTTGGTATCGTAAATATATTATTAAAGAGTAAAATGACATAAAAGCGAAAAGTTAATGCTAAACACTTGGTGTTTCATATAGTAGCGTTTAAGGAAAATCAAAAAACTAAACGACCAATGGCAAACAAGCCGTATATTTCAAACGATAAACGCTGTAAAAAGCTCGTCCCCAAACATAGCCATAAAACTGACTTAATACGTCTGCAACACTAGAGCATATAAAACCTTGGTTAAGGCCAAATATAAAAATAAAAAGAATAATCTTAAATTTATCACAAATAAGCCGCTTCTACCTCCTTTAAAATTCCCCTTAAAATAAGCTATCAAGAAAAACCAGTGCACATTTTTATATGATCTCAAGCATTAAAATAAGCCTCTTCTACCTACTTACTGAGACTTGCTTATTTTACTTAAAAATAAATAATAACAAACACCCCCTTAATTTTTATCCAGACAGATTTATGTTGCTGTGTTTCATTTGTTGACTAATAAAGATAGAAATATAGATATATACATCAAACTTAAGAGGTTACACAACTTGTAAAATACTAGGAAAATGTAAAACTTAGGTATCTAAAGTTAGTAACTTAATTCTATGCCAAAAATATGTAAGAGCTAGTACTTGAAATACAGACTTCAAAGATGTCACTAGTTCTCAAAGATGTTACTATTTTTTAGTGCTCAAACAAAGAAGGTTAAGTTCTAGATGATTAAAAACAAGGGTTAATAACCTATTAAAGCACTATACTTGTCAAGAATGGCAGTTCTGCGTAGGGAAATAATAAAATAACTCTTTTAGACATTAATGTTGACATTTTTGTCTTTCTTTAAGTATTATGACCATTTTACCATTCGAAAAATATTTCAAGAAAAAAAGAATTTCGAAAAAAAAATTCAGAAAAACTTTTTAATCTAAAAAATAAAAATAAAAAATCGCATGTCACAAAAAAAATTCTAAAAAAAATTACTTCGGAAAAAAATTTCAAAAAAAATAAAGAATTACGAAAAAATTTAGAATTTTTTTTTAATCTAAATGATAAAAAAAAATCGCATGTAACCAAAAAAGAATTCTAAAAATAAATTATTTCAGAAAAAAAAATTCAAAATTTCGAAAAAAAAATTCAGAAATTTTTTTTATACGTTTTACTCCGTTTTTATACGTTTTCACCTGTTTTTTATTCACTTTTGATTATTTTTTTTGTCACAAGTGAATTTTTTTATCGATTTTTTTTTATTACAAAATATTACAAAAGAAAATTCAATTTTTTCGCCTGTCACAAAAAAAAATTCTAAAAAAACACATTTCAGGAAAAAAAAATTTGAAAAAAACAAAGTATTTCGAAAAAAAATTCAGAAAAAAAAAATTTTGGAACAAAATTTTCGAAAAAAAAATATTTCCCAAAAATTTCGAAAAAAAAAGTATTTCGAAAAAAATTCAGAAAAGGTAAAATGGGCATAATATGTCATAATACTTGAAGAAAGACAAAAATGTCAACATTAATGTCTAAAAAAGTTATTTTTTTTAGTTCGCTACGCAGAACTACTATTATTGACAAGTATAGTGTTTTAAAAGGTTATTAGCCCTAAAAACAAATGGAGAAGACGCTTCGAGAAAACATGTAGAAAATTTATATAGTGCATGGCAATTAACATCAACTTATCAAACACTTTTAGCAAAACCAAATAAACATGATCAATGCTCCCATTAACAAATAAACACCGCTTATATAACCTTCTAACAGAATCTAAAGTAGAACCCACGATAATTTATATATATATATATATATATATATATATATATATATATATATATATATATAAAAGCTATTTTCTTCATTGACATATTATTAAACACTTGACATGCAAGTGTAAAATCAGGTTATAATATAATACATGTAAAAGCAAAACAGATTATGAAAATCTCACCAGTTGTAAACGAGGATAGCTACAAAGCCAAAATGAAGGAAGTAATGGTATATCAAAGTCCAATGTGCTCTGAACAAATAATTTGGTTGATCTCATATGCTATTAAAAGTGCTCCAAGGAATAAACCAACAAACAAGCAAGCAATCTTGTGCCATGGAATCTAATAATATGCTTTTCTCCATCTTTACTCTTTACTTTTTTTTTAGAAAAGCATTATACGGTGGATAACTCTAATCACAAGTTTATTTATACCATTTTTCTAAACTAAAGGCATCTTTGAGTAGAGAAAATTTCACTAAAATGAAATCAGACAAGGAAATAATAAAAATTATCAAATTTTAAGAAATATTTGGTAAGTTTCACTATTTGTAGAGTACACACTCGTTTGAGCTAATATGATTTTAACAATGTCAAGATGCGGAACAGTGCTCCAAAATAAGCTACCAGTTTTTCTCGCCAAAATATCCAACAAGTGTGATTGTTGGCCAACCAACTCCTTTTAAAATTGGTTTCGTTTGAACACACAAATTAAGTTATTTTGAAAGTGAATTCAACACGATTAACACGATTCAAGTAGATAATTCCAGATTCTAATCACACCCGGGGGACAAACATACTTGAGACACAAAGTATGCACATGCATACCCTTTTAGGACCATCGGTATAAATTGAGAAAAACTACTAATCCCAAACACCACAGCATCTAAAGTTGATCCATCTAACAGTTAAAAAAAAAAATAAAAACAAAAAATAATAATAAAAAAAAATCTTCATTGACGGATTTAATCAAACAGTTGGCATGCATGTGTAAAATGAGATCATAATATAAAAAACGTAAAAGCAAAAAAGGTTAGAAACATCTCACCAGTACGTTGTTGGGTTGACGGAGTTGATGCCAAGGTATAAACCAACGAGCAAGCAACGTTGTGACCCTGCCATGGAATCCAATACTTTGCTTTTCTCCATCTCTACTGTTTAAATATAACATTTTCTAAACTACATATAATCTTTACCTATATAATGTGGGTGTGATCAGTATTAAAAAATACAAAGGTGGCGTTTAGTTGGAAAATATTTTCATTCATTTTATATTTCTTGTTTTGTCGGAAAAGGGAGGGGAGTTTTATTTCCACAAAACAATGAAAAATTTAGAAAAACGCGTTCAGTTTGAGAAACATGTGTTTTCCATTTTGTAAAACTAGAAAACATGTTTAAGTGTTGTTGTTTTCTATCTCAATTCTCTATTCACCTTTGTAATATTATTTAAACATTTTCAAAACACAAAAAAAAATATTATAAACTAACAAACTAAATTATAAAATAACTAAAAATATCTAATACGAGAAAATAAAGAATTGAAAAAGTAAAATATAACATCAAATAACATGAAAAAATCTTCAAGCGACTACAATTCGACATAAAGTAAAATTTCCTATTTCATTCGTTTTCTACTTTTTTTACTCTTTCGTCTGTTTTAACGTTTTCGTCCGCTTTTTTATGTTTTCGTCCCTTTTATTACGTTTTTTTTTCTTCTGTTTGTTACGTTTTCGCACCTTTTTTTACGTTTGCACCCATTTTTTACGTTTTCGTCTACCTTTTTAACGTTTTTATCTGTTTTTTTTACGTTTTCGCATGTTCTATTATGTTTTCTTACGTTTTCGTCCTTTCGTTTATGTTTTTTTACGTTTTCGGCCATTTCTTTTTTACATTTTTTACCTTTTTTTACGTTTTCTAAATTATAGTGTTTCCATCATTTTTTTTACGTTTTCGTCCGTTTTTATACGTTTTCGTCTGTTTTTTACGTTTTCGTCTGTTTTTTACGTTTTCGTCCATTTTTTTACGTTTTCGTCAGACGAACCTAAAAAAAACGTAAAAATAGACGAAAACGTAAAAAAACGGACGAAAACGTAAAAAAGACGAAAACGTAAAAATTCAGACGAAAACGTAAAGAATCGGATGAAAACATTAAAAATAGGACGAAAACGTAAAAAAGACGAAAAAGAACAAACGAAAACGTAAAAAAATGGACGAAGACGTAAAAAAGGTCGAAAACGTGAAAAACGGTTAATTGCGTAAAAAATCGGACGAAAACGTTAAAAAGGGACGAAAACGTAAAAATGGAGACGAAAACGTAAAAAAACAGACGAAGACGTATAAAAACGTACGAAAATGTAAAAAACAGACGAAAACGTAAAGAATCGAACGAAAACGTAAAAACATACTAAAACGTAAAAAAGTAGACGAAAACGTAAAAGATCATACGAAAACGTAAAAAAACAGACGAAGACGTAAAAAAATACATAAACGTAAAAAAATGGTCAAAAACGTAAAAACAATCGGACGCAAACGTAAAAAATGGACAAAAACGTTAAAAATCAGACTAAAATGGACGAAAACGTAAAAAATCGGACGAAATCATAAAAAACAGACAAAACCAAAAAAAACGGAATGAAAACGTAAAAAAAAACAAACGAAAACGTAAAATACTGACAAAAACGTAAATAAATCGGAGGAAAACGTAAAAAATAGACAAAAACGTAAAAAATCGGACGAAAACGTTAAAAAACAGACAAAAACGTAAAAAATTGGACGAAACGTAAAAAAGCATACGAAAACGTAAAAAATCGGACGAAAATGTAAAAAATAGACAAAAACGTGAAAGAACAGACAAAAAGGGCAAAAAACAGACGAAAACGTAAAAAATCGGAAGAAAACATAAAAAATCGGACGAAAACGTAAAAAACGGACGAAAACGGATAAAAATGGTTACAAACCGACGAAAACGTATAAGAATGGATGAAAACGGATTAGAGGTATTTCAAAGGAAAATAGGGGAAAAGAAAAGTGTTTTGTAGTTTTGTGTATTAAAGTTGGAAATAGGAATTTTGTGTTTTGTAGGAATTTTATTAGAAAACACTAATTTGAACGCAATCTCTGTTTTCTTTGTTTTCCACAAAATATTTTGTGGAAACAAAGGTGTTTTCCCTCAACTAAACGCATCCAAAACATTTTTTAACACATGTGTATTAGTTTGGTTGAGCTTAGAAACTGCATCTTTTCGTTACTAAATGCAGAAACTGAGGAACACATGTTATATTTTTGGGCTAATGGTATCAAAATGCATCAACACCTTTGATACGAACTTTTAATTTTTTTAAACAATTCATTATGACATGGCGTCAACTAATATTACAGCAGTCGTCCTTGAGTCAATTGCATAGCTCTAAAAGTTTACGCCAGTCGTCCTTGTAGCTCTAAAATTAAAATAGTTATTTACATAAGTAGTCCCTATGGCTTTAAAAAGCTACACCAATCGTCCTTGTAGGTCTAAAATTATACGTTTTGACCGGAAATAATTAAAACTTATACGTTTTTGTCTGTTTCTATACATTTTCATTCGTTTTGATATGTTTTCGCTTGTTTTCTTATGTTTTCATAAGTTTTCGTCCGTTTTATACGTTTTTCTTACGTTTCATACGTTTTTATATGTTTTATCCATTTTTATACATTTTCGTCTGTTTTTATACGTTGTCATCTGTTTCTATATATTTTCGTCCGTTTTTATATGTTTTTCTTACGTATTCATACGTTTTGATCCGTTTTTATATGTTTAATCCGTTTTATAAGTTTTCATCTATTTTTATATGTTTCCACCCGTTTTTATACATTTTCGTCCATATTTGTATGTTTTATATATTTTCATACACTTTCATCCATTTTCTTACGTTTTCGTCTATATTCGTACGCTTTTTTAATTGTTTTTCCTACACTGCTTGAAGTTGAGACAATCAAATAGTCGGTGTGAGTATCTGGCAACTATCACTATTAAAGAAGTTGCATGTGGTATGAGTCTATGAGAAATAATGAGACAATATGACACATCTTGATTATACCCGGACACATTGACATGAGAATACAATGATCATATAATAATTATATAACTTACTAAAAGCAATGTAAAACATTTCGTAATATGAAAATCTTGCAGCGACCCAACAAAAGAAAGGTTAAATTCCTTACGGATGATAACTTTTGGTTTTACGGTTTTTAATAAAGTTACGCAACCCACCATATCAACAACCCGTGCGTGCACAAGTTTAAAAACAATAGTAATACAAAAACAAAACGGAGTAAAGAATTAACATCAAACATTGTACTAAAAACACATATATAAAAGATCTCATGTTTTTAGTTCAACAAGTAATACCGATTAATATTGTTTGTTTTAAACAGTAATAATACATAACTATAAATTTATGTCAAAACTCCATGCGTGCACGAGTAGTATAACTAGTTTTGTTCTATATAATTTAGTTTGTTTTAGTCGTTTTCAAATATAAAAATAAATTTTTTTGGTGAACGGCAAAGTATTATACATAATCGCAAAAAGTGCAAAGCCTCAACCACACTAAATGGTACTCTCTCGATGTCTTGACTAGAAATGTAAACGACGAAGAGGCTCAAATCACCAATGTTGTAAGTTTTGCATGATTGAACTCTAGAATGCTAAGAGCTTAAATGACCAAACTCATATGTGCTCAATAAAGACCTTACACGGAAGGACATGCCTTGGTTTATTTCTGTAGCATGTTATCGCGGAATCAATATGGCATTGTACGGCAACGGTTATGTAAGTCCATGTGGATATATTGCTGAGACATTTGTAGATCGAAAAGAACAACAACGGCTATTGGATATACATAGAACATTACTATATGTTTAGTTGCATATATAAATATGTACGTACAATCTTTGTAAACAAAATCTCAAAAGGGCATGGAGCACCATTTTTTTCTAATGACAATAGATAATATGAAAGTTCTTTTTTAGTGACACACATATTAAAAAATAAAATAAATAAATAAGTCAAGAATTTTATATCAATTTTCCGGTACACATTGGTCATCAAGATTTGATTCTGTAGTATTCGACAACCTACAACCTGGTTACTAGCACGGATAACTTCGACCAAGAAGATGACAACACCAGCAGTTTATGTATCGACAGAAAAGAAAGAATATGTAATGCACAAGTATCCCTAATCAGATGTTTGATTAGTTATTGAAAGAATGTGTACATTACCCCTCTCCCCTCACCTCCTTCTTCTAGAGATGAGGGGGAGATAAACCGGTACAAAGGATGAGTACATAACCCTTCCCCCCTCACCTCCTTCTTATAGAGATGAGGGGGAAAGAACAACCGACTCTAACACTGTACCTATATCGGCTGTGAGAAAAGAATAATACAGACGTGTTGGACATCTCGGCTTGAGATCCACACCGACCCAACGACGTGTACGCGGTACACGTTATTGACGCGTACGCATTATTGATATTCTAGAACTAGTTGACTAAAAGAAGCTTCACGAATCTCCTAGACTCCCGTGAGCTAATACGAATACTAAATTACAACAATTTCCACCTTAGTATCATATTAGCCATCTCCGATACACAGCAGCTTCAACCAGCACTGGAACCTCGGACCGGGGTGTGCCTTCATCCAGGCACCAGTAGCAATAACCGCTACTAATCATAGCTTAGCTCCTGACTCTATCGAGAGTCCCTTTAATCAAATAGTCTCTTTCACAGCCTCCGTAAGTGTCATATACGCCGCTTCAGTTGTTGACAAAGCCTCCATGTGCTATATCATAGCTTCACAGCTTCCTGCACATCCTTGTATCATAAACCTGTACCTTGTGATTGACATACCCATGATGCAGTCTAAAACCACAAAAACCTGTACATCTGTCTGTAATCCACGATCAAACCCATCCAACATACCCACATCTGCAGATGCTATGTCAGGTCTCGTGCAGACCACTTGATACTCCCAGCTTCCAACCACATATATACATGACCACTTACCATCCTTTTCCACATCACAGTCCCCTGATAGACTACCCTCCAACGACAATATGGAGTGTCCCTCCAACAAAGTTTGTACCAACTTCTCATTGTGAACCATGGACTGTGACCCCCTCAGAGTATTACCACTCTGATCCCTGACGATCTCCATACCAAGTATATTTCCCTTTGCTTTATCCAGCAATCCCTTGGTAACCTAGATCTCAGCCTTGCATCCGCAAGAAAAACCATACCGTTTATATAGAGAGATAGATGTATGAACATACCTGGTGTATACTCCCAGTAATAGTCGTTGCTGTCGTCACTGCTTTTCCTGCAACCGTTGCTGAGCACACACATATTTGACCGAGTAACCATATCTTCTTTCAATCCAGCCTTCCACTGGGAAATTACCTCACAAGTAATTGTATCATTGAAAGTCAATGACTCATGTGCGTATATCTTCTCCACTACAGCAACTGCAAAAGTAGCTTCATTACTGTCTTCTCTATACCTGTTTAGTTCCCGTGCTGAGTGTTGCTCCCTATCACGTGCTGAATGATAGTATATCAAATCCTGAGTTTGAACTTCCTGTGAACCAGCTACCTGACCGATATTCCCCTGAGGTTCCACCTCAAAAGTATGATCCCCTAGCGGTTCCACCTCAAACCCAACTCCATGCAACATCTACACTGAACCTGTACCTACACCAGAACCAATGAAAGTTTTCTTGTATTCCCCACTTTCATTGAAAACCATATTCCTGTAAAGCACTCCCTTTGAAGTAACGTCATTTAATCTCCAAAGCTGATAACACACCATACCTTCACGGTATCCCAGGAATATGCACTTGACCTCAACCGGTTCAAGCATCCCTTGCTTAATACTAGCAAGCCGACCAAATAACCCCAACATATCTATAAGCTTCTTGAATCCAATCGCTGATGATGGTGACTTATTCACTAGATATGTAGACTTGGTTGTATCCTTTGCCCAAAAAACCTTGGACAGACCAGACTGAATCAGAAAACAACGTACCTTAACCAAGAGTGTCACGTTCATCTTTTTAACCAACTCATTCTGCTGCTGTAACCCTGCAACACCCAAATGTTTGGTGACCCCACTCTTTATACATTGTTGTGTAGACCTCTGATTTACAAGACACAAGAAAATTACCTTTCTTGATCTTCCTTCTAGTCTGAGATTCTCCTAACTGCTTCCTACCCTTCAATGTCTTCCCGGTCACTGCCTGACCATCCAGGGTATATACGCAATTAGCCTTCCTTGTTCCTGATAAAACCACCAGCGAACCCTTTATAACCTTGAACTTTCTTAACCCGTGTCGATAACTACCTCGACCACTTGAAAATCTAAGAACCTTTGAAAAGAATCTTTGCAATACCCGACACCTTTGAAGTTCAAAACCTGAATCTTCAAGCACCTTGTGTCGATCAGTTTAAAAACCCAAACCGAAAAAACCCTTGAATGTTTCTACACCTTGTCGTAACCTCGACAAACGAAACCCTTCAAGTAAACCTTGACAAAGACTACTTTCAAATACAAAACCCTTGTTGCTCGAACGAGCACCAAGACCTGCTGTCCAAAACCCGGAATAGCAGAAACCCTTTTTAGTTGATACCGAGTACCAAGCAAAAAGTCCCGACAGTTTTCGAAGTCCTAAAACCGAACTCCCAAGAAACCTTGTGTCGTACTTCCTTTTGTTGTCAAACCTGGTAGCCCAAGCAGAAAAACCTTCTGCTCCAACCAGAAAATAAAAACCAAAAGTCATAACCCGAAATCACCAGTTCCATCGATTTTTTCGATGTCAAACTTGGCTCCCGTTGTAACACCCCCAATTTCGTGTTACGCAGCGGAATTCAAACTGGGTGTTACTTCATGGCACAACAGTCATAACAATAGAAAACGAACTCTAATGGAGTCGTTTTAAAAGATTTATCATTCGATTTATATAAATATCAGAGTTTACAAAAATGAGGTCCCAGATGGTTCCAAGTTTACAAAATACATTAAATTGGTTTTCGAATGATAATAAAAATTTATAGCCTTCTTGATCTAGTCCTCGCTCTTCCGTGCCAGATTTCGACATTATGGACCTGAAATACATGCTTAAAACTGTCAACACAAAGGTTGAGTGAAATTCATAGAGTTTGTTTGATGGTTGAACACATTATGTTTGTAGTGTGAGTTATAAATTCACACCAATGGTTTGAAAACCAAAACAGTTATTATTAGACTAAGCATCATGCAATCAAGGCGTTAACGTGTCCCAAAATTAATTGGAGAAAATGTCGGTGCGTGCCCTATCTGGTAAAATTGCCATTTTTACCAATGTTACTCAAATATAGTGCGTTTGTTTGCCTTTAATGGGGCCAACACAAACGGGATTCGTCAATCCCAATAGATCTATTCACAATATTCGCGCCCACTCTCACATAGTGATTAATGATTCATGATTAAGGGACTTAAGTTTGGCAAATGCGGTAACTTAGTGCTAATAACAATCAGATAAGTATATAGTTTGAAAGCAATGTGTTTGGTTTAAAATAAAGCATGTATCTCCCCCAAGGGTTTGTAAAATAATTAAGTAATAGAAAGTGGGGCTATGAACTCACCTTAATAAATGATATCACATGTATAATGAGAATGATAGATATGCCGTGAGAACTTCTACGAGCAACCTAAAATAAAATGTTGCGACTTAGGTTTGGAATAATGTTTAGGAAAACATAAACCATCCTATATACGTCTCTATGTTGATCATGATGTAGTACATGGTATTTGTGTATGTCATTTATAGAAATGGTCTAGCTGTGAAAACATGTTTAGTTTATATATATCGTACTACCGTTCGGGCCATCATAATTCAGAGGTCATGTAGTAAACGTTCGAGGAGCTAGGACACTTTAAATCGTAAATCCAGCAACTCGTCGATACGTTTTACTCAAATGAAACCCCTCACATGAAGCTCCCTAGTTTTGTAGCACTTAGTAGATAAAACATAATTTTTATTTATATATCATAAGTGTCATATGGTTTGTAAACACAAGTTACAAGGTTGTTTGGTTTTGATTAGGAATCATAATGGTTATTACAAATATCATCATAATTTATATCACAAGTGTTTAAAGAAAAGCTTACAAGTTTCTAAATTGTAAAGTTGGTTATTACAAGTTCTCGTCGTTTCATATACATGATTACCTTAGTTAACGATCTTGGGTAAACAAGCCTTGAGGCTTTAGCCATGGCCTTGCCGTGACTTTGGTCTTGACTACCATGGTCTTGAGACTCAAATTTGGTCTTAGCCGTAGCCGTGGTCTTGGTTTATGGCCATTAGGCCTCTTGGTTTGCTTTTAGTTGTGACAAAAGTATAGTTATGAGACTATATTTACGGCAGTTTCTGTTTTTGAAAGATTTATGGCCTGTTTAAGCGTTTTCAAGGTCCGAGCTTCTTTGTTATTGAAGGAAAACGTCGTTCCGGACAACTTTCGTGTTTTAATTTTTTTATGATTCAGACCAGAAGTATGACTTTCAAAATGGCAGAACCCTTAACAGTTTCAAAATGGCAGTTTTGGCGTTTTGGTTTCGCTAACTTCTTTTGCCTATAACTTTTGACTCGTTTGTCCGTTTCGGGTGGTTCAAGTTGCTATGTTTACCTTTTTATCTTGTCTACCATATTATGTAAGTTATAAAGTCCTTATGTTATTGTTTTTAATGGTCTCATACGTGTATAATATGACTAGTTTACTAGTTTGTTACTTTTATGACAATATATGAATTAAAACAAGTGATTGAGTATATGTACATCATGAATCAACATAGTAACTATATATATGGCATGAAATAGTTAAAATTATGAATAATAAAGATGAGATGATGGTGGTGATAAGTTGCTTACAACTTTTGGCTTTCAATAAGAAAGGAGTAACTAGTAAGGATCGGACATTGATTGATCGCTTAAGACTTTGGATTGAGCTAGCTTTCCACACCTTGGCACCCTTGCAAACATGAAGAGTTGGTGATGAAGTTCTAAGTGACTTGAGTGGATCTAAACTCAAGAAGATCACTTAAACTTGCTAGAGATTTGATGTAGTAGCTTGATCTTTGGAACTTCCTTGCATAAACTTGGAGTTTATGGATCAAATGATGGAAGATATGGATATTTTAGAGTATGAACGACCCAATTCAGTTTGTGGAGGTCTTTGGGATGTATATCACTTGCTATTTATAGGAGGGTAAGTTTGGTTAACCATATATTGGGTTAAATATTAACCATGGTTAGGTTTAGGACACTTGTAATGATCTTAATGAACCAAGGTTAGGATGATGCCACCAATATGATGACTCCCCCCCTAACTTCTGTCATGGAAGAGATAAGATGACTTATGTGATTAGTTTTGATCTTATCTTGGTTACGGAGTGAGTTTTGGTTCCGTTAATCGCTAACCGAAGCCATAAAACGTAAAACCGGGTATCGTAAAAATACGAAATTTGTAGGAATGATGAAACTCATCATTATACTCCATATAAAAATATAAAATGGGTGATAAGTCTCATTGGGTGCAAAAACGCTGCTTAAAACTGGAAATACGGTTCAAAAACGCGTAATTCGCAGTTTATCAGAAAAGAACGAAATTTCAGGGAAATGACCGTGAATTTATTTAGAGTAGACTAAAATTAGTCTAAAAGTGATATGAGATGTCAAAATGTGGTTTTCGTCATACGCGGGATAACTTTACAGTTATTCGTGAAGTTTAAAAGTTACGCGATTTAAGCAGAAATGTAGAACGTACAAGGTTAATTCCTTTATGGTCAAAGAAGGAGGGAAATATGTTTGACTTTTCCAAAAATGTAAAAGTGTCAAAAACATATTAGAAACACAGTGCATGAATCGTTAAGTCTGGATGTAAGTAGAATTGTTTAAAACATAAGTTTAGTTTTGTTCAGCGCTGGGCTTATTTGGTAATATTAAAAATAATATTTCTTAAAAATTCTCAAATTAATCATGAAGGATCTAAAAATTTATCTGATGCGAGGAAAATTATCAGGGTTGATTTTCGTTAAGCGCGTGATGTTTAAACGGTGGACCGTCTAAAACGAAACTTTAAAACGATGTTTACTTAATAATTTTTGCGAAAATGATCTAACGATGGTCGAACTCTCAGGTTATTACTAAAATAATTTATCTTACGAGAATGTGGATTAAAAATTTTACGAGATGAATAGTGAATTTGAATAGTAAAAGTGAATAGTAAATTCTCGAAAATAAAAAGTAACCTAAAAATGCGGGTGGTTACAGTCTCACCCCCTTAATGGGAATTCCGTCCCGGAATTCAGGATGTGTTACCTGATGTTGAATTGTCTAGGGAAATGTGGATGTATGCGCCGAATTCTAATTTTTGTGTTCTCAAGTTTTTGTTCATAGAATGTATTATATACCATGTGGCTTAAGTTGATAACCTAAAGGGTTTTGTTAAAATCTTATAGAGTCCAATATACCTAAAGTTTGGCTTTTCCCGATTCTCAAAACGAATCATATCTTATTATATCGAGGCTATCAATAAAACCTTAATTTCTAACATGGAGTTTTTGGTGATAGTGTGCGGCATAGAGCCTAATTTATATTTGTATAGTTTCCTTAGTTGTTTCGTGGGTGATCTCTAAACACCTTAGTCCAGCAAATGGTTAACTAACACATTCGTCTATATAGTGCCTCAAAATGGAATAGTTTTGTTGTTGTTAGGGTAACTATTGTTAATCAAAGGTGTAAGATATTGGTGATGTGAAATGGTTTGTAATGACGTGATAACTGTCGTTGTAAGGAAAGTCTTGCTAGTGGCAAGTGGTTTATCCAAACCATTTCCAAAGTTGATCATGTCTTAGGTGGTTTCGGGATGAAAGATATATCGTATAGTTTTTATGTCTACTAGTGTTTGAAAGAAACGTGATACTGTGAAGTTTTACATACTGAATTTCAATGGGGTTCAGAAAATGATGTGATATGTTGACGATTTGAAGAGTGTAGTGTATGTTTACCATTATTCTTAGGTAGAGATGTCAAGTTTGTTTTAAAATCAAAAGTGAATGACGGAATGATATCCTTGAAACCTAATCAGGCTAGTACTTCTAAGAAATGACGAGAAGATTTGATGACTATCCCAAGATAGTAGTTCGGATTATCTCATGTATGAAAATTTCAAGAATGAAATTTGGTAGTATAAATAAGATGTTAAGATCTCGCTGAGTGGTAAGACACTATCGTGTCTCTAGATCTTTTTAATGAATTCTGGTGGTTTATCGAGTTTAAGTAGGAAATTAACCTGAATATAACCCTTGTATAACTGTTCTGAGTGTTTGAAAAATTTAAGTCGAACATAGTTAATCAGACCATGTTCCACTATCCCAAGGTTAAATATAGGTGATTAGGCTATATTTAGCCGAGGTTCGATAAATTTTCCAAATACCTAAATTAGGTATACTTGTGATATGTTCATAGCTTTTGAGAAATTGTCCACTAAGCAAAGGCGATATCAAACCATCCAGTTGCAAGTCCTGGCCATAAAAGACTTGTAACCTATGTTTTCACATTCCATTGCATAGAAGATAGTATGGGTAGATACGTGTTGAAAGGAAATCTTAAGTAATCCTAAAATAGTCCATACTTGGCTAGAATCACGGACCTTTAACAATGAAGATTTCAGAAGAGAACTTTGATGAATGTAGAAAAAGTTGCTGAACTTCAGCTTTTGTAGATGATGAGTCAGTTTATCTTTTAGAAATCCCATTTCTTGTATTTCCATTAGGGAAATTGATAGATTGTGACGGGCTTCATATAAAAGAATATCATATAAGGTTTTATAAGATAATTTGTAGAGACTTTGTATAACTTACAATGTCTGTGAAGTAAATTAGACCATTGTGTAACTCACAATGTCTTGTGAAATAAATGAGACCACTGTAGGATTTACAGTGTCTGAGAATGAATGAGACCATTGTATCTCACAATATCTGGGAAGTAGGAAAGACCATTGTAGTCAGTTACAATGTCTTGGAGGAAGTTTCGTAATCCTAAAATGCATGAGTAGATGCATGATTGGGAGATTGGGAAAATATGATTGTGCCGTAATGCCTTAGAATAGGCATACGCAGATATGTTGAGTACTTTGATTATGATTGAAATTATGTCAAGTGTATATATCAATATACTAGTATGTTTGTATAGCTTAAAAGGCCTAAAAGTCACATAATCGTCTGGAGGATGGAAGGCACGGAGAACGGAAGGCTATAAAATGTTTTTGTTTGTAAAAGTAGTTATAGTTTAAGTCTCAATTAGACCCGTTTCTCTATAACTGTGGCTTTGATACCAATCTGTAACACCCCCAATTTCGTGTTACGCAGCGGAATTCAAACTGGGTGTTACTTCATGGCACAACAGTCATAACAATAGAAAACGAACTCTAATGGAGTCGTTTTAAAAGATTTATCATTCGATTTATATAAATATCAGAGTTTACAAAAATGAGGTCCCAGATGGTTCCAAGTTTACAAAATACATTAAATTGGTTTTCGAATGATAATAAAAATTTATAGCCTTCTTGATCTAGTCCTCGCTCTTCCGTGCCAGATTTCGACATTATGGACCTGAAATACATGCTTAAAACTGTCAACACAAAGGTTGAGTGAAATTCATAGAGTTTGTTTGATGGTTGAACACATTATGTTTGTAGTGTGAGTTATAAATTCACACCAATGGTTTGAAAACCAAAACAGTTATTATTAGACTAAGCATCATGCAATCAAGGCGTTAACGTGTCCCAAAATTAATTGGAGAAAATGTCGGTGCGTGCCCTATCTGGTAAAATTGCCATTTTTACCAATGTTACTCAAATATAGTGCGTTTGTTTGCCTTTAATGGGGCCAACACAAACGGGATTCGTCAATCCCAATAGATCTATTCACAATATTCGCGCCCACTCTCACATAGTGATTAATGATTCATGATTAAGGGACTTAAGTTTGGCAAATGCGGTAACTTAGTGCTAATAACAATCAGATAAGTATATAGTTTGAAAGCAATGTGTTTGGTTTAAAATAAAGCATGTATCTCCCCCAAGGGTTTGTAAAATAATTAAGTAATAGAAAGTGGGGCTATGAACTCACCTTAATAAATGATATCACATGTATAATGAGAATGATAGATATGCCGTGAGAACTTCTACGAGCAACCTAAAATAAAATGTTGCGACTTAGGTTTGGAATAATGTTTAGGAAAACATAAACCATCCTATATACGTCTCTATGTTGATCATGATGTAGTACATGGTATTTGTGTATGTCATTTATAGAAATGGTCTAGCTGTGAAAACATGTTTAGTTTATATATATCGTACTACCGTTCGGGCCATCATAATTCAGAGGTCATGTAGTAAACGTTCGAGGAGCTAGGATACTTTAAATCGTAAATCCAGCAACTCGTCGATACGTTTTACTCAAATGAAACCCCTCACATGAAGCTCCCTAGTTTTGTAGCACTTAGTAGATAAAACATAATTTTTATTTATATATCATAAGTGTCATATGGTTTGTAAACACAAGTTACAAGGTTGTTTGGTTTTGATTAGGAATCATAATGGTTATTACAAATATCATCATAATTTATATCACAAGTGTTTAAAGAAAAGCTTACAAGTTTCTAAATTGTAAAGTTGGTTATTACAAGTTCTCGTCGTTTCATATACATGATTACCTTAGTTAACGATCTTGGGTAAACAAGCCTTGAGGCTTTAGCCATGGCCTTGCCGTGACTTTGGTCTTGACTACCATGGTCTTGAGACTCAAATTTGGTCTTAGCCGTAGCCGTGGTCTTGGTTTATGGCCATTAGGCCTCTTGGTTTGCTTTTAGTTGTGACAAAAGTATAGTTATGAGACTATATTTACGGCAGTTTCTGTTTTTGAAAGATTTATGGCCTGTTTAAGCGTTTTCAAGGTCCGAGCTTCTTTGTTGTTGAAGGAAAACGTCGTTCCGGACAACTTTCGTGTTTTAATTTTTTTATGATTCGGACCAGAAGTATGACTTTCAAAATGGCAGAACCCTTAACAGTTTCAAAATGGCAGTTTTGGCGTTTTGGTTTCGCTAACTTCTTTTGCCTATAACTTTTGACTCGTTTGTCCGTTTCGGGTGGTTCAAGTTGCTATGTTTACCTTTTTATCTTGTCTACCATATTATGTAAGTTATAAAGTCCTTATGTTATTGTTTTTAATGGTCTCATACGTGTATAATATGACTAGTTTACTAGTTTGTTACTTTTATGACAATATATGAATTAAAACAAGTGATTGAGTATATGTACATCATGAATCAACATAGTAACTATATATATGGCATGAAATAGTTAAAATTATGAATAATAAAGATGAGATGATGGTGGTGATAAGTTGCTTACAACTTTTGGCTTTCAATAAGAAAGGAGTAACTAGTAAGGATCGGACATTGATTGATCGCTTAAGACTTTGGATTGAGCTAGCTTTCCACACCTTGGCACCCTTGCAAACATGAAGAGTTGGTGATGAAGTTCTAAGTGACTTGAGTGGATCTAAACTCAAGAAGATCACTTAAACTTGCTAGAGATTTGATGTAGTAGCTTGATCTTTGGAACTTCCTTGCATAAACTTGGAGTTTATGGATCAAATGATGGAAGATATGGATATTTTAGAGTATGAACGACCCAATTCAGTTTGTGGAGGTCTTTGGGATGTATATCACTTGCTATTTATAGGAGGGTAAGTTTGGTTAACCATATATTGGGTTAAATATTAACCATGGTTAGGTTTAGGACACTTGTAATGATCTTAATGAACCAAGGTTAGGATGATGCCACCAATATGATGACTCCCCCCCTAACTTCTGTCATGGAAGAGATAAGATGACTTATGTGATTAGTTTTGATCTTATCTTGGTTACGGAGTGAGTTTTGGTTCCGTTAATCGCTAACCGAAGCCATAAAACGTAAAACCGGGTATCGTAAAAATACGAAATTTGTAGGAATGATGAAACTCATCATTATACTCCATATAAAAATATAAAATGGGTGATAAGTCTCATTGGGTGCAAAAACGCTGCTTAAAACTGGAAATACGGTTCAAAAACGCGTAATTCGCAGTTTATCAGAAAAGAACGAAATTTCAGGGAAATGACCGTGAATTTATTTAGAGTAGACTAAAATTAGTCTAAAAGTGATATGAGATGTCAAAATGTGGTTTTCGTCATACGCGGGATAACTTTACAGTTATTCGTGAAGTTTAAAAGTTACGCGATTTAAGCAGAAATGTAGAACGTACAAGGTTAATTCCTTTATGGTCAAAGAAGGAGGGAAATATGTTTGACTTTTCCAAAAATGTAAAAGTGTCAAAAACATATTAGAAACACAGTGCATGAATCGTTAAGTCTGGATGTAAGTAGAATTGTTTAAAACATAAGTTTAGTTTTGTTCAGCGCTGGGCTTATTTGGTAATATTAAAAATAATATTTCTTAAAAATTCTCAAATTAATCATGAAGGATCTAAAAATTTATCTGATGCGAGGAAAATTATCAGGGTTGATTTTCGTTAAGCGCGTGATGTTTAAACGGTGGACCGTCTAAAACGAAACTTTAAAACGATGTTTACTTAATAATTTTTGCGAAAATGATCTAACGATGGTCGAACTCTCAGGTTATTACTAAAATAATTTATCTTACGAGAATGTGGATTAAAAATTTTACGAGATGAATAGTGAATTTGAATAGTAAAAGTGAATAGTAAATTCTCGAAAATAAAAAGTAACCTAAAAATGCGGGTGATTACACCCGTCATTCTTTAAACCCTTTATTAATTTGCTAAACCTTGTGAAAAAACCTCACAATCACAAACTAACAAAGTCTCTTGTGCAATACCCTCCTAATTACTTAATCCTACTATTGAATAATAAATAATATTACCTCATTATTTATATTCAATAATAATAAATAATAGTACTAGAAAAGCAACTCTTCATTTTTTTCTAAAAGTCGACAAGTGCATGCATGATTAATCCTTTATAATAAAGAATCTTCACTTTAACTTGCTTTTAAAAAGCAACACTTTTCTCGTTTGTCTTCTTCGTTCATAAAACCAGAAAAAGAAAAGATACTCAAAAGTAAGATCTATCTTCTTCCTTGCTGCTCCTTGACGTTCACGAACCTGAACACCAAGAAAATTTGTTGTCGATAACCTGGTAGCCCAAACAGAAAACAACCTTTCTGCTCCTACCAGGAACCGAACAGCAGAGAACCCTTCTCGATCGCCTAGATAACCAGAGAACTTTCGAACCAAAGCTCTTGATACCACTTGTAGTATTCGACAACCTACAACCTGGTTACTGTTGGAAATGTATATATTTACAAACATGTGAATGTCCGGATTCGAACTCGTGACCACGAGATTGCACACATTAGCGAATGAGAATTAAAGTTAATAATTAATGTTTATGTTTACGATTAATTATTACACATTAAGTCCGGTTAACGATCGTTAAGTATTTAACGGAAAAATGACTAACGACCATTAAATGGAAAAGAGAAGGAATAGAAATGGAAAACTTGGAAAGTTATGGGTTTGGCTTTGGGCTTGTGTACATGGCCGGCCATAGGGCCTCTCCAAGGCCTATTTCACAAACTTGTTCCCTAAGTTTACCTACTAGTATATATATAGGGATAGGTTCTAGGGTTTCATACACTTGTGCATTGAATTAACCCTAGATCTCTCCTCTCCTCTCTCTTGTCCCATATTCGGCCGAACACCCCATAAGTAAGGGAGTTTGGTTTCGTTTTTCATAAACGAGGACTTGTGTTAGATCTAGCAATCGCTTGATTCGTTGGTTAATTCGTGTGTACAAGAACGTGGTTGTAAGACACTATTCTTACAACAATTTGGTTTGAGTTGTAGAACGGTAAGGGACAACTCTCTAAACCATTTCTTGGTTTTGCTCAAAGGGTTTGATATTCGCAAGAGGTACGTTACGCATACTTTCAGTTAATTAATTTATTTGTTATGATCTTTAGTCTTCCGCTGTGTACTCTTGATGTCTTTATGTTTTATTGTATTTTATATATCATAAACTCAACAGTGGCATCACGAGCCTTGTATAACAAGTAATTAATTACTGAAACACATAATTAAAATAAACATGAATGTGTTATTATTTGTATGCTTAGATCTAGGGTTTGCAAAACCTAAACCCTAATTTTAGGGGGGGCGTTTATTTTGGTGGCCTAATTAGGGTTTTGTAAACTATTGTTTTAATTGGATTAGAAACCCTAAGATGCATGCAACTTTATGTGTTTATGCATAACTCTGTTTAATTGCATTAATTGTTAAGTGTAATTTATATCCATGATAATTATCTGCATGTTTTTATCATGGATCTGTTTTTTATTGTATGTCTTTCATGTTTTAAGTGATATACATTAAATTATGATAGATCTTAAATTGGGGAAGACCTCAATAATTATTAATTTAATCAATTATGTGCTATGTGGTATATATTTAGTTTTGACTTACGCAATCGATGAATCGATGCATGTGGTTCACCTTGTACATAGATGAAAACGGGTGGAAGTCTTAATTAAATATATGCATATTGACAGATATAGAATTGGTTATTAATAGGATTTATCAAAACCGTTTGCATGTGGCTATTTGATAATGCATGACTTTTATTTGTTATGCATTCATTGTTTATTTGTTTATTTTTATAAATACTTGCTTGTTTGTGTTGTGTAACAAGGGTATTTTTACAAGAAAAATAAACTGACCTAAACAATGGTGAAACATGTATTTTATAAGCATAGTAATCATAATCGTTTAATTGATTGATGACTTTGGTACAAATGGCTGAAAGGCTCACCCATGAGAATGAACTAATAAAAGGGGTTTAAAGAAGTGCGCACAGTCACACTGAAAGGATGTCTAAGGTTGTGCTTTAGCGCGTACCTGGTCCTCTGCCCCCTGTAAGTTCGAGTGGAGCTACTTAGTAAGCCATTAAATGTGAAAGCTCATCTTAAGGGCGAATTAGTTTTAATTCCATGCGCCACTTCGGTGGTAATTATCCGAAACACTAAGTGTTTACACTTATGCAAAAGTACGGTATAATGGATGATAATTAACACTAAATTCCTTGATTGGTGAATCCAATACCTCAATTAAAGTTTGATGATGAAATGCTTATACATTAAAACAAGATATAAATGTTTTAATAAAAACTATGCTACAAAGATGAATGCATGACATATTTGTACATATTTGATTTAACATCAAAAATATTACCCTCTAATTTAAGTTATATGCCATCCAACGAAACGGAAACACCTAAGATTACTTTCTATTTGCGTGAGAACGTGAATTAGATCTTAATCAAAGGGTAAAATGTCCACGTGTCGTGAGAACGGGCATGGACGATTTTGCAGTTTCTTAAGTTGGATAACTTAATTGAGCTTTGTAGTGAGAACTGGCAACTCAAGGCATAAGATGGGATAAAACATGTTTACATGGCAATTGAAATTGACTATATGTAAATCCCATAAATCTAGGAATTGCAATTGAAATTGGCAATTGAGCAAAAGCTCTACCACTTTGTATAAGGTTCATTACTAGCAGATCAACTGACGTGATGAGATTATGACAATTTGGATCCTAGTTTTCAGTGAAAATTAAATGGTTATATGTTTATGAACCATGGGTGTTTAATTTTCTTGAAAAAGGTTAATTATCGAAAATACTAAAATTGAATTTTGTAATTCTTTTGAATGTATAAATGCAACATTTAACCGTAAACGAGCTTTAGTCTTTGATCAGTAAATTGATCCATTCTGCTTTCAAACAAATGTTTGATCGAGAATAACTTACTGAAAAGACAAACGAAGTCTCTTTTCCATGGGAGAAGCATGAGACTCAATCCTATTCCTTTTCATGAATGAGAAAGGTATAATAGGAACATTTGAATTGTCTAAATTCTAATGTAACTCTTAGCAATGAATTGCACATCTTATTTTCCATAAAAATTTCATTACCCTCATTTGGTGAATGAATCCTTTGTAACAACATGAATGTTGGTTAACTGGAAAACATGTATATGTGTTACTTGATTAGAAGCTAGACTAATTACCGCGAAAATTGGTAAAAGGCAAACTAGCATATTTTATCTAGTTGTTTTGCTTTAGCCTTTAAAGGTACTACATACCAGTATGGGAATGGTAGGCCTGTTAAGGAAGAAATTGCATACCCAATTTTTCAAGTTAATAACGTTGATGGATAACCCATCATTCATAGAGTAGAATGCACCTTTTAGTACCTTAGTAATGATTACGTATGGTTCTTTAAAGGTGTAGGAAAGTAAAAAGCAAGCAAGTTGTTTTCACTGGTTATGCAACACTTTCAATGTTGTCAGATTCAGTGGGAGCATTTGTGTTGCATTACTGAATAAGAAGTTGTTTTATTGATTTCTAATTCAGTGGGAGCTACAAGCCTTATTTCCTATGTAGTAACCCAGATTATCTTCAAAGGTAATTACTTTCCAATTGTAGACACTTATGTTTTTAAGGATAGTCGTGTACGTTTCCTTACTAAACAATATAGTTCTACATCTACTTGTTATATCTATGACACAAATCATATTAATCAAATAAACGAATGTGTATCGTGTTGTTTATCTGCTACATGATGTTGTTCCATGCACAAGTGAGAGAAATCTTTATTGTGTGCAAGGTACAACACATATAAATATGATTTAAATGGATTCTCTTGACCGCAAGGTAAGAGAGTAACGTTCTAATAGGAATTATACATTTAAATGTGTATGATTGCCCTATTAAGTACATGTGTCAAGATGATAACAAAGACTACTTTATTTTAAATATTTATGTCATTCAATATTTAAGAAACACTTGTAGTTACAATTTATGTTACGTGAAAACGTGAACTAGATTGTAGCCCAATGCAAAATATCCACGTGTCGTGAGAACGAGCATGGATGATTTTGCAGTTTCTTACGTTGAACTTTACATGGAATGACATAAATTAAATGAAGTAATCTAATACTACATTGAATTTAAGTATTCATTGAATTGACTTAAATATATGTAGTAAATATTAACTTGAAATATTAATTGAAACCTGAGGTGGTGTTCATAATTACTTTAATTATAAATGTTTATGATTTTGTAAAGTCACAAACATGAAGTCTTTTAATACAAGACTTACAATATAAAGTAAGACGTTAACTTGCTATGTTTTAAGACATATGCATGAAGTCAATGAGTTGATCAAAGACTTATAACGTATAGTGGGATTATAACTGATAAGTTTTTTGATTTGGTCAAAAAAATACTTGAGTTATAATGTATGCAATTGACTTGGTAATTCTATTGTACCATTAAGTTTTACTTTGTTGGTAAATAGGTAAGCCAAAGAGTCGATGGTTATCTTAAATATTGTTAGATTATCTTACAATATTAATTCTAATGAAATACCATAGTTTTATGGTATGTTCAGTTAGAAGAATCAAAATCTATTGGCATGTTTGATTCAAGATAACTATAGTTTCTTCCACATATTATCAAGGTTAGTAGATTGAGTATAGATTGAATATACTCAATAAGACTCCAACCTAGAAGATTAATAAGACACCATTTGTTTATGGAATGTGATGAATCACATTAAGTCTTATAATGAAGTTCTGAATTTGTTAAACTACTTGTATAGTGAGTTGTAACAAACTGATGTCAGGAACTATCAATGTGTTTTGTAATATCCCAAAAGAGAACAATGTATTGTTGCTCTACTTGCTAAACTATTTAAAGGTAATCTTTAAATTGTTAAAGGCAAGTGGGAGTTTTGGTTAGATCTTGAAAGATTGAATTACAAAATACATAATCTTCTAAAATGCACTAGCAAATATCATGATGAGGCTAAACATATATATGATAGACCTCAATATGATGGAATTGTCATTCATAGATCCGCAAGGATATCTCAGATATTTAATATGCTGAGGAATATGAGTTACAGGATCATGGTAAGCCTGTTAATCATAATGATGAATTTACCAAATGTTGAATTGTGGTAAATCAATCATACTATGAATGTAGAGATGCTGTCCATAAAGATAATCAACTTTAAATACTTGGTTTATCTTAATGAAGATGATTTTCTTCAAAGGATGAAAACCCTAGTGGTTTAAATCTTTGTGTAGAAATCATATGGACAATATTGTACACGTATTTAATGCATGTCTAGTGATAATAATATTAATCATACTTAAGAAATTAACTATGATTGAATATTCTTTACTAGATACATTAAATAGAAGTATAAAGATTATAATTGTCATACTTAGTTTCATTGATGTGAAATTTTGACAATGAATATCAAAACTCTTTGTTTTGGAATTACTTTTGCGAGGACGATAAGTAATGCAAAGGAGTTTTATGAATTCAAATAATCTTTGAATATGTACAAACTGCAAGAATCCATGAATGGATATATGCATGCATCTAGGAGATGATTCTTATGTTTAAAATTAAATCCATGTTTGATTTAATAATTAAAATAAGATAGCTCGTAAGTATTCCTGAAAGCTAGTGGGAGTATTATTTTTTTAAATCTTATATGTTGTATGGGCAACTACATTCCACCTAAATTAAGTTTTAGTTGAGAATGAAACTTCGTTTGTAAGATTTGGAAAATAAAATATATAACCTTGGAATATATATGTGTTTATTATTATAAACATATGCGGTAAATAAATGAGTCTAATAGAACATGATGAGTACATATCTTTGACAAGATAGTATATGAATGAGATCTTAAAGTCTAACTTGAAGATTCATCATGAACATCATGTTGTGTATAAGGTTGTTGTATCATGCTTGATTACAAGATGATTTAACAACATTGTAATATTTATGTTTGGATTTAGAATTGCATTCCACAGCCTGGAGTTGCTCCCAGATTCTATACAACAAATTGTTGTAATTGTCATAGTCAACAAACTTGAGGTTTGGATGACACCAAGCAAATAAATATTCAAAGTTTACGGATGTTTAAAGATCATATTGTTGTACACAATGATGCTGGTATAATTGAGATGACACTCAATTCTAGTCATGGTATCGTTGGTGATGACCATGTTGACTAGTTATGCTCAATTAAGAGCATAGTTGCATTATACATTAAAGAATAAAGAATACTTTAAACTTTAAGTTTTGAAGGATGATTGTCATAAAAGGGTGGTTCAGGTTATCACGCACCTTATGGAATGATATGACAATATCAAGATATGTGTAAACACATACAAGAAATTCACTTATTGAATTCTTGAAATAAGTATTCTCATAATTCCTATAGATCAAAGTTAATTGAAATTATGCCTTGTCAACAAGTATGATTCTCATGACTTGTGGAAAAATTCATTAACTAGTATTATCATGCATTGATCTATTTAGTATTTGGATAAAGGATGTTAAACAATTATTATTTATAATGAATTAAAGTACGGTATACGTTTAATTTCATTTATAATATTGTGTCCTGTATTTTCATGTTTAAATCCTTGAATAACTTAAGTTATTCTAAATAGTCCGTTGTCGATCAATAACATGGGAATGATATTGAATTAAGACAAATCTGAGTATTAGTTAGAATATACTTGAAAGTATATTGATGCGTAGCATGACTAATTTCAGATGATATTCAATGAATTGAGTATAGGACTTATCCCACTCACATGATAGTACTTTATGGATCTTTGTCATTAAGTATATCATGGATATTTATCCTCTGACTTGAGATACAAGAGACATGTCATGGATGTAGTTCATTTCTGTGAAGCAATCTAACGCTACACGTAGCTGGTAGTTATAAGGGTTGTTTTCAGAAGTGTTGCGAAATTTATGAATCCTGCTTGTAGTCAAAATGGGATTTGTTTCCTTCAAATTTATTTTGAAGTATAATACTACTGGGCCCCTCGTAGGATTGTTAAGATGTTTGTATGGCCATACCCAAGGTCTTCTGTTCAGAAGAATTGGTAATCTTAATAGATCATATAAAGCGAGAAACAGAATAGTTGATTAAGAAATGAGTGAGATCCATATTCTTATTAACATGGTATTAGAAACAAAAGGATGAATATGATGATGAATCATCAAACTTGGTTTTTCTCCAGAAAACCATACACGAGTTGTACCGGGGGCATTGGCGTGTTGCTAGACGCTAACCAATGTCATTTCATGTTTTGTAAACATATCCAAGTGGGAGCTGTTGGAAATGTATATATTTACAAACATGTGAATGTCCGGATTCGAACTCGTGACCACGGGATTGCACACATTAGCGAATGAGAATTAAAGTTAATAATTAATGTTTATGTTTACGATTAATTATTACACATTAAGTCCGGTTAACGATCGTTAAGTATTTAACGGAAAAATGACTAACGACCGTTAAATGGAAAAGAGAAGGAATAGAAATGGAAAACTTGGAAAGTTATGGGTTTGGCTTTGGGCTTGTGTACATGGCCGGCCATAGGGCCTCTCCAAGGCCAATTTCACAAACTTGTTCCCTAAGTTTACCTACTAGTATATATAGAGGGATAGGTTCTAGGATTTCATACACTTGTGCATTGAATTAACCCTAGATCTCTCCTCTCCTCTCTCTTGTCCCATATTCGGCCGAACACCCCATAAGTAAGGGAGTTTGGTTTCGTTTTTCATAAACGAGGACTTGTGTTAGATCTAACAATCGCTTGATTCGTTGGTTAATTCGTGTGTACAAGAACGTGGTTGTAAGACACTATTCTTACAACAATTTGGTTTGAGTTGTAGAACGGTAAGGGACAACTCTCTAAACCATTTCTTGGTTTTGCTCAAAGGGTTTGATATTCGCAAGAGGTACGTTACGCATACTTTCAGTTAATTAATTTATTTGTTATGATCTTTAGTCTTCCGCTGTGTACTCTTGATGTCTTTATGTTTTATTGTATTTTATATATCATAAACTCAACAGTTACTAGCACGGATAACTTCGACCAAGAAGATGACAACACGAGCAGTTTATGTATCGACAGAAAAGAAAGAATATGTAATGCACAAGTAAGTATCCCTAATCAGATGTTTGATTAGTTATTGAAAGAATGCTTACATGACCCCTCCCCCCTCACCTCCTTCTTCTAGAGATCAATACAAAATGTTACATAATTCTATCTGCACATATTGAACTGCCTATAGCATATTGAACTGTTTATGCTATTTGGCTTCAAGGCACTGAATATTATATTTTATATGTAGAGACTAATTTAATTTCTCCCATTTTTTATATTATGTTTAATTTATTTATTTTAATATTGGCAGACTCGTCTTGGGGGAAAGATCGGTTCAGATGGACACGTATCTACTTATCTTGAAGAAAGGCTGAACATGGGTCTAAATTTTATTCTTTCAGCCGAGGTGAGTACTTCAATGGCCAATATCTCAGCGGACAAATAAATCATTATAGTGATCGCATTTAGGGGGTGCTTGGGTTTGCTCATTGCGTTTTGCAGTGATTTATTAGTAGCAAATATCAGGACCGTGTACAAGAGGGTGTTTAAGATTGCTTATTAAAACTGCTACATTGTTTACTGCATATTGAAGTAATAGTTTTAAGTTGCTTATTGACGTTATTTTTCACATGCATATAGTCAGAAATGCATTGTAAATTAGCTATCCAAACACCCTTGAATTTTTTGGACACAAATGCAATAAAGAAATAAGTAGTTTCTTATAAGCAATAGTGTACATCCTTAGCCTTACAGTTTGGCTATTAGGGTAAGGAGATGGGGATGGGCTCACTAATTGGAGAGGATGAGATTCTCGAGGACTATAAACTTGATAGTTGATTTCATTTACAATGGTTGCGTTCGCTTGGAGAAAGAAGAAGAAATCACATAATAAATGTAAGTTAAAAAATAAATAAATCTTGATCAGTTAATAAGAACTCAGTCACTGGATGAAGTAAGTTGCATCATTTGTGTTTTCATATTTTAGCGGCTTCAGTAAACAAGGAACCAAAGCATATAGTAACTAAGTGAATTCCATACACAATGACATTGTCATTTAAACCATTCACCCGCAAACATATTAGCAATATAAAACCTATAAACATCATAACCATGTCTCAAACCTTGCATACATTGACCAATATATCAACATCCTTTAGTCCATATTTTAGTTATAAATGATTTAAGTAAAACCTGTGTTTTACTTATTGCTTCTATCATAATAAACACATAAAGTTATACTTTGTTAATGAATGATGATCCACCTGTTGCACCATTTTGAACAAGTTTAACTTTCAACTTTCAAGATATTGGAACCTTGGCATGTGTTTTCTTTGATGGTTGTCATGATACATCTGATATTAATTTTCAGGTATCTTATTATTTTTTGTCTATAATGTTATCATTCTCTCCGTAGTGAACTAACAATATGGAAATAGGCCACGTAACCAAGAATATTGGATAATAGTTGTTCTTATGATAAGAGTTTGAGTTTCATAAATGATTGGGATATACACTTACTTGATACATGGAAATAGGTCAAGTAACCAACAATTCTAAAGACGATATGTTTTTGTCTTGCTAATATATTTTTAACTCATAATACTCATCACTGATGAGATTTAATTTGTAGTGGGGAAAGTCGATCAATGTACAAATATTTATGTATGAATCTTACTAAAAAAATTCTTTGAAACTGATTGTATTTGTTCATTAGCTTCTCGATATAAAATAAGCCTTTTTTATGCCGTTTATTTTATTGATGTGGTATTTTTCTTTCTTCCTCCTAATTAGATTGATTCCAAAGATAGGTCGTGTTCGAATATGTTGACGTGGTATTTTTCTTTCCTCCTCCTAATTAGATTGATTCCAAAGATAGGACATTTTCGAATATCGATGGAGAACTATGTGAAACTACTTTTTGGGACTTGAAGACCCGTGTGCACACCTTCGTATGCTTTTCATATCGTTTGGTACTTAGTATACGAGAATTTATGCCTCACTCTTGATATTCTTCATGACAAATGTTAAAAAATTCAAAAAACACAAAATAGATCTTATATGCAAATTAACTGTAAGTGGCGGCATAAATGGAGTGATCCCAATTACATGCTCAATGTACAAGCTTCCTATAAAGACCACATGGTGAACGTGGTACTGCGATAAAATGGTATACAATAAATAGATCTTTTATACCATGATCGCATAATTTGGTGATAACCAATATATTAACAAACCGATTATAGTAGGAAATAAATGTGAATGTGATAATAGGTTGGGGTATGTAGATCATTAATGCTTGATTAACAGTTTGTGATTGACAGAATGGGACAGTTGCTTGAATGTCTTATTAACACAAAAAATTAATGGAAATGAAAAATAAAGTTATCAAAATTCTTTTATTAGCAAATTAAAGTAATTATCAAAATTATCGATACATACACAACATGCGGTAATTAAATTTTGTATATAAAGATGTCTCATGTCTATTAAAGTATTATATATAAACTTTTACCGCGTACATCAAATATAACTATAGATTAAAATTAAGAATCAAAACAAAAAGATAAGCTATTTGTTTTTTAATAAATAAAAATATATTAATGAAAATTTTAGAAAAAACCTCGCGCATGCGCGGGCATTATAAATAGTGTACTTATATAGCATTATAACAATTTCTTATATAGAAATTAGTTGGCGTATTACCAATTGGTAAAATTTATGTTACTGATCAAGTACCCCTACGGAAAACATCATTAGATTGGACAAAAGCGAACATAGCTCAAACTCGGTACGTCGTCGTCTGCCAGAGCTCAAGCTCGACTTGTTTAAGTTTTATAAAACTTGAACTTGAGCTCGGCCCGGCTCAAGCCTTGTTTTGTAAGCTCGAGAGAGCTCGGTACGCTACGAGCCTTGTTTTCTAAGCTCGAGCTCGACTCGTGGTATATTATACATGCTTGAGCTTGGCTCGGGATCGACTCGTTTTTATGATGCGCCAATGAAAAATAAAGGCCTGGATCAAGCTCGGCTCGTAGTATTTTTATTTTGAGCTCGTTAATAAGCTTGTTATTGAGCTTGTTAATAAGCTCGCTTATAATGCAAATGCATAATTTATTATATAAGTTTAATAATTAAAAAATGTGAGTCGTGATTTAAGCTTGAGCTCCCAGTGTCGTTTAGGCTTGCGAGCACAAACGAGGCATATAAAGCTCGAGCTTCAGTTTGATTAACATATGAGCTGCAATTTAGGCTCGAGCTCATTTAGGCTCGGCTCATTCAAATCTTTTAACGATCCGATCCGTTCTGATCCTGAGCTTTTGACGAGTGACTCGGCTCATTTCCACCACTAAAAGATACCTTACATAAAGAGCCACACCTATGTAAATACAAAAGTTTGGAGTGCCCACTTTTTCAAGTGCCAAAAGATACTAAAAAAAGTGAAGAAGCTTATATACATTTCCCAATCCAAGTTTGTAACGAAGTCTCGTAAATCAACTCCTATACAGACTTGTGATTGAAAACATAGTAATATTCTAAACATGTATGCACAACGTTAAATTTAGTATATAAACAAGAAAGATTTAGCTTCTGTAACCTATGTGGGATGTAAGTTGGAATGGTTTTTATCATATACTCTACATAATACCTACATGTTAACTCATGCATTTCTAGTATTCTAATCTATACTAGTTATCTGTTCATTATGAATCGTTGTATTCATATATGTTCATTGTAGATCGTTTGTATATTGAAGCCACTCTTATAATTTACGCCAAAGTTTAAATATGGTACTAGTACTTATTAAGGGATGATGCAATTTAAGTGATTTTGTACGGATTGCTCTAATACTTTTGTTCTTTTTTGTTTCGTTGTGGGCGAGGAAAAAAGGGCGATGATGCAATTTGTTATGATTTCTTAGATTACATGCCATGGAGTTAACTAAATTTCGTTGGTAACGTAAAGTAAATTATTGTGTCTAAATTGGTCGAGAAACTCCGTTGGTCTTTCCGTCTCTTTAAGTTAGATTTTGTTGTAGTTTATAAAAATTGTTTATCTTTATTTTTCATAAGGTAATTAAGTACTACTTTATAGTTATATTCCACAAAGTATACATTAAATCTAGAGGTGGCTATTTGTGCACAAAATAAAAAAAGAAATAGACTAATTTGAGCAATTTTGTAAAAATTTGAGCACATTTTGCCCACTCATTTTTTTTCAAACGGGCATATATTGCCCATTTAATTGTTTTTATAGAAAAACTTATAAATATAATATATTGAGTTTTTTTTAAATAAATGAGGTGTTACGTTTGAGGAATTTATTTTGTTGTTTTGGGTCTTTTTCTAAAGCGATTCGGCCCGCCTGTTTTGCCACCTATAATTAAATCTAGTCCAAATTTAATAATGTTTATGTAAGGGCTTGATATTGCGAGCTTATATAGTCCACAGCAAATCATTTGCGGCGTAAATGAAGTCTTGAATCGAAATCGTATTTGTTGTTGTATTGTAAGTGTACTTTCTTTGTTTTTGTGAAAATTAAATTATTCTGCTATGCAAGTAGTTTAGTTTAGCATTTAAGATAAGTTCGGTGAATAAAACCTATGAAAAATGATTGAGAAACCTAATTCATGTGACTAATTTTATGCTTAATCTATCTATTTTGTGACACTTGTATTCCACTTATTCTCACTCCTCTTATTTACCATTGATTTAGCCATGTGTTACAAGATCCTTGTTAGGTATAAAATTAGTCATATGAATTAGTCATGCCAATCACTAATCAAAAACCTATATGCAATCGTTGTGATTGATTGCGTTGTACATTGGTAGGACAAAGTATTTGTTAAGTTACAACATATATTTAAAAAAAGTCATGACTATTATATATGTTTTCGGATACAAGTGACAATTTGAGTTTTCTATTTATTTTTTATTTTTTTTTGCTAATATAATAAACTCCAATTGCACCATGTAACCGAAAACATTATACCATTCTCAACACGTACTATTATCTTACAATGTAGTATATTGTAAAACCCCAAAATCCGTAAACGTGCTAAATGACCATTGTGCCCTCGAGTTAAATAATTTCGAAAACTCGTAAAACACGTCAAGCACGTTAACCAAGTTTAACGCTTAGCTTATAAATGAGTCATGGTAATTGTTGTCGTCGTGGGCTGTTAATCCAAACAGGAGACTATGGAAGTGATCGTGATTTCTAGACTCGAAGGTGAGGCCGTCTTGTGTGGTCGTCGTGTGTGTTGTTAGGCCAAAGGAGGTCTTGGTCGTGAGCCTTTGGGTTCGAACCCATCCTAGTCATGGGTTGTGTCTCCTGGTCGTGGTCTGCTAGGCTTGATTTCTGCTCTTGTTGTGGGTTCGGTTCCTCCTCTCGTTCACGCATCAGGGGTAACAATATCACGAACTTTAGTTTATTTCTTCTTCATTCTTGTTGTTGTCGTATGGATTGGAACCCCATTTGAAGGCATTTACATCTTTTATAACTCACATAAAACGTTAAAGCTTTGTCACATGAAATGTTAAGAAACTCGTTAATAGTTCACATGAAATCATGTCATGGATAGAATAAAAAGGGTTTTATATTTGACAATAGGTTCACACGTGGGTGGACCTCATTTTGGAATATATGCTAGAAAGTTTCACAAGTAATCAGATTCATCATCTAGTTATTTTATTTATCACATAAGTGCATGAAATAGTGAGCAATAACTTTAGTTATAAACATAAATAATTAAAGTGTGAGCATGCATGTGAAATTTTGTTAATAGGTGTATATTGTGTTGTGTTGCATGTAAGTTTCATAATATCAGTTAAACATGATCGTGGGTCCTTTTTCTTATTTCATTTACATGACTTTTACATATTTTAATTATTTTGGGTCTTGGTGTGTGGACTTACGTTAAATATTGGACCTCGGCAACTATAAGAGAAACGCACATCACTTTTATAAAATGTTTTGTGTAATAGAGTGTATTGTGCATTATATAATTTCCGAAGGTGGTTCGCGCCCGTCATTTGTCATAACATTATTCGAATATTATCTAAAAAATACGTTATTATTTTATAACATAAAATAATAAAATATGTTAAGTACGTAACCCGAATATTAAAAGACCGTTTCGACATTTGTGGAATTATAAATAATATGTAAAATTATTAATTCATGTAGATCGGGTGAAGAAGGAGTAGCTTCAGTTTTCTGTGTGCTTCCTAATTATTTTGGCTTGCTTTGCATAAGGTACAGATATTCCGTCATTTCAGTAATGACACTTCTTTTCTCTCATGAATCTTGTCTATTTTGATATCCGATTCGTATTCTCCTTACTCTGATTTGATATGATTCGTTATGCTATGATCCTCTGATTTAATATTCGATTATTTATTCGTTTGATATGATTATCCGTTGAGATCCCTTATTGATATGATTCCATTATATGATCGGTTGATATGATATGATTTGTTTGGTTTGGTTGCCCGAGCGAACTAGCCATGGAGGTACCATGGCCGTGTCATTGATGCACCAATGGCATGACACTATCTGGAGCGGTGTGATTAGTCCCCGGCGTTCCCTTTATGATATGATATGATATATGTGATCACTTGGCCATTATGAATACGTATGTACAGTCTCGAGCTGGCATATGTATATATGATTTATTTTGCAGGGAGCGTATGGATGCATCCTAGGTACTCAGTTCAGTTTTGGTGATGTGATGCGTGTGTGCAATACACCCCCTCACATTTTGGTACATTGGGCTAGCTACCCATGTGCAATTTGATATGATTTGACGGATTTGATATGATATTGGATATGATATATGATTTGTAGATTTGGCTATTGGAGTATCTCCTTTAGTATAGGCGCTCGGGGCAACATTCTGATTTTGGTTATGGGTTATGATATGTGATTTGTTAGATTTGACTATTGGAGTATCTCCTTTAGTATTAGGTGCTCGTGGAAATATTCTGATTTTGATTCTTATGTGACTATCTGATATTCTGATTCATTCGTTTGCTATGCCTATTCAGTCATTCAGTTGACTACTTATTCACTTAGTATTCTTATGTGATTCGTTTGACTTTCGGACTCATGCTTCAGTTCATTTGGTTATTATACTCAGTCTTCAGTTCATTTGATTTACTATGCTTTCACTCTATTTCGGTTGGCTTCCAAGCTTATACTTCAGATTACCACTTCATCCGTTTACCGAGCTATTATATGATTATGGGATTCAAGTGTGGTCTATGCTATTATATGATTATTTGATCCATCTGTTTACCATGCTGGTATAGGATTACATGATTTCTCTGTCTACTATGTTGGTATGTAGTTACTTGATTCATCTGTCATCATGCTAATATCCGATTATCCGCTTACCATGCTATTATGCGACTATTTGATTTGTCTGGTTGCCATGCTAGTATGTAATCCTTTGATTTATCCGTTTATCATGTTATACTTCGTTCAGTTATTTCGTGGGCTATGATTATCATTTAGTAATCCTATTTGCTATTTGTGACTACCATGTTTACACTTCTGTTCATGTTATCAGTTCATGAAGAAATAGGGTTCCACTTATGTTATCTGTCTAGTTGACTTGTTTAGTTGCCATACTATATTCTTGTTCAGTTACTTCATTTGATTATGATGGTCGTTCAGTATTTCCTACCTATACTTGTGACTGACATGCTTATACATCTATTAGTATCTCAGCTTGTTATGATAATTATTATGTTTATCAATTGTTGATTTTCTGACTTGTGTGATTTCCATACTTACATTCTATGCAATTGCTTCCGCCTGCTAATGGAATTCAGCTTAGCTTATGTATATCTGATTTTATAATTTGTTTGTTTTGCCATATTCATATTTAATTGATTCGCTGACTGATCTGCTTTTACAATATTGGTTGCTTGAATTGATTACGATATTGTTCATCAACTCCTATGTGATTATGTTCTGATACTTGTATGTTTGGTTATTTATATGTGCTTATATTTGTTTAATGATTCGCTGCCTTACTTTGCCTTGGTTTTCTTTGATTTCTGTTCCTTCTGGATAACTGTTAATATTATGTTCTGCAGGTTCTTCGTTGACTCACTGACTCATAGACTAATTGTATTCATTCGTTACGACTTTGTTATCAGTCTCCTTTGTTTCATTTGTATTTGATTGTGTTTAGCTTTCGTTTTGTTATATCTGTTCACTGAGCTTTTTAAGCTCAGCCGCATTTCTTTTCCTGCGGCAGGTTTTAGGTTGGAAGATGGGCTTCGGTGGGCTGAGAGTTGGATTATCTGAATGGACCAAACCTAGTTACCTTACTACTTGGACTTAATTGTCGGGCTATTGTTTTGAGATTTCAGTTTACTTTGGACGTTTTGGATTTTGAAATTTTTCCTTGTAAGTCATTTTTTAAATGACTTGATACGTTATTCTTAAGACTTCCGCTTGTAAAATTTTAATTGTATGTTATGATTAGACACCAGAATGTGACACTTCTACCCTTGTCGGGTTGGGGTGTTACATATATAACCCAAGAAGATTTCACTTCTTTCACCTATATGGGATATATGAGGTTGAACTAACCTTTAGAAATGTAGGCAAAGTTTTGATGACGCAATTGGATTTGGAGGTCCTCTATGAGCTGGTAAAATCCCACTTTGTTGAGGGTGGGCATTTATTTGACCCATAAGATAGAAAATTATTTCTATTATTGGTGTATAACACTATAGATTCATATTGAACTTTTAGAAAGGTGTTTTAGATGGGAGTTTGTGGTTGTGATTTCCCACTTTGTATTTTGGGTTCAGAAACTGATTAATGCAAAACTACATTCATTTGGTTCAAGGATACAACAGAACATGGTTGCAAAAACTTATCGTGGCTAATGTTTGACCAAGTTTACAATGGCAAGATTCTAAATGTGAAAGTTTAAATGAAGATTTATGTTGGAATTTACCAAATTCATAAAAGGTAGCATGATAACAGAAGGAAAGATCTTAGTTTTGTACATGTAGTAAGACACAACTGTTGTTTGTCTTTTTTCGATATTTTTTGTTTGATTGTAATACTATGTTTGCGAAAAAAGATTTTAAAAATTAAAAAATGTTAAACATATTTAAAAAAATCATTTTTGTTTGTTATGTTTGAAAATAACCAAACACACTTATTTTATTTCTCTCCCACATGTAGTCTAAACTTTAGACTCTAAAGTGACAAAAAATACTTTAGAAAAAAGAGGGGGGGGGGGGGGGGGGGGGGGGGGGGGATAGGCTGAGAATCGAATTATAAACCTCCAAAGTAAGGCATATGCACCTTACCAGCCTACCATCCCACCTCACAAGAATTTTCTCTTGCTCTATCTATTTAACAAAAACTTTTCCACACGCACAAACTTTTTACATCTGGGCTTAGCCCATATAATAATAACACCAGGCCCATATCTTTCAAATCCTGTCTTTTTTTTTTTTTTTTTTTTTTTTTTTTTTTTTTTTTTTTTTTTTCTTTTTTTTAATCGTAGACGTATAATAATTGGCTAAAATTATGTCATTAAAATTAAGTAAACATCTGATTATATAACTCCTGAAACTTTTAAAGTATACTGATGCTGAATATATTGAATTGAACATTGGTAGCTTGGTATAATAACCCTTGTAATGTTGTCCCGTATTTGTATCTTTCCCCTAGCTTTTGCTAGGGTCATTTATATATACTTTCGTTGAGCAAAATAAGAACATTGGTATGGCGAAAGCTCTCTCTCTCGTAATGAAGGCAACCAATAGTCCAAGAGGGGCTCGAGTGTCATCTGTTATACCACAGTTACCTCATATCTTAATCACATGGATGTCAATGGACATTTGGATGAGTTTGAATGGAACTTTGTGTATGATTGAGTAGTCTAATGTTAAGAGCTTAATGGAACAAGCTCATATGTGCTCAATTGCAACCTACTTGGAGGGCCACGCTTTAATCATTTTTAGGTACAAAATTATTGTCATTTTCCGGTACAAGATTACTAAAAAAAAGTCAAGAATTATATACTAATTTTCTTGTTCATTGTCGCTGACAAAGTATGATTTTTTTTTTTTTTTAGAATCAACTATGTCGACAACTATGCACATGAAAACATAGTATTTCTATTAACATGTATTATCTCAATGGACATTTGGATGAGTTTGAATGGAACTTTGTGTATGATTGAGTAGTCTAATGTTAAGAGCTTAATGGAACAAGCTCATATGTGCTCAATTGCAACCTACTTGGAGGGCCACGCTTTAATCATTTTTAGGTACAAAATTATTGTCATTTTCCGGTACAAGATTACTAAAAAAAAGTCAAGAATTATATACTAATTTTCTTGTTCATTGTCGCTGACAAAGTATGATTTTTTTTTTTTTTTTAGAATCAACTATGTCGACAACTATGCACATGAAAACATAGTATTTCTATTAACATGTATTATCTCAATGGACATTTGGATGAGTTTGAATGGAACTTTGTGTATGATTGAGTAGTCTAATGTTAAGAGCTTAATGGAACAAGCTCATATGTGCTCAATTGCAACCTACTTGGAGGGCCACGCTTTAATCATTTTTAGGTACAAAATTATAGTCATTTTCCAGTACAAGATTACTAAAAAAAGGTCAAGAATTATATACTAATTTTCTTGTTCATTGTCGCTAACAAAGTATGATTTTTTTTTTTTTTTTTTTTTAGTTTTAGAATCAACTATGTCGACAACTATGCACATGAAAACATAGTATTTCTATTAACATGTATTATCTCATTCGCTATAGTATATAAACAACAAAGATTTCAATTCTTTAACCTATGTGGGATGTAAATTTGGGCTGGTATTTATCAAATAATGTACATATCTTCTCTTGCATTTCTATACACCATTTACTTGTTTATTATAGAGCGTTAACGTTATACTTGGAAGCTACTTTGATAGTAGCGCCGTTATTTGAAAACGGTTATTAAGTGAATGGCAGCAACCGGAGGCAGAGTTCCTTGTGTAGATGTACTCTCACATCATTCCTTTTTTGTTTAGTTGCAGTTGAGGAACAAACTGGAAATAATGCAACATGTTTTGTGTTTTTTTGAATAACATGTCGTGAAGTTAACGAGGAACGAGTACAATAGGTCAAATCATTATTCCCTGAATTAGAAAGTTGTCCAAAGTAGTGTTTTTTATGCGTACAACCATCTAATTATATTTAATTTAAGATCGGGAATATAATTGTTATTCATTGCTAGTGCAGGAGTTCTATGTTACTCCAAAGATTAGACACTGGACAAAAAAAATCGAGTTAAAAGATTTCATCCTGGTGTAGAAATAAATATGACCCGTTTCCATGTCGACCTGTAACTTAACCCGTCCATCTTGCCATCTCTAACATCTTACCATAAAGTGGTTTAATCCTGTTCTAGTTACGCTGGAACACCCAAGGAAGAACATATACTATATTTTAGTGTCCTTTCTTTGTTTCTATGGCAGTTGTAGTTTTCATCTATGCAAGTAAAATATTATAGACTATTGTAAAAGACATTTCATTTAGCCTTTAAGAGAACATTTGTGAATAATAATAATAGACTATTGTTATGTGATCGATCAATGCATCTGTTGAAAAACTTCATTAATTTGGTTTCGCTGTTTAAGTGAACTGTACTCAAACTCTGTGGTGTATGGTGGGTATTTTATGGTGACACGTGTTGGTTGGTACCTTGTGATCGATTGAGTAGTGATAAAACCCGTTAGGTGGTATCGATAATTCGCACTACTTTAAGTGAGTGCTAGCTCCTTAAGAATTAGAGTTGTGAAGAGTGAATTGATTTTAACTGAAAAGTGTAAGTCATTCATCATAATGGGTCGGTATATATGCCGAATGGGATAACCCTTACAATGATAACACTTATCTAACAATAACATAAAACCATTCCTATAACGACTCAAACACCAGATAACAACCTAATTGACGCTTATCCCACTTTGACTCAAACACGACCTAAACACAAACACAGAAGATAGACATTGAACTAATAGATAGCTAGCCAATGACATAATCTTTATGCCAACCTGGAACAGACGTGACCCTCTTGGGTCGGCCTTCATCTTGGGCTTCATCTTGGGCTTCATCTTGGGTCGTAACATTCCCCACTTCTTCAGAACTCACCTTGTCCTCAAGGTGATGAGATGGATAATTGGCCTGGAATTCAGACAACCATTCCCATGTAGCTTCCTCCGGTGAACTGCCAAGCCATTGAACCAAAATCTGACGAGTTGGTTTCCCATTTCGTAAGACATCACGCGTTGCACATATCGCTAGTGGTTGCTCCATTGGTCGACCCTCATGTTCTTCCTCAGGCAGTCCGACCACACTCTCATTACTGGTTCCTGTAAATGGCTTAAGTAGTGACACATGAAAAACCGGGTGTATCTTACTAGTAGTTGGAAGACCCAAACGATAGGCCACCTTACCTACGCGTTCCAATATTTCAAACGGACCATAATATAATATCGCTTAGCCAATTGTGGGAAAGCCGCTTTGCTAACGTGACTTGCCGATACGGCTGTAATCTAACAAGCACCTGGTCGCCCACGTTAAACTCCACTTCACGCCGGCTACAGTTTGCTTGCATTTCCATTCGATTCCGCGCTGCAAATAAATTTTGCCAAAGTTGTCGCAACTACACATCCCTTTCTACCAATACCTCATCAACCGCAGCGACCTTGGAGGATCCTGGTGGATATGGAATAAGGGCAGGGGTGCACGCCTATATAAGGCATGAAAAGGAGTCATCTTGACACTGCTATGAAAGCTCGTATTATAACTTTATTCCGCCCATTGTAACAAACGTACGTAATGGTGAGGTCGGTCCGATACCATAGCCTGGAGGTACTGCTCAAGCCCTCGATTAACCACATCCGTCTGGCCATCAGTTTGCGGATGGTACATCGTGCTATGATTCAGCTGGGTTCCACTTGCCGCAAACAATTGTTTCCAAAATTTACTAACAACAATAGGATCTCGATCAGAAACTATAGTTCTAGGAAACCCATGAAGCTTAACAACCATGTCCATAAATAGCTCCGCCACCTTTGATGCATTAAAGCTGGTAGGCAAGGCGCCGAAGTGTGCATATTTAGTTAAACGGTCTACCACCACACAAATGACCGTTAATTCCTTGGAAACAGGTAACCCGGTAATAAAGTCCATGGAAACATCCTCCCACACCACATAAGGGGTTGGCAAGGGTTGTACCTGTGTCGAATACTTAGTTTGTTGACAAACCAAACACTTTTTGATGTAGTCCTCAACCGATCTACGCATTCCTTTCCAGTAAAACAATGACGTCAATCCCACTAGCATCTTTTTCGAACCCCCATGGCCTGCAATAGGCGTATTGGATGGCTAATTTCCCAAGTATATCTCCCAAATGGGACGACATAATTGGATGGCTACTCCCATTGGCTCTTCGCGATAATGCTAATGGTATTGTGGGTCGGCTCGTAGTGGCTGTGTCTTCTTATTATGTATGGCAAGAGAGGAACAGTCGTGTTCATGGAAAAGGTGAGAGGCGAGCTGACCAGGTGGCGAACATTGTTCTTGATGTGTTTCTGTTGAAACTTGCATCTATGCGGTTCGAGAATAGCATGGGAGTTAAGAAAATGAGGAAGACCTGGAAGATTTCGACTACTACAAGTAATGTAGGTGTTTTTTATTTTATGTAGTGCAACGTGTTTTTTATTTTATTTTATGTAGTTCGTTAGTCCTTGGTTGATTTAGTGGTTGTCGTGTTTTTGAGCTTGTTCAAAACACGTGGTTTGTCGTTCTTTTTCAAGAGTGATTCACCACCACTCTTCTTGTACACAAACAAATTTTCATTTAATATATTCACCTGGTATAAACCCTTTACCCGAAAAAGATGAGCGTTTGCACTGGTAAAATCCCACTTTGCTGAGGCTAGGTATGTATTTGACACATAAGATAGAATATTATTTCTATTGGTGTCTCACACATTCTATTCATACCGTACTTCTAAACAAGTTGTCTCAGAGGGGATGGGAGTTTGTGGTTGTGATTTTATACCAAATATATGTCATTTGGTTCATGTACACAAAAGAACATGGACCAGAAAACTGAAAGTTTGTTGCTAATAAATTTTCAGGCAGGTCAAACTAAGCCTACAAAAGTATTGGTAATAACCTTATAACCGGAAAAAAAAAAAAAAAAAAAAAAAAAAAAAAAAAAAAACTCTCTCCCGTAACAGAATTTCCCGCTCTTTCTTTCATTAAAATTACCAATAAAAGCACCTTTTCATACACTAATAATACATGATTTTCAATTCTGATCTGACCATTAGATTCGTCTAATCATTGCGCACACAATGAATAGAGTTAATTTTGCTGTTGATCAGTTTTGGTGAAATCTCCCAATTTGCTTGATTTTAGGTTTTATATATATTTTTTTTACGATTTGCTAGTTGTTAGTGAATATATTGAAAATGTCACACAAAAAGAGGCAGTTGAAACGTAAAATCAAGGTTCCAGTCAAATTTAGTGATTCTATCGGTAATTTGGGGAAGAATAGAGTATGTGATGAAAGTATACAGTTGATAAAACAATATGAAATGATGATGTCAACTCAAGTAGTGGTAAGAAGATTAGGGATGATTTTGATAAGGGGGATAAGAGATCTGATATGGTTAGTGATGATTTCAGTAAGAGGAATGTTAGTGAGGAGCTTGAGATTGCTAGTGATATGCCTAGGGTTTCAATGGAGGATGAATTTCATGTGCTTAATGGCACTTTTGGACCTACTGTAAGTACTAAACCCTCTGTTGTATTGAATGAATGTGAGATTATTAGGACTAATAGCACTGCTGGTGTTAGTAATATTAGGGCTAATAGGTCTGAAAATGTTAACAATAGGGTGAATGGGAATAAGCAGGGTAGTAACTCTAAGCAAAACTTTGTGAAATCATTTGTGAATAATGTGAAAGATAAGGAGGTAGAAATTGAAAACAAACTAAAATTGATACCTACTGAACTTGAGGATGGAAGAGAAGTAGTTATTTTTTAGGAAGAAATAGTTAGAGAAGGAAGTAGGAATTGATTGTTAACCCTGTGTGGGCGATTTGTGGGATATTCTATGTCTTTTGCTGAGCTTAGGTATAACCTGGGAAGGATGTGGGGAAAGCATGGCCTGTTTGATATACTGTCCAAAATGGTGTGTAGTTTTTTAAGTTCAGAAATGAGGAAGGCATGAGTTATGTCCTAGAAACTCGACCGTGGATGGTAGGGTGCAGACCTCAGTTAGTACAAAGATGGGACCCTAGCATTTGTATAGACAGAACTGATCTTGTTAAGCTGCCAATTTGGGTGAAGTTGTCTAATATGCCTATGGAAGCTTGAAGTATTAAAGGTGTTAGTGCTATTGCTAGTAGTCTAGGGAGACCCATTATCATGGATAAGGTTACTGCTAGGATGTGTCATGAAGGTACTGGTAGGGTGGGATATGCTAGAGTTTTGGTTGAAATAGATGCAGAGAAAGAGTTTAAGGATAAAATTGAAATTTGCTATAAAATGAGGACAAATTGATTGTGTACTCCAAGTTTGTAAGAGTTGAATATACCTGGATACCACCTAAGTGTCAATACTGTAAAGTGTTTGGACATTTGGATACTGTTTGTCTGCACAAACCTAGTACATAGGGGGAGGAGGTTAGGAATGTTGAAGTAATTAAGTAACCAAGAAATTACTAGTGTGAGCAATGAGGAAAAGGATAAGATCTCCAAAGATAATAATGTTCAGAGGGGAAGTACTAATAGTCAAAGGTTCAATAAACAGACACGAGGAAATAACAGAGGTGCTAATGGACTGTTTGGGAGAAGAAACAATAGGTTCAAAACTAGTGTTGAATTTAGACCTAAGGAGACTCATTGTGATAAGGAGAAGGAGAATGTAGATGCCATGAATAAGAGTGACAATGTAAGTAATGAAGAGAGTAGAGTTGATAATTAAACTGCTAAGGAAAAGACTAAAGATGTGAATAGCCCTCATAGACAAACTTGGAATGTTCAAAAAGAGACTATTGAGGCTAAGTAAAAGTGCTAATAAGTTTGCTGTCCTAAGTGAATAAGTTTGCTTAGCCCATATAGTAATAATAATACCAGGCCCATCACTTCCAATTATACTTAAGTAGTACAGTAGTAGGCCGTATATCTAATCCAGTACTAAAAAGTCAACTGTAAATCTATAATATTAAAAAAGTCCACAGTAAAAATGGCGAGTGGGGGTGTGTTGAAGCTACCTCCGGTGACATTTGTGACTGGTGAATGCAAAGAAACTTGAAGAAAAAGCTAGATTGGCTGCTATTCAGGTACATTTATTTTATTCATATTTTTTGTATACTACTCTGCGTACGTATATTCTGAAAAACATATATTCTGGTTAGAAAAGCAGTGTACAAATGATAAACCCGGGTGGCTGAAATTGTTTATCCGGGTCGACCCGCCTATGCCCTGTGTGTATTTTCTCTTGCTATTGGGCCGAATCATGAACCCATTACGGTTGTGGGAAAGGTCCCGGTATGCTTTATATTATTCACTTTGTTTTTTACGATATCAAACGCTTTAACTGATCTTTTGTAGTCTAAAATTTGATTAATTGGCATTTCAAATAAATTTACACACCAAATAATTTTGGATGGGATCCAGTCTTCCAACCTGATGGTTATGATCAAACGTAAGCCCATCTTTGTTTCTATACGGTCATCTCCATAGTAGGTGGCAATTTCGACCAATCTTGGATTTCTCATATCTTAAATGTATCCTATGGTTCAAACAAGTTTAGCTAAAAGAGGAACACATCAAATGGGTTGAATGAGTCAAACAGGTTGAAAGTCACGTCAAGTTTTAGTAGGTCTCCACTCTGACCTTACCACCTGTTTGAACCTGAACCATTTTGACACTCTTATGGACCTTATTCCAATTTGACACTCTTATATATGAAGCAAACCGATTTTGATCCGTTTCAACCCGACCCATTTTGACTCACCATCTTGCTATCTCTAATCTCCCCCTGCACCTTTCATATCATGGCATGCTTAAACCATACTAATCTTATGATTTATGCTTTTATAGTTATGCTGAAACGCCCAAGGATGAAAAGAACAAGATATCTCATTGCGGAAGAGCTCTTGCTTTGGTAAAATCCCACTTTGCTGAGGCTAGTTATGTATTTGACACGTAAGATAGAATATTATTTCTAAACAAGGTATCTTAGATGGGAGGTATCTACTTTGTATTTTGGGTTAAAAAAAACTGATCAAGGCAAATCTGGGATCATATTGCTGAAGGATACAAAAACATTTGGATGCAAAAGCTAAAGTTTGTGAGTTTACATGAGAAACAAACCACAATCGATAGAAAATGACAATGTGAGGACTATAAGAAATTGTTATTAACAAATGCATCTGAAAACATAGTAATATTCTATACGTGTGTGATCCACATTTTCTATAGTATATAAACAAGAAAGAATTCACTTCTTTAACCTATATGGGATCTAAGGTTGAATAGGCTTTTATAAGTACCTTTTTATATGTACCTCATATAGAGCCATTTGTATTATGAAGCCACTCTCATAGCTAATGCTAAAGTTTATCACTGATTTCATATGGATTTACTCTCGTATTTTCGTTCTTTGATGTTTCGTTAGAGTTGAGGAAAAAAATGGTGATAATGCAATGCTTTCTTTGTTTCTTAAAATACATGCCATGAAGTTAATCTAGTATTCTACGCTGCAAGTAGTTTTGATCAAAGTATTCTATTTGTTAACTATACTGACCTTAGCATACAAGAGAAGTTTTCTAAATAAAATCAGTAGATAATCTTTGTGTTACTCATTAAGTAGCCCTTTGCAAAACGCCAATAGTTTTATTTTTGTTTTTTAATATATTTTTGGTTAATGGACATTTATCTTGAAATACATATAAAAAAAAAAAAACACAATCAAACACAAAAAGTTGTAAAGTTTTGCTTCTAGCGATATCCAAAAATAAAAAAACACAATCAAACAAAGCTACATATTGATGGTGAAACCATAACAACATCAAGCAAGCCTCCTTACTACACTTCAACTAGTATTTTGCAACAGCACAAATAAAACACAAACACAATCCTGAGTCGACACCCATTAACTGCCTTTAATCACACAATCGCGTTTTGGTCAGGTTTCCAGTTTGTTTACGCGTCTCTAAACCTCAAAATCACAAGCTTGTATCTCTTGAATGAGTAAATCCATTGACCTTTATCACAACCGACTTCAGTCCCATTGTAACTCTTCTCACATCTTCAGCAGTTTCTTCCGCACTATACTCAGAAAATTCCTTCCTCCTTCATTGCTTAAGATCCAGAAGATCGAGGCTCCCATTTTCTTGTTTCCTTTTGAATCTGTCACAGTGACACACGTGTTGTTGCGCATAATTTTTACATGAAAGACATCCGCGGTTTGGGCTCGTTGTTCATACCTCTCTCAAACTCCTTTAGACCAACGAATTGTATAGAACTGTCCGAAAACAAACTTCATGCCCAAATTTCCACGATTTTAAGCATGGCGTTATGAAGAACACGCGAGTTGAACCTCTAAAGAGTTCTGAAGTTCCTGTAATATTGGACACATTTTGTAAATATGTTAAACCAAGAAAGAAGGTATATAATGAAAAATTAACTTCTATCTATGTTTCTCTAAGTATATTTAGTTCTCTACAATACAAAAAATTGGGGGAAATTAATATAGTTTAAAGTCATACTATACTGTCAACATAATAAAAACTCAAGTTAAATTACAATATATCCTCTATCATCAATTACTGTGAGTTAGTGACATTGTCATAAATTTATACCATTGAAGTGAAGTTACTTTTCTAGCACTTATAATATCTACAAACCTGCAAGTGGGAATAAATGATATCTCTGATATCTCATATGCAATTGCAATGTTTGATTAGTTAGTTTAAGAAAATTGTTCGAATATTTGTTGTGAAGTCAAAGCAGACACATTTACTTCATTTGTGATGATGACCAAATAACTCTTTCTAACATAAAATATTTTCGATTACAATTTTAACAAGATGCACGGAAAAGAAAAGACTGCAACTTTTATGGGACATATACTGGAGCATACTGATTTCACTATCGCACTTAACTATTTCTGCAACAATATATTCTAAGATTAGGAAGTTGACTGATCGTTTTGTTGTTGATCTCTTCTTAGTCACTGGATGAGATTGGTATAAAAAATTCCTTAAAATAGGACGCTTAACTAAGTACTCACTGCACATTTTCTTTGAATTTTGTTGACTTACTTTGGTGAGCCCCCTCCTCCCCAGTTCCAGTTATCTTGTTTCTATAAGTGTAGTTTCAAGCCTATATGTTTTAACTGAAGGTCATTCCAATTCATAATAAATTCAAACTATCACAAAAGATCAACCATTGCCAAGTTACCCTAAATCAAATGTGCCTTTTCAAACCATCTATCCTTCTTAATTTCTTCTTTTACCAATTGCAGAGTTCAATTAAATACAATAAAAACACACGGTATAGGCTATGAACAACACCAAAAGTGATCCAATTAATCGTCGCACCTACTGCATCATACATCTATGTAGTTCTCTTGTTTAAACATTTTTACGAATCATATTATACATTCGGCTTATTACAATTTATACTTGCAATAAATACACAAACACAGAAATCAATTGTCATGGGTCAAAATAAGGAAGTCAACAATAAAAGTCAAACCCACATCAACAACAAGCAACACCATCAACCTCAAATTTCTTAATTGACATTTCCCCAAACATCTTTTGTGCACTATAATCTTTTTTTATTTTTTACTTGATAATAACCATCATATACTACAAAATCTTCCAATTCATCATCAAGATTCAAACTAAAACTTCAACTTTTAACACTATTACAAGAAAATTGCGTTTTCTCATCAAACTTGTTATCATATTGTTGACTTCCAATTCAAAATACCCAATAACCTATAATCCTATGAATTATCATATAAATAAACAGAGTTAATTACGCCAATAAAAAACATAAATTGAACGACTTACCTGAAAACAACAGATCATGTGGATGGCGTCGAAAATTAAGTTTGAAGATAAAGAAGTTGTGAACATGAACTTTTTACAATCTTAGTCCCACTTATTTTTGGTGTTCAAAAAGGAGTTCAGCCTGTTGTGTATATTATACTTCCTACCCCAATTACTAGTAATTGCATATAGCTTTGGAGCAGACAAATCTCCCTTGATGAAAACCGTCATTTTTTGACACAAATCAATTTCCAAGGTATCCAATGATGGAAATTCAAAAGCTTCCTTTCCTATGCAAAATCCCTCGAGATTATAAAAATATTCAAGTTTTAAGGACTTTAGACAAGGGAACACCACAATAGCATTCACTATGGCATCACATTCTTCTTCTTCTCCCTTCACAATTACCTTCATCTGATAGCACTCACTTATATGTAGTTCCTGGAGTTGCAATAGACTACCAACCATGGGACATGTTAATACATATTCTAAACTATGACATCCGACAATAGACAGTCTTGTTAGGTTTTGAAACTTTAATATCGTCCCCTGCTTGCTCTTCCATATATACATGAGACTATCTAACCACTTCAAGTCCACTTGTCTCAAGTTTGGAATTTCAGCAATAGTTTGTGAATCAAATATCTGCTCAATGTCCCGACAATCACGACAATGGACAGTTTCAAGCTTTTGCATTTGTAGCAACTTATCGGATGAAAAAAGAGTTTGTCCATAACTGGGATTATAATTCACATCCATTTCGATCAAATTATGAAAAGGCCAAGGAAACCGTTCCATAGTAGTAGGGCCGTATGAGCTTGTACTTTCATAACTTGGTAATCGGGCCTACAAGGTCATAAAAAACACAAGCTTATGTCAGAGAAAATTGTACATATAAGTTGGTTCAGTGATTAAAAAACTTCAGATGTGAGTAAAATAAGCCAAAAGGCTCTACATGATTGTACAACGGTTGGGTTTTGGGGATCAGATACATAACTAAACAGTTGATATTTTCTAGAAAAGACCTGACATGAGAAGGTTTTTTCTTTTTTTATTTGAAATGAAAATAATACCTGATGCGTCAGTTTTGAGAAGAGGAAGAAGATGAAAGGCGGGGGATTGATTTTGTTGGATTGTTACAAAACAGAGTCGTTTTTCACGTTCCCCAATAATTTTGAAAAGTGATATAAAAAATATCAGAGAGTACAAAAAGTATAAAGTAAAAAGGAAGCTTAAAATAATTCGCTTAAGTTGCTTAGCATTAGGAAGACGCTAAAAGAATAAAATAATATTTTAGAAAGTTTGACTTTTTTTTAAAAAAGGACAAAACAGAATGTCGCTCGAATCTTAAAAAGTCGCTTGGTCTAGGTCGCTTAAAAAATATAGCTGGTAAAGTGTTGACAAAGCCTCAAACATACTACATAATTACCCCGTCATAAAAAGTACAAAGCCTCAAACATACTACATGGACGATCCTCATGAGTGTTAAAAGACCTCATAAACCAGTTTGAATGGTGCTCTCTGATATCTTAACTAGAAATGTAGGCAACAAAGATGGCTCCAATCACCTATGTTTTACCTTTTGCATGATTGAACTCTAGAATTCTAAGAGCTTAAATGACCAAAATTGCATGTGCTCAGTAAAGACCTTACATGGAGGGACATGCCTTATTTCATTTTTATAACATGTTAATGCGGAAATCAATATCCATTGTAGAGTAGGGGTTATGCAAGTTCAGGTGGATCGGTATAACATCTATAAATAAAAAAGAACAACAATAGCCATTATACATAGAACATTACTATATATTTAGTTGCATAAACATGTTTGGAGAGTCTTTTTAAACAAAAAGGAATAGAGTACCATTTTTTTAACTGACACGCATACTAAAAAAAAGTTGGAATTTTATATTAATTTTTCAACACAGATATGACATCAGAGCTAGATTTTTTTTTCTACAAGACCTGTCATCGTTTCCGTGTTGAAAACATAACTATATATCCAAGCAATATTTTACTTCTTTAACCTATGTAGGATTGTGAAATCTAAGGTTGAATTGACTTTATTCAAATAATACTAACATCCATGGTAATTAAGTGACAAATGCAATTGTGAGATATCATCTACGTAGTACAAACTTTATCACTAATTTCATATGGGTTTACTCTCATTTTTTTTGTTTGGTTGTGACGACAATGCAGTTTGTTTTGTGCTTTGGAGTTACATGCCACGGCGTTTAGTTAGGTGTCGTTGGTAATGTGAAGCAACTTATTTTATCTTGCTATTGGGCCAAATCATGAAACCGTTACGTTTGTTGGAAAGACCTCTGTATGCTTTATATTATTCAGTTAGTTTTTAATGATATCAAACTGTTTAACTGATCTTTTGTAGTCTAAAATGTGATCTGCATGTACCTATGAATGTTCGTACTACATTTTGATTGATTTTATTTCAAATAATTTTACACACAAATGTACATTTTCATGGGAAGATCGCGTTCTTGCAAGAGGACCAAATGACTTTGGATGGTATCTAGTCTTTCGACTGGATGGTTATGATCAAACGTAAGCCCATCTCTGTTTCTAATCTTCCTGAGCCTTCCATGTCATCTCATGCTTGCAATAAAACCAAATTTATTTTATGATTTTTGTTGTTATAGTTATGCTGAAATGCCCAGGGAAGAAAAAGATTTCTCATCGCGGAAGAGCTCTTGTGCTGGTAAAATCCCACTTTGTTGAGGCTGGTTATGTATTCCAAATGTAGGATATGAAATTATCTGTATTTGTGCATAATACTTTAGATTCATGTTGTACTTCTAAACAAGATATATAGCTGGGAGTTTGTGGTTGTGATTTGCTCACTTAGCATTGCTTTTTCCCTAAGGAGGTATCCACTGTATTATGGGTTCAAAAAAAATTGTTGCAAGTACACATTTATGTTGCAAGTTTTGTTTTTTTTTTTTTTTTTTTTTTTTTTTTTTTTTTTTTTTTTTTTCTATGATTTTTGACCTTTTGACCGACTAATCCACAGGGTTGGAACCCACCGCTACACATACTCAAACCAGGTAAAGTCGTCCCTCTTCAGGAGGTTAACGTGACCACTTAAGATTGTTTGCACCTAGCAGGAATTGAACTTAGAAGACCTCACACATTTTTGACTGATAGTCACAAGTCCTTTTGCTACTAGGCTACCATTTAGTGGTTAACGTTGCAAGTAGTTTAAGCATTTTAAATGTTAAATATACTTTCCATATCATATAAGTAAAAGATCTTTGTGTGGGTGATTAAGTTCCCTTTTCGATACATCAATATCTAGATAAGTGAACTGAATTTGATGTGTGTGAGGTTCCGTTTTTTTTTTTTTTCAAGACTCGTGAGGGTGACATGCCGTCTATCAAATTTAGATAATTCTCGTGAGACACGTCCGTTGACACCTTGTAATATAGAAATTTTAAAAGTAGACTCATGTTGACTTGCATTTTTATATACAATCTACAAGTTCACTAAGCATTTGTACTTTGATCTTAGTGTCGTTGTTTGAATACAAATATTAAGTGACAACGCAATTGGATTCGTACATCCTCATGTGGGTTTACTCATATACTTTCGGTTTTTATGTTTCGTTGTGGTCGTGAAAAAATAAAAATATGATAGAATATACAAAAATGTAAGTTACATTGTTATCTTCATTAAGTAAACTGGTTAGTTGTATTGTGTGAGTGAATACAAAGAAGAAATAGTACACATGGGATTTGAACGTATATAGAGGTGGCAAAATGTGTCCAAAAGCAAAAAGATGGGTTAAATGGGCAAATTTTTAAAAAATATGGGCATATTTAGCCCCCTTTTTTTTTTAAATGGGCACATATAGCCCATTGAAAACTTAAATGGGCACTAGCATGCACATTTTTTTTCCTCAATTGTAGAACATTACAATCATTTTAAAGAATTTTTTTACATAATATATTTAAGTTTTTGGGGGAATTGCATATATGTCCTTCCAAAGATGCATAATTACATATATATCCAACTTAAATTAATAATTACATATATATATCCTTCTAAAGCTACATAAATATTACATATATCCAAATAATTAATTTTTATATAATTATTACAAAATATTACATAATTAACAATACATGGACCATTTTACCCACACACAACCCACTACACATTTACCTTTTTTAAACCAACAATTCATTTGCAAAACATCATACGACAATGGTTTCATTCTCAACTTTACATATGCTATGTTTCTCCATCTGAGTAACTTAAGTGCCATTCTCATTTTTGTCACTAATTTTGTTTTAAACCAACAATTATAAGATAGAACATTTCAATATTATTCTGGTAAACTCATTTTCATTTATCATCAAAGACCATAAGAAACCCTGTGGATTCCCTTTCTATGTCTACTCAAATTAATTTATCCAACCCCAATCAAACACAACATGGATTCTTACATATCAAGATGGGTTTTTGAGATGGGTTCTTTACACGTTATGTGTAGCTTGAATATTAACATAAATAAATTATATTACACCCATAGATCTAACTACAATACCTGAAATTGACAACCGTCATTGCATTTTTTAAAACTGATACTGGTAATTGACTAACAATGTGGTTGGTTGTGTGTGGGGGTTTATTATGCAGCAAAGAAGATAGAAACAAATAAAAATAGTATAATGGTAAATGTATGGGTATTTCACCTAGTTGTTATATAAAAAGTAACTATTTGGTTATATATGACATTTATGTACCTTAAGAAGGATATATATGTAATTATTAATTTAGGTTGGATATATATGTAATTATAAGGGTTAAGAAGGATATATAAGCAATTCCCCCTAAGCTTTTTAATATAAATAAGATATTACATTTAAGGAATTTATTTCGTCATTTTAGGTCGTTTATTAAACGATTTGTATAACATGTGCCTGTTTGGCCCGTGCCCGTTTAACCCATGCCCGTTTAAGCCCGTGCCCATTCTAGCCCGTGCTCATGCCCGCCCGGCCCGCCCGTTTTGCCACCTCTAAACGTATACCTTACGATTGAATAACAAGACGAAAATATACAAAAGCAATTTCTCAAAAAAAAAGGTCATTGGCCCAATTTATCTTTTCCGGATTCATTATTTTTACATATAAGTTACACAACACTTGACATATGAGCTTAGCCTTACGAATAGCTACAGACCGAAAAAAAAAAGGGATTTATGAAAGTAAAAATATGCAAGAGGATAAAGTGCTGGGAATTGAACCATATACCTTGAAGATAAACTACAATGCCCATAGATTTGAATGAGAATAATCAACAAATAAATTGTAAGGGAAAATGATTAGGAGACTTAATTCACATGATTAATATTATGTTTAAGCAATTCAATGTTTGACAAGTGGATTACACTATTTCTCTCTCATAACATTTACCTTTGATTTTGTCACATGTCATCATCTCTTTTTTAGCACAAGTTTAGGCATATAAATTAGTCATGTCAATCACTGCTCAATTGTAAATTGAAAATCTATAAGGTGAATTGTTTGCAGTTAAACTTAATTTTGCACACGGTTTTCGCAAACTTAAAATTAAAGACATAAATAATAGCATCCGCGTGTGTGGTTGCAAGTGGTGGCGTGCTAAGTTTACCTCGAGTAACATTCATGACCGGAAACGCAAAGAAGCTAGACCAAGTTAAAGTTATATTAAATTTCATATGAGTTACTAAAGCAAAATTGGCTAAACTTAAGAAAGTAAATATAGGATATCCAACTTTGATTGGTTGACATGCTAAGTATCTTATTTTAATATTAGATTAAAGACCTATATTTACTTATTTAGACGTATGTATGATCATTGTTGTGAAGTTATAGCTCAAGACTATCCCATAAATATTCCAATTTTGTAACATAGTTTGTACTATATCAACGAAGAGGTAAAAACTCATCACGACCGGTAAAAAACTATGCATAATCAGATTCAACAAAATTTTTCATGAGAAAAAGAGAGTGAACACCGGGAAATGTAACTGGTCGTTTTAACGAATAAAAAACCAGTAAGGTTATCGCTGAATCGAACTTGAAACCTGATGATCATATAAGAAGACATTTACCAGCTACTATACTTACTGCTTTTCATTTTTTGTATCTCTTTACTATAAGAACAAAAAAAACATATCATCCAAACTCTAGAGTGATATGTTACTTACACAGGGGCTATTTACTGTTTCATACAACATATCTTATACAGTACCATGTTTTAGCCCAACTAAGTATTCCATGCGCATGAGTTTCAATAAAATATACTCCCTCCGTCTCAAAATTATAGTCCCCTTTTGACTTTTTCGGTCTTTCTATTACAACTTTGACCTTGAGTATTTTTTTGTGTTACATAATATTTGATGTAATATATATGAATTGAGTGAGTTTTTAAATGTATTTTCATTGGTATAATTTTTATCAATTATTGTATAACATAAATAAAAATATTTTAAAGTCAAAGTTAAAAAAGGAAGACCGAGAAAGTAAAACGGGACTATAATTTTCGGACGGAGGTAGTAAGTAAATAGCAAACAAACGTAGACGAAACCGTTCATTGGGAACTTGACCATCGGGAAAGATTAAAGAGGAGGTAATTTTCGCCACGGGACTAATACTTTTACTTGTGTACGAAACTTTCATGTATGTTTTTGGACAGTTTGTTCGTGCATTGCAACAGATATAATCGGCAACATTATATAGATTAGAGTTGTCGAGCAACGTGGAGTCAAATCATATTAAACACTTTTTTGTATCTCTTAGGTGTGCTAAGATTGCTTTCAACATACAAAATGTCCATCAGTTCACATCTACTAGTTATGTAAAATTACTATCAACAATAATAATAAGGGATTTGGTCGAAGAATAACAATGTACTTTTCAAAATATACCGATCTAGTACGTGAAGTTTTTTTAAGTTGTAGAAATGTAACGAATTTTCATAAGTGTTCCAATTTGGTACGTGATGATGACGTGTGACATGTCGTCATCACATATAATAATTAGTGTGGTATATCTAAAGGCAAAGAAATTTAAACCATATTTTTGAACTGACTATGTAAATATATAATAACTTATGATTCAACAAAGTGCTTACAAAGAAAAGAATCACAAAACAGCAAAGATGTAGATATGTGAATGTCATTTTTGTATTTAACACATAAAAAATAGAACCGAAGAACCACATGTGAATAAAAACCCATGACCTTGAGAATAAGCCAAACCTTACTTCACTTCACTTTGTGACCTTATTTCCATCTATCAATTATTCTTCTACATCTTTTATTTATGGGGTGTTAGAAAAGTGATATTAAATTACAAATTATATTGATTGGCCCATCTTAGTTTTTGTGGGCTTATCGCAAATAGTACTTACACGGTTACACGTCCATGAAACTTAATTCAATAACAAATAAAAACACAAAAAAAAGTCTTCAACAATTGTAAGCTTGAGGAAGTTAAAAGTTATAGGAAATTACAAAAATAAACCATTTTAAAACATACTTTACAAAAACGAACTTTTTATCTGTGTATTACTAAAGGGATCCTACACCACATCTTTTTATGCATGCACCACAATTTGTGCATTATAGTTTATACCGTACAATACTGTAATGCACAAAAAAAATTATGGTGCATACATCAAAAGATGTAGTGTGAGTATCATCCCCCGTTACAGAAACAACCACGCAATGAATACATTGCCCGCTTCCCATGTTAACCCAATGAAATGTTGCCATGTATACTCTCTTTTTGCTTTTGTTACTCTCACCGACAAAAAAGGCCACCAACCATAAATGCAACTAAACTTTAGAGGTTTTTTTTATTGAATAAAAATGTAAGATAAGTACATCTTTTTAATATACTCCACATAACAACTCACCTACTATCATCATCCCTTTTTACTTTCATCCATTGTTATCTTTTTAAAGACTATATTTCTTTTACATCCCTACTAAGAGCATCACAATGCTACAAATGGGCAAAAGTTTTTTCCTATTCTAAAAAGTCTTTTAGTAATGTTTTTAGCATTGTATCAATAGCTTTTTGAAAAGCTTTACACAAAAGCTTGACATACACCAAGTCTTTCTCAAAAGCTTTAGTTTATAAATATAATAAGCATTTAATACATTAAATGCTTCAAGTCATTGAAGACTTAAAGCATTGGGATGCTCTAACACCATATAAACTCACCTACTACCATCATCTCTTTTTTCCATTCATCCATTGTTATCCTTTTAAAGACCATTTTACAGCTGACTTTTTAGTATTATAGATTTACTTACTGTTGACTACTTGAAAATTATTATTATAAAAGTGTGTCTGTTTGTGAAAGTTTATGTTAAATAGCTGGAGGGAGAAGAATTTCGTGAGTGGTGTGGTGATATGTTGGTAATTGGAGTGTGACTTTCATGGAAGGTTTATGGTTCAATTCTGAGCAACTCCTACATCATGCTTTTTATAACTAACTCTGTAAGTTTTTTATCTTTTCACAATCATAAAATATCATATTAGTTTTCTTCTCTAAAAGAGTGAGATGTTAACAATATGAGTCATATAGTAAGGCATCAAAATGCACCTTCTTAATAATTGAGGCCTCAAAATTTACTTTGAAAAGAAATATATAGTGGATGAAATGGTGTCACATAACCATTGGACCACAAGGCTGGCACACGGTGCACATAGCTTGCCGGGTGCACCATCTTTTTTTTTCTTTTTTTTTTTTCTTTTTTAAAAAAAAAAAAAAAAAAAAAAAAAGCTTGAATTTGGTTCATTTTTGTAAATTGAGTTGAGCATTAGTTCACTTTGGTAATTCTTTTTAAAAATTATATCAATCAATCAATTCTATTTGAGTCACTAAAACAAATTAACTTAGCTTTAGAAAGTAAGTTTGAAAGTAAATGTACCTATTGTACACCTCTTCGAGACCCCTCTCCTACTCTAAATGGTTATCAGACTCATTATCTTATCTTAAAACTAGATATCGTAGTAATGGGGTTTATAACCCCATATTTAGACATACTAATACTAGATGTTTCGTATCATATGGTTGTCATTACAACTTAAAAATCTATCCTATATATATTTTAGACTTTTAGTTATTTTACGCACTTTATATTATTTGTTTGGATAAAGCATTCTCATACATAAACATATAGTAAAGATGAGGTAAACGCTCGGATGGTGGCGAGTAAAAAACAACCTTTTTACTCACAAAATCTTCATTTATGTTTCTTGTTTGTTTTTCACGCGTTTACAAGTTAAGAATATTCTAGAAAATATTTTAAAGTTTAAATTTGCTAGCATGTTGTGTTGCCGTTAGATTCTATTGAACACGTTAAAGGTTGATTGAATACTTCTTTGTTACGTTGATGAAAACCTTAGTATAACACTCATATATACTTATGAATTTTTTAGTTTTTTTTAGTAACAAACCAGTTTGATCTCTTAGGAACTACTGGATTTTGAGACCATTTCCATCTCTTTAGCTTTTTGTGTTTTAGTTTCGTATTTTGATCTGTTAGGAGTTTTGCTTTTACTTTTCGTTTGTGGTCTACTCTTCGGAACCGTTGTTATAAACAGTGTTGTAGCTGAGAATCTGAAGGGCTGTGTGATAACTTAATATGACTATCAAAGATATAACATATCTTGTAGTATTTAAAAATCCATCTTCCATTTAACAAATAAACTTTAAAATCATATATCAGAAAACTTATATTATATTTTCTAAAAGTGAAAAGATAAAAAACTTACAGAGTTAATTAAAAAAAGCATGATGTAGGAGTTGTTAAGAATTGAACCACAAACCTTCCATGAAAGTCACACTCCAATTACAGCATACCACCACACCACTCACAAATTTCTTCTCCCTCCAACTATTTAACAGAAACTTTTACCAACAAACAAACTTTTATAATAATAACTTTCAAGTAGTCAATCGTAAGTAAATCTATAATACTAAAAAGTCAATTGTAAAATGACCTTTAAAAAGGATAACAAGTGAAGGACCATTTGGTTTGTTGCTAGAAATCATAATGATTATCAGATTTGGTAAAGGGTAGAATGACAATGGATATAATTAAGTTTATCATTACCATTGTTTATGTTTGAATGACAAAATATGGTATGAAAAAGTGTAGAGATATTTGAGTTTTGTAGTGGAAAAGAGAAGGGCCGACTAACCAAAAACCTTTAATCGGTATGATATCCATTCCTCCATTCCGATTGGGCTCTACCAAACACACCCTAAGTCTCCCGAGCTGCACTTTCTTATTTCACTTGAAGGTGACGTTTTATGGCTTTTTGTCAAACTGTCTATCATAAAACCATTGGTCACATTAATCTTCTTATAGACTAGAGAGATTTGGCCAAAATGGAGTCACTAAAGTTACTCATTATAAAATTTACCCAATACATCAGTACGTTATGTTACAACAACCACATATATGTTTCAAATATCTATAATATTACCCTGAATGTTCTTTCAAATCTGATAGCTGAACACCGCAAATTTGATTATTGGGACTGTAGGTTCGCAGCACATTTGAGCATTCCTTAATTTGCTTGTTCAATCTATTTATGTTATTTTTTATTTTTACTTTATGTATTTGTGTGGGCAAATGTTTTAAAAAGGTATCATACTTATCACCATTTGCTTTTGTAGCTACCGAACAATTTTTTTTGCTTTTATTACAAGACAAATGATATTGTTAAAAAAGGCCATTGGCCCCTCTTAGTTTTTGTGGGCTTATCCTAAAAAGTACTTAAGCATTTATAACTTTTAATAACAAACAAACGCAAAAGAAAACAGCATCAACATTTATAAGCTTGAGAAAGTTAAGGTTATACCAAAAGAATCAATATAATTCGAGTCACTAAAACAAACTTAACATAAATTTAGAAAGTAAATGTAGGGTAACCAACTCTAATAGGTTATGAGGTTCATTTTTTTTTGAACGGCGGGTTTTATTAAAAACTAGCAAGAAGCTAGAAAAAATTACAAAGTAATATACTTGGGGTTTTTAAGCCAATCGTCCCATTTGAATTTACACTTACAACGACTAGAACACCACTTAAAACTCTAATAGGTTATGAGGCTCATTATCTTATTCTAAAACTTGATAATGTAATAATTGGTCAAAATAACTCATTGTATAATAAGGATGAGGTAAACACTCAGATGGTGGCAGGTAAAAAACATTTTTTTTACTCACAAAATCTTCACATATGTTATTGGTTTGTTTTTTCACGCGTTTACAAGTTAAGGATATTCTAGCAAATATTTCAAGTATTAGATGCTAGTGTGTTATGTTGTGCCTAGATTTTCTTGAACACGCTGAAGCTAGATTGAATATTTCTTTGTCACGCTAATGAACACATAGATATCCTTATAAATTTTTTAACTTTGTTTAAGTAACAAACTAGTTTCATCACATGCGAACTGTTGGATTTTGAGACCGTTTCCACCTCTTTTTGTAGCTTTTTGTATTTTAGTTTTGTTTTTTTTATGTGCTTGAAGCTTTGTTTTTTCCTTTTCGTTTTTGTTTGCTCTTCGGAGCCGATGGTTATCAACAGTATCGTAGCTGAGAGTCTCAAGGCCGTGTGCAAAATACTTATGTGATAACTTAATATGACGATAAAAAATATAACATGTAATGTAGTAATTAAATATATATCTCCGATTTTAACAAATAAAACGAAAAAATCATACATTGCTAAATAGTTTTTGTTAAAAGTGAATTTTGAGGCCACAATCATTAAGTAGATATTTATTTTGATGCCTTAATATATTGCTCTCATTATTAGGAGAAAAAAAAATCATAATTTCTTACAATGAAAAGATAAGAAACTTATAGGAGTTAACTAAAAAAAAGTGATGATGGCGCGTTAGGAATAGAACCATATACCTTGTAAATAAGTAGGGGTGGCAATTCAGGTCGGGTTCGGGTTGGCGGGTTTGGGTTGTCAGGTTGGCGGGTCAGAAAATCTTAACCCAAACCTGACCCATTTAAATCATCAGGTCAGTTATGTCAACTCTAATCTGTTTAGACATAACCCGAACCTAACCCATTTAACCCGTATATATATTTGGGTTGGCGGGTTAAATAGGTTACACGGGTTGAATATGTTAAACGGGTTGAATCGGTTTAGCTGGTTTCGGGTTGACCTATTTAACCTTTTTTATACACAAAAGTTGGCACATTACCCGAGTTAAACAAGTTGTTGGGTTGACCTGTTTAACACATTTAACCCGCATAATAGAATATAAATAATTTTGAGTTTACGAAAAAATCTTAAACGGGTTGACGGGTCGACCCGTTTATTTTATTCTCAACCCGAACCTGACCTGTTTAATAAACGGGTTAGATAAATCGACCCAAACCTGACCCGAAATCTATTTAGCACAACCCGAACCTGTTATTTTTTGTGTCGGTTTCAAGTCGGATTTCGTGTCGGGTCAAAAATTGCCACCCCTATAAATAAGTCACACTCCACTTACCAACATACCACCTCACCACTTAAGAATATTCTCAACCTCCATCTATTATAATAACAACAACATGCCCGTAACTTTTGGCAACCTTTTCGGTAACGTGTTTGTGCACACTGGCAAATTTATTTCTTATAAACCTGTTCTGATATGCTCTCGTGTTCCTATATTTGTTGGCTTAAACTCAAACGAGCAAGTTTAGTTGGTGTTTGTACCTTGTTCGCTTAGTTTACAGCCTTATCTAGTTTAAAAGTAACATTTTGTATAGGGAATATATTAGCTACAATTAATTGTAGCCAATTGGCTACAATTTTGTACTAAAAATGTGGGTCCTTGATTATTTTGTGGGTCCTGATTCTTTTTTGTGGGTCCCTGAATCATTGCCAGTGTTATTTTTATGAAGAATTGTAGTCAATTGGCTACAAAAATTGTAGCAAAGATATCCCCTTTTATATATGTTGTTTTGTTTGCAGGGCCTTACATGTAAGTCTCCCTAATCCACCCTTTCTTATTTCTCTTGAAGGTGATGTTTATTGGCTTTCTTTTTATATTATCTCGCATCAAAGCATTTCGTTACAACTTCAAATCATTCATAATTTTATTCAGATGTGCGTTATATCAATCTTCTTAAAGAGTTAAGAGACTTATAATGATTAGCTGAAATTGTGCCTGTAAAGTTATGCACAAATCTGATTATCTTACCCCTGAAACTTATCGGCTTCTGCTTCTAAGATGCTGATTATATTACCCCTCAAACTTGTGTTAAAATTTGTTTACATTGTTATCAAATTATGTTATCATGATTCAAGACATCTTTTTTTGAGATTGGGAATTCGGATGTCACACATGACTTTATTTGCTTCTTAGCTAATGTAACAATGGAACCATTATGTCTTTTCACTGTTTGGCAATGAAAGAGTTAGTGGTGTAGGCACATTTGTTCGACATGTTTTTAGTTATTGTTTGTGATTTATATACCTCGATCCTGAAGTACATGAAATAGTACTATTCTGATTTAGGATGTTATAAATGTGTCTATAAAATAGCCATCAGCTTCAAACATTGATTTACAAGGCATGAGACATCTATCCTTTAGAGCCTTTTCTGTCATTGTTCAAGCTCTATTTTGATAGTTTAGATATTTGTAACAAGCTATAATTCGAGCCTGGATGATTCTTTTTTCGGCCAGAGGCCCATGATAAGCAAAGTACATAGAAAAAGTTTATTCAATTCAACGACCTCGAGCCTGGATGATTCTTTTTTCAGCTAGAGGCCCATAATAAGCAAAGTACATAGCAAAAGTTTATTCATTCAACGACCCGCTAGACAAAAAGTTGTAAATTTGTGCATCTACGAGTATCCAAAAGAACACAAACATATATAGCTACAAATATTTTGCACCAACACAAAATGATAACACGACACATATTCCATACTTTTTGCAACTCTTCCGACATGTTCAGCAGATGCCCCCATTTTCTTGTTACGTTTGAATTGGTTACTGTGACAAATGTGGATGATAACTGTTGTTTGGGCCCTTTCATGCCTCTCTCAAAACTCCTTCGGAACAACAGAATGTACAGAATCTGCTTGTCCAAAACCAACTTTTATGCCCATACTTCCCAAGAATTTAGGCATAGCATCATGAAGACCACCGGTTGCAACCTATGTAGACTTCTGAAGTTCCTGCGAAAGCACACAATCTGTAAATATAAGACACGAAAAAAGGTAACGTCAAAGGCACTTGGATGCATATCTGAGATGCTTAATTATAACTCGAGTAAAATTAAAATTTGATATCTATCATCAATTACTGTGACATTGTCATAATCTTATACCTTAAATTAAAAGTGAACTTACGTCTCTAACATTAAGTCTAATACAACTGGAAAATTTCTAAGATAAGCAGTTGACTTTTCCTTTAGATGTTGATCTCTTCTTAATCACACCTTGATTCACTAGTTTACTACGGAGTATAATCAAGTCAGTAGATGAGGTTGGTACAGAACATTCCCTAATATAGGACGCTAAAGCAGGGGCTAACTACACGTTTTCTTTGCAGTTAGTCGACTTAATTTTTTAAGTCCCCTCGTCCCCTGTTTCGTTTATCTTGTAACGAAAGGTCATTCCATTCCAACTCTAAAAGCAAGAAATTATCCCTAAAAGAGTAAAGGCACACTTTTCCACCCTTTACCAAATTGTGACATTTCAAATATCATAACAAGATTTTACAATTACTACTTTCAAACACATATGTAAATAAGTAGCCTATAAAAACACAGGTTATAGCTTATGAACAACACCAAAAAAAGTGCTCCAATTAACTAAAAATATCGCACTTACAGCATTATGAATCACTAACACAGATTGACCCACATTACAATATCCAAATTAAACTATCTAGAGGTGGCAATTTGAGACCCATTGGTTAAAGATGGGTCTATTTGGGTATTTGATAGAAAGTGCAATTATAATAATAATCACCCAACGAATCTAGCGGGTCAAAAAACATTTTACTTTTTGTTTTCACTTTTTTCATCTTTTACTCAAAATAAACATAAAAAATTTCTTGTTGACCAGCGCAAAACACATCTAGACCCGGACGCATATAGATCCAAACCCAACCCGACCTACCTATTTTCCCACCTTTAATAAAACATTTAGGTAACACCAATTAATCTAATACATCCACATTGCAATATCCCAATCAAACTATATAAAAACTAGAGGTGGTAATTTGAGACCCATTGATTAAAGATGGGTCTATTTGGGTATTATATAATAATAACCCAACGAATCTAGCGGGTCAAAAAACATTTTACCTTTTTTTTTCAGTTTTTTCATCTTTTACTAAAAAAAAACAAAAAAATTTCTTGTTGACCGGAGCAAAATCCATCTAGACCCATACCCATTTAAACCCATGTTTTAAGAAGACCCGGACCTATATACACCCTAACCCATCCAGACCCGAGACCGAAACCCGACCCGACCCACCTTTAATAAAAACATTCAGGTAACATAAACCCTTAATTAACAACTTCAAATTCAAATTTTTCTAATTACCTTTAATCCTATATATAAATTGAATTCATTACGCAGATACAAACATAAATCGAACAACTTGCCTGAAAACAGATCTAGTGATTTGAACATCATGTAACTGGCGGAGTACAATCCGGTGCCCGTAGCCGTGGTGGTTGGCCTGAGATCCTGATTCTGCCGGCGTTTCAAAAATGAAGGAGTTGTTAAGAACAATAACTTTTACAGGTTTAGTCCCTCTTTCTTATGGTAACACATATTTTCACCTTTTACTATTAGGTAAAGTCTTTTACAACAGAGTTTAGCCTGTTGTGTATATTATACTTCCTACCCTTATAATACCTACTAATTGCATATAGCTTTGGAGCATACAAATCTCCCTTGGTGAAAACCGTCATATTATCACACCAAAAAAATTCGAAGGTATCCAATGATGGAAATTCAAAAGCTTCCTTTCCTAACCAAAATCCCTCGAGACTTAGAAGATATTCAAGTTTCAAGGACTTTAGACAAGGAAACACCACACTAGCATTCACTATGGCATCAGATTCTTCTTCTTCTCCCTTCACAATTACCTTCATACTTCTGCACTGACTTATATTTAGTTCCTGGAGTTGCAATAGACTACCAACCATGGGACATGTAAATACATATTCTAAACTTTTGCAATAATCAATTGATAGCCGTGTTAGGTTTGAAAACTTTAATACTGTCCCCTGCTTGCTCTTCCATATATACTTGAGACTAGATAACCTCTTCAAGTCCACTTGTCTCAAGTTTAGAATTTCAGCAAAAGTTTGTGAATCAAATATCTGCTCAATGTCCCGACAATAACTACAATGGACAGTTTCAACCCTGTGCGGTAGTAGCAGCTTACTAGCTTGTACTCTCAGAACTCGGTAATCGGGCCTACAAAAAAAAAAAAAAAAAAAAAAAAGCTTATGTTAGAGATGATTGTACCATATAAGTTGGTTCAATGATTTAAAAAAAAAAAAAAAAAAAAAAAAAAAAAAAAAAAAGCCCTTTCTTATGAGAGTAAAATAAGCCAAAAGGCTCTACATGATTGTAAAATTATTGATTTTGATGATGAATACAGTTATTGAAAAGGTTAATTGACTCTAATACTAGAAGTCTATGCACTCTTTCAAATATTAAGTTATACACACTAGGCCTGTGTCTAGAAAAGAACCTGACATGGGAAGGTTTTTTTTCTCTTTTTATTTAAAATAATAATAATACCTGATGCGAGGTGGTCGTCACATGAAAGTTAAGGCCGCTTTCAATAATATGTTTGCCGAAGCTTGTATTTATGAAGTTAAGCTTTGGAGTTGTAGACCGTCCATAAGTGAACACCGTTAGTTCTGGGCATTCACGGATCACAACCTTTTCCAATGCTGGCCATCTGAATTCATTCTTCCCCAAGAAGAAACCCACAAAGTTTGGTAGATTGACTAGTGTAAGGGACTTCAAATGAGGAAAGACCGCAGCATCAGATGTCGTCTTTTGCTCTCCACTTTCTTTCTTAACAATCACTTCCACTGCCTTGCAATCCTTTACCACTAACTCTTCGAGTTGCGTGAGGCTTTGAAGAGTAGAAAATGTGAATATATGTTCCAAAAGGTTGCACCCTTCAATTTTCAAGATCTTTAGTTTTGGAAGTTCGAGCATCGTAACATATTCTAGCCTTGGAAGTGACTTTCCACTATCAGTACCACTCTTGTTGTTCATCTCTTGAGTTTCAAACACCTCTGTCATTGATTTACAATCTTTTATTTTCAGCACCTGAAGCTTTTGCATTTGTCCTACAAAATACCATGGAACCACACTTGACAATGCATCACAGCATCTTATGTTTATCTCTCTAGCATATTGGCATAAGGACCAAGAAGATAACTGGAAAAAAAAAGAGAATTTAATTATATAATCAACAGAGCTAATAATATTAACAGAATTAACCAACCTTTATTTTAGTCACTAAATATATAGGAAACATACCTTAAGCTTTTCGAGGCAAGACAGGTCAAGTATGTCTAAATGAGGGAAGAGACTGGTGTTTTTGAGGCTATCAGTAGACTGGTCTCTGTTTGAAACAACCTCTTCAATACCACCACATTTCCATATATCAACTTTCTTTAGGTTGGAAAGAAGTTTCGCCATGAGAGGTGAAAACAAGTACTTGATGCTGTGGCACCAACCCATTTCTATGGTTGTGAGGTTATGGAATGAGGATTGTGATTGTGGTTTTTGAAGAATTAAGAATTCATTCCAATCGCACTTCCACACATGACTCATCCTCCCCATATTTTTTAACTCTAACTTCTCAAGAGAGGGGAGTATTGATGGTTGTTGAGTATTGTGAGGTGATTCTCTACTACTTGGAGTCTGTATCTCAAAGGCCACTTCCACACCTTTATAGTCATCCAATGCAAGTTTCTGAAGGTTATGGAAAGTGGGTAATAGATAGGATGGGAGTGCAACTTTAGAAATACCATCATTCACTTCCTCCCTCGATGTGGGTATAACATTAATCTGCATATTACAACCACAAATGTTATAACTTTTAGAAAAAATAAAAAATAAAAAAGCAATCTAAGGAATATTTGAATGTGTGACAAAAGATTGTAGGTTTATTTTTAGGTGTTCTCTTTTCTTTTTTCTTTTTTTTATTATAGGGTCAATTTATAATGTTTGGTGTAGTGAGATTGTAGGTTTATTGATAGGTGGGATTTTTTCGGGCGAGCCTCTTTATATTCATGTTTGTATCTTGTAATGTTTTGTTAGTTATTTTTTCTTTTTTTTTTTTAATTTATATTATGTTGTTTAGAAAAAGGAAAATCTTGATAAGTGAAAAAAAAAAAAAAAAAAAAAAAAAAAAAAAAAAAATCACAATTGTTAACTAAAATACACACAATTTTAATTTTAATTCACACGTAGCTACAAAACATGTAATTCATAAAAACTCATTTTCAATAAAATATAATTAGAATTGTACTAAATTACTTATGAGGGGTTGCTTTTATAGAAAAGTTTACATTTTTACACGCAATTACAATGTATGCAATTATGCATGTACACATGTGACGAAAAGCTGAAAAAGGGTTAGATGAAAGTTTAAAAATTAAAAATATCTAGAATCACTATTTTATCCTTACGTGGACAACAAATGCACCATGTTAGTGGTGTATTTTAACGCATGCTAGAGCTGAGGAACAAAAGTGTAACTAGTTTCAAAATCAAGAACTATAGTTTCATGTAAAATTTATGAAATTCCATAAAATTTATGATAGTAATATGCTATTTTATGTTAGTTTATTCAAAATGTATGGAAACCATTACTTCTAATATTATATTATTTTTTTCTATGAAAAAATAATAAATAACATTCAAGTCATTTATGTTAGTTTTAAGCATTTAATTTCAAGATAGTACCTCTTGATCTTGGTTACTCAACCAATTCATTGTTTCTGTCACTTTCTCTGCCGCATCCATCAATTTCAACTTCTTTAAGTGCTCTCATATCATATCATCACTCTCAACCATATCATCACTCTCAACCAAATCAGTGTTTCTCTCACTTTCTATGCCGCATCTAATAATTTTAACTTCTTTAAGTGCTCTCATATCAAAATTGGTTGTGGCAGGTGTGATTATATTTTCAAACCTCTCACAATCTTCAATAACTATGCTTTCAACAGCTTCAAAGCCATGAATCAAGTTGTTATTTCCAGCATCTTTTATCCCCCACACCTCTCTAAGCTTCCCTAATCCCTTCAAACGAATGCTTCTCAACCTGCTGCTGCTAACTTTATCCATTTCACCAACACATCCCATGTCAATGTTGAATATCACTTCAATGGAAGCACACCTTATAACTTCAAGCTCTTCTAGATGATTGAATAATGACATTGGATTGCTTGGGAGAAGATTCACAAGACGATCACATCCCGACACTTGAATGCTTCTCAAGCTGCTGCTACAAACCTGTTCTTCACTTTTACCAGCACGTCCCAAGTCAGTGTTAAATAACACTCGAATGGAACCACACCCATAAACTTCAAGCTCTTGTAGATTATTCAGGAATGGAAATGGATTGCGTGAAAAAAGCTTCACAAGACGAGGACATCCCGACACTTGAATGCTTCTCAAACTGCTGCTACAAACCTGTTCTTCACTTTTACCAGCAAGTCCGAAGTCAGTGTTAAATAACACTTCAATGGAACCACACCCATAAACTTCAAGCTCTTGTAGATTATTCAGGAATGGAAATGGATTGCATGAAAAAAGCTTCACAAGACTATCACATCCCGACACTTGAATGCTTCTCAAACTGCTGCTACAAACCTGTTCTTCACTTTTACCAGCAAGTCCGAAGTCAGTGTTAAATAACACTCGAATGGAACCACACCCATAAACTTCAAGCTCTTGTAGATTATTCAGGAATGGAAATGGATTGCATGAAAAAAGCTTCACAAGACGAGAACATCCCGACACTTGAATGCTTCTCAAACTGCTGCTACAAACCTGTTCTTCACTTTTACCAGCAAGTCCGAAGTCAGTGTTAAATAACACTTCAATGGAACCACACCCATAAACTTCAAGCTCTTGTAGATTATTCAGGAATGGAAATGGATTGCATGAAAAAAGCTTCACAAGACTATTACATCCCGACACATCAATGCTTCTCAAGCTGCTGCTGCTAAGTTGCTCGATTTCACCAAAATCCATGTTGAACAAGACTTCAATGGAATCACAATACTTGACCGTAAGCTCTCTCAATGGGCAAAGATTACTAATACTAAACTGAGGAGGCCATATCTCCTTCAAATTCTCCATATTAGAAACAACCAATTTCTCTAGCTTAGGAGCCACATCCTGTAAAAAAGGATTGTTATTAAAACACTTTTAGTTGAAGATTGTTAATCTGAATATAACTGCAACAAATTTTTAAAAATATTTTATAATTTTTTTTAAGAAATCTAAATGATTTTCGATATATTATTTGATGTATTATGCGTCTCAAAGTGCTGCTACAAACTTGCTCTTCATATCTACCAGCACGTCCCGTGTCAATTTCAAATAACACTTGAATGGATCGACACCTTATAACTTCAAGCTCTTCTAGATGATTGAATAATAGCATTGGATTTCTTGGGAGAAGATTCACAAGACTATCACATCCCGACACTTTAATGCTTCTCAAGCTGCTGCTACAAACCAGCTCTTCCATTATACCAGCACGTCCCGAGTCAATGTCAAATAACACTTTAATGGAACAACAAGAACTAACTTCAAGCTCTTGTAAATTATTGAAGAAAGGAAACGGATTGCATGAAAAAAGCTTCACGAGACTATTGCATCCAACCACTTTGATGCTTCTCAAGCTGCTGCTAAGTTGCTCGATTTCACCAAAATCCATGTTGAACAAGACTTCAATGGAATCACAATCCTTGACGAACAAGTTCTCCAGCTTGCGAGTCGCATCCTGCAATGTAAAAAAAGATTTGTTCATTCATTAGATACCCGACTGTTATTAAAACACTTTTAGTTGAAGATCGTTAATATCAGTATACTAATACAAAGCATATACTTACCTCTTTGTTCAAGAAAGATTGCGTGGGGTATATATTACTCGACACAAAAGATGTTGCATTATCGGTATAAATGCTTGTAATTTTTGGAAGGCCTACAAGTTGCAACTCCATGAGACGTGGTAGCTCAATTACATTGATGTTATTGCAGAAACACGATAGCTTTCGTAGCCCGGCCAACTTGAGATACTTTAAGTTGGAAAACATGATTATATCGGATCCATTATTCGCAGTATGTATGACTGCTTCCATAGCATCACAGTTGGAAATTTCCAGATACTCGAGCTTTGACAAAGTTGTTGCAACACTCGGTGTGAAAAGGTATTTCAACTCTGCACATTCTGAAACTACAAGGAGTCTTAAATTGTAAAACGAAGAGCATGGTAGAGTATTCATATCATTCACTCGTAGATGAAGTGCATCTGTGATCTTAAACAGCTCGTTGATTTTAGATTTCATAAGTTCTTCTATGTTGGTGACCAGCTTCAAGCTGTTTTCGTATGACCGCATGTCAACTTCATTTGTCAGCACGTGTTCTCTAACTTTTGTAAAAGAAGATCGCACTGAGAGCTTGAATCTTTTAAGGTTCTCTGAACGCTCTGCAAATTCTCTACTGTTGTTGTCTGTGAAGCAGCATGCTTTTTCATGAAAAGGTATCATGTAAAGCTCTTCAAGTTTCACCAAGTTTTTGAAGACACCATCATCTATAACAAGATTATTACAACCTGTTACATCCAGTAGTCTTAGCTTCTGCAACTTTCCGAATGTGGAAGGTAGGATTGTAATGCCAGAGTTAGCAAAGCTAAGCACTTCCAGATTCGAAAGATTTCCAATACAAGTTAAATCAAACATCAACGAGCATTGATCGAGACAAAGAGTTCGAAGGTTGGAAGAGCACTGAAAAGATGTTGGAACTAACGGATACTTCAATTTCTCAAAAGCTATAACTTGAAGCTTTTCCATTACTTCATAAAAGCTTCGAGGAAACCTTAGCGACTCATTTCCGTGCATAAGTTTCAAAAGTGAAAGGTTTGGAAACTGAAATTCACTAGGAAACTCAGACATGCCCTTGCATGTTAACGAAAGTTGCTTGCAAGACTGGCTCATATTATCAGCTTCAATCCACTTTGAGAAATCATCTTCATGGTGAATGATCCAACATCCGTCCTCACCACCTTTAGAAACAGTAGCTACAGCAAATGCAAGCACAAGATCATGCAATTTCACACAATTACTGTGATGACCATCTCCATCCATCAACATGTAGGCATTTTTAAGATTGCTCACACTTGTTTGAATGCTGTCTCTAGCTTTTCCCATAGTGAAAACTTGTTTTAGAAGTTTTAGTCCCCATGCGTATCTTGTGAGATCTTCTATAGGAATATTAGAGTCCTCCGGGAACAAGCCACAAAGCAGAAATATCGCTTTATCCTCTTCTCGTTTTAAACTCTTGTAACTTATCTCAATAATTTCTTGCACGTTCTCATCAAGATCATTTATCTTCAAACGATCGTGTGTATATCTCCATACACGTCTGTCCTTTTCACATTTAAGAGTTCCAGCAATGAGTTCGATTGCAAGTGGCAAACAACCACATTTTTTTACAATTTCACATCCTGTTTCATAGAGATCATGATCATGTTCGGCTGAAATCCCTGCTTTTTGACAAAAGAAATCCCGTGCTTCATTTTCCTTCAAGACATCAACCTCAACTACTTCAAGAGCTGCAATCTGTCGGCAAACTTTTACATCCCGCGATGTGAGCAACAACTTAACCCCATTTGGCAAAGGACTCGCTAATCCGATATCTTCAAGTTTAATCTTCTCCCACACATCGTCCAGTATAACCAGACTCTTTTCTTTATGCTCTGAAAATGCTTGAAATCTTTTGGAAAGAAGAGTTGCCCTTAGTGTTTCATCGGTTTCGGTTAGTGATTCGCCTGTGTGTGCTGCTATGACCTCCTGAATTTTAAGCAAGTTGGAACTTTTCCCAACAACTACAACCACGATCCACTTAAACATCTTGTTATCTTCTGCGGCCTCTTTCAGTTGTTTCATCAGTGTGGTTTTCCCCACACCACCCATTCCGCACAAGGCTATCACTCGAGTCTTAGCATCATCTTGTTGAAGGAACTTCAATGCATCATCGAATATCTTATCTCTTGACTTGAACACAATTTGAGTATTTCCACCTGATGTTGATGCTGATGGCGTGTGTTTGGAATCGACTCTTCCAAGAGGTATATTAGTATCAGTCCAGATGATTTTTTCGTCAATAAGACGGTCGATATCCTTGATATGCGTCAATGCATTTTTTCCTGCTCGATACTTCTTTTTGACATTAAAGCATCCAATGTCGTTACTTGGAATATTTTCAACTTCGTTCTTGATGTTTTCTACTTCTTCCAACCACCCCGGTACACGAGCAGGTATCTCTTTATTGTTTTCACGGTTTCTTCTCAAATGATTTTCGTTATCAACTCTATGACCGTCCAAAACCTTCATTTTGTCTTTCATTTCCTTCACACGATCGGCGGAGGAAGTGAGGTTTCTCAACTTTTGCGTAATATGACCCGTCAAAACACTGGCAACAGGACCAACGATTGCAGATGCAACATTATCCATTTTCCTGAGACATAAGAAATCATGTAAACAAAACTATGGGTGGCAATTGCCGAAACGATAGGAAAATAAACAAGTAAAGCAATTGGGTCTAAACATGGTGAGTTCACATGGTTGGTTTGTTGTGATCAAAACATGACTGAACTACCAAAAAAGAAGATGAGAATCTTATTACAGTAATCATACTTTTGGATTGCTTATTATTTTCTGCTTATAAAAAATAACTTATGAGCTACTTAAAAATAAGCACTCGGGTTATGAAAATAACAATTTGTTTGAAAATTTCAATCAAATCAACTTATCAAATACAAATAAGGTTAAAAAAAATAAAAAATAAAATAATTTCCCTAGATAAGCATGCTGCATGCATATAAAAAAGACAAAAACTTGTAAACAAAACTATGCATAGTTGTCAGGATCCCGATCCTGATCTTAGGATCTTACGATTTTACGATACTGCAAAGCAAAAACGATCCGGATCCTACATAGGATCTTTGCAACCTTAAGATCTTATAGGATCCCGATCTTGACCATACGATCTTACGATCTAATCCGATCCGATCTTACTTTTCTCGGATTACAAACTAAAAAACTACAAATTTATGGGTTGTTTGTTTGTAGAATTCAAAAAACAACATGTTAATCTTTTTAAACATTTTATAATCATAATTTAGGACAACATTTATATGAAACATTCATAGTATTTTGTGGTTATAATGTATTAGAATTTGTAGATTTGTATAAAATTACATAAATTATTAAAAAATAACATTAGAGTAGGATCTTAAGATCCCGATCCGATCTTACGATCACGATCTTGCAAAGACGAAAACGATCTTGTGTAGGATCCCGATCTTGACAACCTTGAAACTATGGGTTGCAATTCCAAACACGAAACAAAAATAAATGGGTTGAGCTTGGGTCTAAACAGGTTTCGGGTTGCCCGCCAACTTGTTTAGATAAATAGTCACATGGGTCGTGTATGGTACTTTGTAAATGGACTACCAACAAGGAATAGAATCTTAATAGGGTAAATTTTTATTTTTATTCATACTTTTGGATAATTTCTTATCTTTTTTATGCTTATGGGTAAGTAATTATAAGCCAAGGTTGCAAATTTTGAGAATCGCTCGTCGGGTGTCGACCCCTTTGTAGCTTGTAACCAGTCTTGACGGGATTAATCGGATTGTCATTTTTGGAAAGTTTGGGTATTTTCGACGAGTTTTGGGTATTCCTGACAAAATATTTCTTAAAAATCTTGGTATAAGTGATTAAAAGTAGTTTCTGGCGGGTTTTGGGTATTTCCGGCAAAATTTGCAAGTTTCCGGCAAGTTTGACTATCGTTGGCTGTCGTTGACCGCCGTTGACTGATTTGTTTGATCCATTTTACACAAATCAGAAATATTTGGTGGCCCAGTAACGCCTAGACGGCAATTAATCGGCCTTATAGACTTTTGTTGCAGTTAGTAGTAGCTTGTTAGTTGTAGCTATTTAATTTATAAAAGAGTTTGGTATCGTAGATGTATTATTAAAGAGTAAAATTACGTAAAAGCGAAAAGTTAATGCTAAACACTTGGTGTTTCATACACGCAAAATCAAAAAACTAAACAACCGTTACTAAACAAGCTGTATATTTTAAACGATAAAAGCTCCAAAATGCTCGTCCCACACACAGCGTATGGTCAAATATAAAACCTTTGGTTAAGGCCAAATATAAAAGTAAAAAAGAATAATCTCAAATAGGCCTATTGAAATAAGCCGCTTCTATCAAGAAAAACCGGTATACATTTTTATATGATCTCAAGCATTAAAATAAGCAGCTTCTACCTACTTAGAGCATGAGCAATGCACAAACCATAAAAGACTTGACACATTTAATAAAATTAAATTCTTGGTGTGAAAAGCTTTTGGAAAAACCTATTACTCCAATGGTAAAAGCTTTTAACAATAACTTTTTGGAATGAAAATGCAAGAGTAGCTGTGGCCTGAATGTATACCTCAATTTAAATAATGTTATAGTACAAAGCTTCAAAGACTTGAAGAACTAGAAGTCTTTGAGAAAAGCTTTTGAAAAAGCTCATGTATGCAATGCAAAAAAGTCTTTCAAAGACTTGACCAAATAGTGAAAAGCTTTAGAAAAAGCGATGCATTGCAGATGCTCTTATTGAGACTTGCTTATTTTATTTAAAAATAAATACGGAATACCAAACAGATTTATCTCACTATGTTTCATTTGTTGATTAATAAAGATAGAAATATTGATACATCAAACTTAAGAGGTTACACAACTTTTAAAATACTAGGAAAAGGTAAAACTTAGTTGTCTACATTTAGTAACTTAATTATATGCCAAAAATTATGTAAGAGCTAGTACCTAGAAATACAGACTTCACCGGTTCTCAAAGATGTAATTATTTTAGTGTTGAAAGAAAGAAGGTTGGCTGAGTTATGGAGTAGATGATTAAAAACAAATGGAGAAGGCTCTTCGAGAAAACATGCAAATTTCCAAAAGTGTAAACTGAAATGGCTACTTTTTTCCCACTAATCTTCCATTACATTTGGCCATGTGTCAAATAAAGCTAATTAATAATTGAGTGATCGTGAAATAGTAGTCCTAGACCTAGTTGCTAAAAGGCGATAATGGAAGGGGTCTACAATCACATGGGCTTGTTCTTTTTCACAAAACAAATTTTTAAAAGAATTTATGAACTTATTAGATTATACTAGTACTAGCCGAATGCTTGATCTAACGTGCCCATTTATGGTTTTAGATAAACTAGTTTTAGATCTTCGTGTACGTAAATTCTTTAAGTTTGATTTTTATTAGATTAAGTTTTGGCTTAAATTTTGATAGATAATGTTAAAACTTAAAATAGTACTAAACATGATTTTGAGATAGATTTGTTGTTAGATTCCTTAAATTTTCACATGAACTACTCAATCTGTGTGGAAGTGGCCAAACTTAATATCACGATACTGTATGTTGTCTGGGCAAAAAAGTAGCCACCATTGGATTCGTTATACTCGTTAAACAGCGACTATAAGTGATTAAAAGTAGTTTACGGCGGGTTTTGGGTATTTTCGGCAAAATTTGCAAGTTTCCGGCAAGTATGACTATCGTTGACCGCCGTTGATTGATTTGTTTGATCCATTTACACAAATCAGAAAGATTGGTAGGCCAGTAGCGCCTAAACAGCAATTAGGGGTGGAAACGAGCCGAGCCGCTCGTGAAAAGCTCGGGATCGGATCGGTAAAAAGCTCGAACGAGTCGAGCCTAAACGAGCTCGAGCCCGAGCTCGAGCCTAAGTTTGGGCTCATTTAATAATCGAGCTCGAGCCCGAGCTCTATACAAAAGGCTCGTTTAGGCTCGCGAGCCTAAACGAGCCCTAGAAATATATACGTATATATATTTTCTATACGTATAACCGTGTTAACGAGCTCGAGCCTTGTGTTAACGAGTCGAGCTTTGTGTTAACGAGCCGAGCTCGAGCTTGTGAAAAATTTCACGAGCCGAGCTCGAGCTCAAAGTGTGAGGCTCGAAACGAGCTCGAGCTCGAGCTCGAGCTTTTTATATATAAACGAGCCGAGCTCGAGCCTAAACGAGCTCGAGCTCGGCTCGGCTCGTTTTCACCCCTAACAGCAATTAATCGGCCTTGTAGACTTTTTTTGCATTTAGTAGTAGCTTGTTAGTTGTAATTATTTAATTTATAAAAGCGTTTGGTATCGTAGATGTATTATTAAAGAGTAAAATGACATAAAAGCGAAAAGTTAATGCTAAACACTTCTATTTTCATGTAGGAGCGTTTAAGCAAAATCAAAAAAATGAAACAATCGTTACTAAACAATCTGTATATTTTAAAACGATAAACGCTCCAAAAAGTTCGTCCCCAAACACAGCCATAACATTGACTTAATACGTCCGCAACACTAGAGCAAATAAAACCCTGGTTAAGGCCAAATATAAAAGTAAAAAGAATAATCTTAAATTTATCTCAAATAAGCCTATTAAAAAAAGCAGCTTCTACCTCCTTTTAAATTTTCCCTCAAAATAAGCTATCAAGAAAAACCAGTATACATTTTTTTTATGATTTCAAGCACTAAAATAAAAGAATTGATACTCATACCAAATAAATTGATGAACAGAATATCAAATAAATTGGTGTGAATATCACTCCCCTTAAAATAAGAAGCATCTACCTACTTATTGAGACTTGCTTATTTTACTTAAAAATAATTACGGAATACCAAAACGCCCCTTAATTATGATCCAAACAGATTTATCTCACTATGTTTCATTTGTTGATTAATAAAGTTAGAAATATTGATACATCAAACTTAAGAGGTTACACAACTTGTAAAATATAAGAAAAAGGTACAAATTTGGTGTCTACACTATGCCAAAAATATGTAAGAGTACCTTGAAATACAGACGTCAAAGATGTAACCAGTTCTCAAAGAAGTAATATTTTTAGTCTTCAAACAAAGAAGGTTGGTTGAATTCTAGATGCTTAAAAAAATGGAGAAGGCGATTCGAGAAAACATGCAGAAAATTTCAAAAGGTCTAGGTGGAATGAGGGGACGAATATCAATTATTTATACTACATTATAAAGCATTTGGGACATTTCAAAAAAAAACTTAAAAAAATAAGATTTAACACTTGTTAATAATGGCAAATTTTAATAAGTACATCTATAATAGCATTTGTTGCAACATTTTAAAGCACTTTTTTTAGACATATTTTTAAAAAAATAATAAAAAAATACAAAGTAATTTAATATAAAAAAACGTCCATAACAATAAATACTTAATAAATGTTATTTTTAAAACACCCTAATATGAAAAATACTTGTTATTTTACATATTGTATAAATTAATAAAACACACAAATCTTCATACAATTTATATGTAAACAAGTTGATGGTACATATGGTTTAAAAAACGGATCGGACCAACGGGTTCAACTAGGAACCGGAGTCACCACCGGTTCGGCTAGCCCATAAAAGTCGTCCGAAAACGATATTGTTAAATTCATAGAGTTTAAAAATGCATACTACATTACAATGTTCAAAAAATATTATTAAATCGCAAGTGTGCCTTGAGAATCAACATATGCGCCTTTTTGAATTTTTTTAATAAAACTTACCGTAAAAATTAAAAACTTTGTTTTATAATTCAAAGCAAAGGATGCAAAGTGCTAAGTGCTAATTATATAAATTATATATATTTTTATATTATTAATTTTACTCTTTAAAGTAACCCACGTGATTTCTTGAATATTTATTTTTACTTAATTTTATAAGTAATCTTTTACTTGTATCATTCATCTATGTGGGACAAATTTAACAAACATTATTTTTAAAAACTAAATTTTCTTAGTATAATGTAAGGGATTTTTAAAATTCGCTATGGTGTTATTATTTAATGATAACTTACGACTACGTGCTATTATCAACTACTTTTACCTCATACTTTTACAATATACCTATTACCAACTTAGTATTGTCACCACATCACGTGCATAATTTACAATTTTTATATGAAAACTTTTTGTTGTTATTGCATAACATTATTCAAAACTAAAATTGCCGTCATCCGTATATCTATTGTATTGTATGGCGCCCCACCGCTGCAACGCACGAATACCCTGCTAGTTGATTACTTATTGACATGTCACTTCAGCAACGCTTCAATACTTCTTCAATAACACACTAATAACTAAAACACTCTTCTTATACTGTGTTTTCAAGAAAAAAAATAAAAAGAAAGTGAATGTAAACTAAAAAATGAGAGAGGAAGAAAAGTTGACTTTCACCCAAAAGTAGGGTGAAAGTTTTATATGCAAAATCCTCAATCTTTCATTCATTTACTTTCACTTTCGCTCCTCAAAAAAACTTGAGAACACAACTAAAATCACTTCTTTTGCTTTCTTCTCTTTTACTCAACTTGAGAACACACTGTTAGAAAAAAACCAATAAAACTTATTGATACATATGAGCACAGCAAAAAATACCCACAAAAAATACTAACTTACTCACTAAAAAAGAAAAAAAGAAAAATACCAACAACGTCCGTTAGTGAGCGGGCTAAAGGACGGACAACGCATAATGACGGGATGGCGGCCAACGGCGGCACCGTTGGTGCTTGTATTGGACGAATGGCTCGTAACTCCCTCTTCACCCAGCTTTTTAATAATTGATCTTTAACATTAAATTCTTAACTTCAATTAACCGTTTATTAAAATTAATAATTATCTTATATGATATTTTTATTTTTTACTCTAGATTAATTACAAAAAGTAATCCATTAAATTCTAGGTAATAAAGAGTGGTCAAATAATAGTAGTCCTAGTTGTTTGTGTTTTTGGATAGCAAAAGTCAATAAAGATTGCTAAACGAGTGATCGTGAAACATCGAGGTAGCAACATGGAGTAGTCCCAATTTCTTAGAGGTGATAATGAAATGGGCCAACAATCACATGGTGCATGGTTGAAATAATGGTCTTACAACGCTTTCTTTCCATGGAGTTATGGTACAAGTTAAATGATGGGCCTCACTAATCACCTTCTTCTTTTTTCTTCTCTTTTTTAAAATAGAAAAAACCAAAAAAAAAAAAAACCAAATTGTCAAATAATTTATGAGCTTATTAGATTATATCTAGCCGAATCCTTGAACTAACGATGCCCATGTATAGTTTTAGATAAATTTGAATTCGCGTTGATTTTTGTAGGTTATTTTTTATTTTATGTATTTGTGTTTATGGTTTAGTGATAGCAGTCATCGTTGTGTGCATGACTTGTGATTGGTTCACGGATGTGTTTTAAATTTAATGATTAACGATATAATAAGGATATCAAAAAGCTGAGGATGTCTATTAAATTTTCCGCTACGTGACAAATCATGTTTTTTATGTTTAAATTAATCCATAAACTTGATTAACCATGTAAGTGAAAACATAACACTATTCTCAACATGTATGATGCTTATTCAATATATTATATAAACAAGAAAGAATTTACTTCTTTAATCTATATGGGATGTAAGGTAGTTGAAATGTCTTTATCAAATGCATAAAACGTACATATCTACATGTTATCTATGGGTAAAATGTAAAAGCTTGTTGCGCACTTCGTCCGCACTCCGGCTAACAAACAGCTCAAATGATATTTAAGAAAATAAAAACTTGATTACACAATACTACTGTGTATGAAAAGAAGTAATAAAAGAAAACATGAGAGGCAAATGATGTAAAAGAAAGCTACCTGAAGTTTAATGACTAAAATTGGAATTTTGTCATAACAGAATATGCGCAACCAAAATTAAAGCCAACCGGAGGATAGTCACCTCGAGTAAAATTAAAGCTAAACGAAGTTAAAGTTATATGATCATACTTATAGCTAGATCAGGGACGAAACATGAATCAAATATGACCGGGTGCACACAAATGTTTTGAACTGTAATATAATAGAATTAAAATCGATGGTCCATACACATTTCGATAAACCAGGTGCATTTAAGATGCATTTAAGAAAAATCGAATTAAAAAAAAAAAAACCTAACCCATGGTTGTGTCCCAGAGCTAGATACTTTATCCCATAAATGGTTTATTTCTGTAACATATTTAGTATTCTTTGTTTGGCTAAAAAATTTCATACTTAGAAAACTAGAAAGTATATTAACTAAGAGGTAAAACACTTAGCATTGTGGCGGGTAAAAAACCATACATATTTACGGCACGTTACTAAGGATTCTGTAGCAAAATGTTTTAGAGACTTATCTACTTCTCTAGTTAATTCCACCAGTTTTTTTAGTCTCAGGTAGTGCTTGTTCACCAATAAATTGCATAAAATACTTAGATACATAATTCACAATTTGATATAGCACATTTCTGATTATGTAATGTATAATACCATCAGATTCAACAAAATGTTTATAAGAAAAATAACAATGGAACATAACTAAATCATTGATTGGGAACTTGAACATCGGGAAAATCTAAAGAGAAGGAAAATTTTCGCCATGGGACAAATACTTTTACTCGCGTACGAAACTTTCATGCATGTTTTTGGACAGTTTGTTCGTGCATTGCAATAGATTTATCGGCACTTTTATGTATCTCTTGGGTGTGCTAAGATTATTTTAAAATACAAATTGTCCATTTGTTCACATCTACTAGTTATGTTAATTTACTAACAACAATAATAATAATGAGTGTTGTATCTCTAAAGGCAAAACAAATTCGAATGATATTTGTGAAATAAAAAAACTTATGAATCAACAAAATGCTTACAAATAAAAGAATCAGAAAATACCAAACGGGTAGAAATGTGAATGTGATTTAAAAAATGGAATTCATTGCATCAAGGGAATCGAACCAATGACCTTGAGAATAAGCCACACATTACTTCAATTACCATGTTTTATTTATGGGATGTTAGAATAGTTCTATTGCATAAAAAAAGGGAAAGACTACATACGATGTTTTCTGAAAGTGAAAATATAGGATATAACTTTCAATTAAGGCATACTCCACTTACTGTAAAATGGCGGCAGCGGCCCGTGTGGTGGTTCGAGAAAACATGCAGAAAATTTCAAAAGGGCTAGGTGGAATGAGTGGACGAATAACACTTATTGATTACTTATTGACGTGTCACTTCAGCAACACTTTAATACTTTTTCAATAACACACTAATAACTAAAACACTCTTATTATACTGTTTTTCAAGAAAAACAATAAGAAGAAAGTGAATGTAAAGTAAAGAAAAAGAGAGAAAAAAAAGTTGACTTTCACCCTAAAAGTGGGGTGAAAGTTTTATATGCAAAATCCTCCATCTTTCATTCATTCTTTCACTTTCGCTTCTCAAAAAAACTTGAGAACACAACTAAAATCCTTTCTTTTCCTTTCCTCCCTTTTACTCAACTTGAGAACACAGTAAAAACCAATAAGACTTATTGATACATATGAGCACAGCAAAAAATACCCACAAAAAAATACTCACTTGCTCACTAAAAAAGAATAAAAGAGAAATACCAACAACGTCTGTTAGTGGGCGGGCTAAAGGACGGACAATGCATAATGATGGGATGGCGGCCAACGGCGGCACCGTTGGTGCTTGTATTAGACGAATGGCTCGTAACTCCCTCCTTTTTAATAATTGATCTTTAACATTAAATTTTTAACTTCAATTAACCGTTTAATTAAAATTAACAATTATTTTATGTGTTATTTTTATTTTTAAGTTTAGAATAGTTAAAAAAAATAATCCATTAAATTCTAGGTAATAATTTAGAGTGGTCAAATAATAGTAGTCCTAGTTGTTTGTTTTTTTTATAGCAAAAGTCTTTAAAGATTGCTAAATGAGTGATCGTGAAACATCGAGGTAGCAACTTGTAGTAGTCTCAATTTCTTAGAGGTGATAAGGAAAAGGGCCTACAATCACATGGTGCATGGTTGAAATAATGGTCATACAACGCTTTGTTTCCCATGGAGTGATGGAATAAGTTAAACGATGGGCCTCACTAGTCACCATCTTCTCATTTCTTTTCTTTTTCTAAAAAAAAAGAAAAAAAGAAAAAAAGAAAACAAAATTGTCCAATAATTTATGAGCTTATTAGATTATATACTAACCAAATGCTTCATCAAACGATGCCCGATGCCCATGTATGGTTTTAGATAAATTTAAATTTGTGTTAATTTTTGTATGTTATTTTTTTATTTTTATGTTATGTATTTGTGTTTATGGTTTAGTGATACCAGTCATCTCTGTGTGCATGACTTCTTAGGCGTAAGTTCGTAATACGTGATTGGTTCACGGATGTTTTTTAAATTTAACGATTAACGATATAATAAGGTACCCAAAGGCAATGGCGAAGACGAATAATTTTTTATGAACAAAATTTATCATGCAACATTTTATGGGTGTGATGAAAGAAGGGTGAGAATGTTATCGTGTTGATAGAATATTATGTTTTTATGTGGCAAATATATTTGGAAGTAAATAATCTAAGAATGTCAACTTGTTTCAAATCTCAAATCTAAGAATATCGTGTACTTTTGTAAAATAACATTTTTGTAAGTTTTAAACAAAATAGTTTTCTTTTTATAGATAGTAGAGATATACACTTAAATGAGTTGTCATCGTGTTGTAAGTGAGGGAAGCCCCTATCTTAAAAAGTATAGAAAGTGTTTTTAAGTCTAACACATGTCCTCCTACTCTCACATTCCATCTTTTTGATATGATCATTCTAGAAATTAAGATGAAATGAGGAAGATCTAATTCTACTAATAGGGATTCAAGCAAGAAATAGAGATTCGAATTAGAGAAAATGTTTCGATATTAGGAATATGAGTTTGTTACAAAGAAGGAACTGATTAAAAATTTGATAGATGAATTGTAAAGTAGCTAATACACGTATTTATACAATGGAAATGAGAAATGAATTGAAATGAGTTTTGGGGTAATTTCTGTTATGGGTTGTTCTTGACCTTTTAACTTTATTTGATTACTTGCTTTGACTTTTTTGTTGAATTGCTTGTGATTCATACCAATACCTTCCCTTCAAACATTACTTGTCCTCAAGTTATCACTATTAAGCATCCATATCAAATGAGGGAAATCGAGAAGCAATATCTTCATATAACTCCCATATTGCATCAGCTATAGTGCCATTGAAATCTGGTAAGGTAGCTCGTAGTGTAGGTGGATTTCCTTTAGGTAACTTTAGCTGACAGACATGGAACACTGGATGTATTTACGCACATTCAGGTAACTCCAGCATATATGCTACTTTCCTACTTTATGTATGACTTTAAATGTACAAAAGTATCTAGGAGATAGCTTGTTGTGCTTATCTTTCCTCAAAGTAGATTGTCTTTGAGATAGACCCATGAGTCCAGTACAAATGTTTTGCTGATTTGTGCCTGTCAGCCATGGATTTCATCACATTCTGTGCCATCTCTAGGTGGAATTTGAGCATCTAGATAGCTTCTTCTCTAGCAGCCAATGATTTGTTCACACCTTCAACTTTGCTTTCACCCTGAGTGTATGCAATGTGTGTTGGTGATGACTGACCATAAACTACTTGGTAAGGAGTAGTATTGATGACAATGTGATAGGTAGTGTAATACCAATATTCAGCTAAGGAAATCCATTGGAATCATTCTTTAGGCTTGTCTCCAATCATTCACCTGAGATAGAATTCCAAATATATGTTCACAGAGGTCTACCAATCACTTTATGGGTGGTATGCAGTGCTTATGTGCAGGCTGACTTGTAACAATCCAAACAGCTCCTTCAAGAATTTGCTTAGGAAAGTTGTATCTCTGTCACTCAAAATCATCTTTGGAAACCCATGAAGCTTGTAAATGTTGTTCAAAAAAATGCTTGAGCCATAGTTAAAGCAGTGTAGGGATGGGTGAGTGGAGTGAAGTGAGCATATTTGCTTAACTTGTCTACCACCACCAAAATAATCGATCTTCCCTTTGACATGGGTAAACCCTCAACAAAATCTATGGATATCTCAGTCTATATTTGCTCTGGGATTAGTAATGGTTGTAGTTGTTTAGTTTATGATATATAAAATACAATAAAACATAAAGACATCAAGAGTACACATCGGAAGACTTAAGATCATAACAAATAAATTAATTAACTGAAAGTATGCGTAACGTACCTCTTGCGAATATCAAATCCCTCGAGCAAAGCAAACCAAAGAAGTACTTATTGGTGTAAGAATAATGTCTTACAACCACGTTCTTGTACACACGAATTAACCAAACGAATCAAGCGATTGCTAGATCTAACACAAGTCCTCGTTTAAGAAAAACGAAACCAAACTCCCTTACTTGGGGTGTTCGGCCGAATAAATGGACTAGAGAGAGGAGAGGAGAGATCTAGGGTTAATTCAATGCACAAGTGTATGAAAACCCTAGAACCTACCCCTCCTTATATACTAGTAGGTAAACTTAGGGAACAAGTTTGTGAATTAGGCTTTGTATATGCCCTATGGCCGGCCACCAATGAAAGCCCAAAGCCCAATCCATAACTTTTCCAAGTTTTCCATTTCTAGTCCTTCTCTTTTCCATTTAACGGTCGTTAGTCATTTTTCCGTTAAATACTTAACGATCGTTAACCGAACTTAATGTGTAATAATTAATCGTAAATAAAAACATTAATTATTAACTTTAATTATCATTCGCTAATGTGTGCAATCCCGTGGTCACGAGTTCGAATCCGGACATTCACATGTTTGTAAATATATATATTTCCAACAGCTCCCACTTGGATATGTTTACAAAACGTGAAATGACATTGGTTAGCGTCTAGCAACACGCCAATGCCCCCAGTACAACTCGTGTATGGTTTTCTGGAGAAAAACCAAGTTTGATGATTCATCATCATATTCATCCTTTTATTTCTAATACCATGTTAATAAGAATATGGATGTTACTCATTTCTTAATTAACTATTATGTTTCTCGCTTTATATGATTTAGTAAGATTACTAATTCTTCTGAACAGAAGACCTTGGGTATGGCCATACAAACATCTTAACAATCCTACGAGGGGCCCAGTAGTATTATACTTCAAAATAAATTTGAAGGAAACAAATCCCATTTTGACTACAAGCAGGATTCATAAATTTCGCAACACTTCTGAAAATAACCCTTATAACTACCAGTTACGTGTAGCGTTAGATAGCTTCACAAAAATGCACTACATCCATGACATATCTCTTGTATCTCAAGTCAGAGGATAAATATCCATGATATACTTAATGACAAAGATCCATAAAGTATCATCATGTGGGTGGGATAAGTCCTATATTCAATTCATTGAATATCATCTGAAATTAGTCATGCTACACATCAATATACTTTCAAGTATATTCTAACTAATACTCAGATTTGTCTTAATTCAATATCATTCCCATGTTATTGATTGACAACGGACTATTTAGAATAACTTAAGTTATTCAAGGATTTAAACATGTAAATATAGGACAACATCATAATAAATGAATAACAAACATAACAAAATACTTTATTTCATTTCAATAATAATGTTTACAATATCCTTTATCTAAAATACTTAGTCACAGATGGGCATGAAACTACTAGCTAAACGAAGTCCAAACTTATCAGACAAATGATTAAGTTTTTCACCAGGTAAGGCCTTCGTTAACGGATCTGCTAGGTTATCATCTGTGTGAACTTTGAGCAACTCAATTTCACCTATCTCGACTTGCTCTCGAACATAGTGATATTGTCTAGGATAGTGTCTGGTGCTCTTCATGACTCCAGGTTCATGGGCAAAAGTAATTGCAGCTGAATTGTCACAATATACTTTAAAAGGATTTTCAATCGACGGCATAACACCAAGCCCCGAAACAAACTTCCTTATCCAAACAGCTTCCATGGCAGCCTCAGACGCCGCTATGTACTCACTTTCTGTAGCAGACATCGCAAGTGTTGTCTGTTTCTTACTCTTCCAATCCACAGCACCTCCATTGATGAGAAAAATGTAACCCGTTTGAGACTTCGTATCATCTTTGTCACACTTCCAGGATGCATCGCAGTAACCTGTAACAGACAGTTCTGCTTCTGGATTTCCTCCATACACTATGAACATATCTCTTGTAGCCCTAAGGTACTTGATAATATGCTTAACAGCAGTCCAGTGAATTTCACCCGGATTCTGTTGATACCGACTGGTCAAGTTTTGAGCAAACGCCACATCAGGCCTTGTGCATTGTACCGCGTACATGATAGATCCTACAGCCGAAGCATAAGGAACTTTCTTCATACGTGCCACCTCTGCAGGTGTTGAAGCACAGCCTTGGCTGCTCAAACCATGATTTACTTGCATTGGCAAAAATCCCTTCTTGGAATTTTGCATATTGAATCTCTTCAATATTACGTGGAGGTCTTTGAACTGATCCACATCATGATGATTTTCGAGCTTTCTTTGAGATCATCAGCCACAGTAAATCTCTGGATCACCCTTTATTGTGTTGCCATCATGTGATGTTGTGACTTTTGGACCGACATGCTCACACTTTTGAATCATGACATCTTTCTATCAAAGTAGCGGAAGCCTTACTGGTTCATGATATTTGCAGCAGCGTAGCAGAAGCATAGTATAAAATATCAGAGCCAGGTTATGTAGATATGCACAAGTCATGATTTCTTCAATTGAGTGTGGATGCTGTGAGCATGCGGCTTTGGATTGACTTCTCAATTCTGATCAGCTGCAACCGTCCAAATGTACCTGCAAACAACAGTTAGCAATAAAACACACGAAGGTGTCTTTGATAACTTTCGTTGAATTGAGGTACATGGCTCACGGTTCCCAATTGATCAGTACAAGTACTGCCAGTGATCAGGTAGAATTCCGAAAAATCTCCTTGACAGGGTTTCGCAGCTGCTCTAGCCGTTCTCAAACCGGAACGTCTCAAAGGAGAATAAACTGAGTGAGTGAACCAGCGAATTGAGATTCACTGATTGATGAAAAATTGATTTGAAGACAATCGCGTATTGCTTGAAGAAAGAGTTTTGCAATACGAAGAAAGTTTTATGAGAAAGATCAATTTTCAATCAAAAATACCTTTTGCATTTAAATGATAATACACATTCGATGTGCTAGAGAAAAGTAGAGATTTGCACATCGAACGGTTTTTCAAAAGTATTTTTTTCAATCAGAGATACTTTTTGTGTTTGAAAACATGAGTACACATTCGATGTGCTAGAGAAAATAAGATTTGCACATCGAACGGTTTTTCCAAAAGTATTCGTCAATTCCTTTCCTGGACCAAGGTTGATTCAAGAATGAATCGCCCCATCGTTTCTGTCCAGTTGTCACAAGCTTGATCTTTAGAAAAAAAATCTCACATGTCACCCACCAAGAGCTTGTTTGATGTTCGCTCTAGAAGGATTTCCATCTTCATCGTGAATATTTTTACATATCACTCGAATGTTCTGGCAAAATCACAAGGATGATGAGTAGGACTCTTAATATATATTCTTACTTTCCACATTGTGTGAAACAACAAGTCTTCATTAATTTTGTGTCCTAATGAGATATTGTGAATGATCTCTTGGCTCTAGACTCAATTGTGCATATTTGGTTTCCTATGTCGGAGACTAGGGAGAGGGTCTCCTTCTTCAATATCAACAATCTCTAAGAGAAAGTCGATAGATTATGTAGGTTCCCCGTGAGAATGAAACAAGCCCTTTTAAGAGGAACTTGAGTAGCTTGGGAAGTTTTAGTGCAGTGCTTCACTGGGTCCATGACGTCTTGTCTTTAATACCAGTGTTACCTTGGTAACAACCAGTAGCATATGTATTGAACCCGGTTTCTGCCCTAAGGTTGAATTATTGGAGGGCTATTTCTTTTCACCCTTTTTCACATTCATTTCTTTTTCATTCTTCAACCCCTTCAGTGCTTACCAAGACTTCATTACTAGAACCTTGTTGGGTTTATTCCAGTACTAGATCTGTCTCAGTTCGCACTCTTCCCATTTCTCACTTTTCTCCTTTTTTCATCATACCTAAGGACTCTACACTATCTAGTGGATTGTCCCTGGGTAGATCCCTCTGGCTCTGGCGGGATCGTGGGAACGAATACCTAACCTAACCATCCTTATAACACCATGCATAGAGTAAATTGGTCGGTCTTTTGGTATTGTTCTTTCCTTCTTGAAACCAATTGAAAAATTATTTGGAAAATCAATCAAGGTACTTGTGATATAATATCAAAGCATTTTGTACCTTAATTGTTTTGATCATTTAGAAATGCTCCCCCTCAACATGTGCATATGATATTGAAATTGTTTAGCACATGGAGGCAAGAGTTCTTTGAAATATATTCTTGATCACAATTTCCGTAGAAAAAGCCATTTGAATTTCTTTGGTAAATTCTCCCCCTCAATATGTGCGTAGGATATTTGAAATCATTTTATCACATAGAGGCAAGAGGTTTTTGAAGTACTTTTCACGATTTCCAATAGAAACCATTCACTCCCCCTCAATATGTGCATCGATATACGAAAGAGTTCGGCACATATTAGAGAGAACTTGCACTTTGAATCAAAACGATCATCTTTTATCAAATTTCATATTAAATCACAAATTCTCCCCCGATCAAAAATATCAAACCCTTTGAGATTTTGGATCCCAAGTGATTTAATAAGGTTTGGAAAACATGGGAAAATATGTGCCTTGTTTAAATACTCTTCTGGTTTATGGATAAATGCTCCCCCTCAACATGTGCATTATGTATATTGAAATCGTATGGCACATGGAGGCAGGAGTGCCTTTGAAGGACTAAAACCAATTCCATTAAAATAGATTTGAGATTTAAATCACGATCTCTCCCCCGATCAAAAATTTCAAACCAATTGAGATTTGTGATCCCAATTGATTTAAATCATTTAGAAAATTTTGGGGAAAGACGTGGCATGATTTAATTTTGAAAAATGACAGATAAGGACCAATTATAGACATTAAAGATTGTTAGTGTCAGGTATGATAGTTTTTAAGAGATCTTTAAGTAAAATAAAACAATTTTACAATCAAACAAGAACAGAAAAAAATTTCATTTTGTAAGATCTTTGAGTTTTAAAGAGAATCATACCATGACATAACATTAAATCTTTAGATCACCACTTATTATTGTACAAACGGACCTTTTATGAAGAAATATCGTTTGAAATTATTTTATTTTAAATCACTCTCCCCCTCAATCGATAACCGTAGTCGTTGATTGAGTGACTTAGGTTTTGATAAAAATGAAGTCCGGTGATTTTCAAAATTAAGTCCAATTTATTTTCAAAACAAATATTTTTCCATTTTCAAAATAATATTTTTCAAAAATTGTTTTTAAAAAAATGGTATCATCACAATTATCCTGCACAAAGATATGTTAGGTGGTTGAGAAGCTGCTTCTGTTGTTGCTGTAAGGCTGAAAGAAAACCATCTGCTGAAGCAGTGAGACCTCTTACGTTGCATGTTTTAATGCCAACTCTCCATAGAGGACAAATTACGCTCCGTTTCTTCATTTGATTATGAAGAAAACCATCTGCTGATGCAGTGAGACCTCTTACGTTGCATTTTTCCATGCCAACTCTCCATAAAGGTCAAATTAAGTTCCGTTTATTCATTTGTAGACCCAAGATATCGTTACCCTTTCCTTGCGGCATCCAATCATCTTCAATTGTGGGATCCGGGTCGGGAACATTCTTATATACCAATATACCTGCATTCGTTAGTGAACACACATACATATATATGGTGGTCGACATCACCCAAATAGCAATTGACTAATACAAGTCAATCCAACATATCAATCAGTTCGTATAAAGCATGGATTTATGTATTCATCAAACTCTAATCATCTAATCCTAACAATCATATCCTAGACACCTAGTCCTTCAACATAGGTTAACATCATTTTTCAGTTAAGCATTTAGGATAATTAGATAAGTCCGATAGATGATATAAATTTGAAAACATTCTCCCCCTCAATCAATGACTCATTTTATGAAAAGATTAAAAGCGCGGAAGTCATTGATTGAGTTTGCAAATTTATGAAAACTCCGATACTGGTTGATTTTCAAGCAACTCATTTACCACCATTAAGTTCAAACAAATATTTTTCTGAAGAATTTTAGACGGAAAAATATTTGAGTAGGAACAGCAGTCCTTCGACATACTTTCCTCATTTTTTTTAGGATAAGTGCTCGAAATATTTGAAAATTTTTGGTTTAGCGCAACACTTTCCTTTCTTGAAGAGCGGGTTGCTATCAGAAATAATAGCAATCCATGGTTTAAGCATGGGTTACAGTCTGAAATAACTGCAAGCCATTATTTGACGTCCGGGTTACAGTCTGAAATAACTGTAAGCCATAGTTTTAGACATGTTTTGAAAAAAGAATATTTACACCTCCTGCTCGAACTTCATCTATGGTCCCGTGCCATTATTGAATGACATTTCTAATACCGTAGATGTTATCGATACCAGAAGACATGTCTTGAGAAAAACATATTTTTGGTATTTTTAAGTTTTCTGATTTTTATGGGTTTTTGAAGATTTCATATTTTTCTATTTTGATTTTGTTGGTTTTATATTTTGGTATTTTGCTTTTTAATAAATATTTACAAAGATAGAGAAGATGATATAGTTTAAGAAGATGATGATACGAGTACCGAGATAAGGATGTCAAGCAGCACGTCGTAGAAGATAGAATTCGTCATATCTTAAACTTCCACCACCAAAGCTTCCGAGGCTCCAGAATAGAAGATAGAACATGAGCCTTTGAGAAAGAGACTTTGGCAGCTTCCCCCCAAACCGAAAATACTTTAGCTGAGCAGATTCAAAGCTTTCTTTCAAGCTTCCATTAGCCAGGTGCACAAAGAAGCACACCATTATCATCGATCTTGCTGCTCCTTTTAAGAATAATCATCGTGATTCTTCGTTCGAGGTTATATCATCAAGTAGAACAGCAAAGAATCATCCCACACTTGAATAATCTTCTCAAATTCCTTTTCCACTGAAATCAGAAGCGATCCATTCCAAAAGGTGTCAAGAGAACAATTCCATCAAGAAGTTGAATTGATGCAGTCAGCCTCTTTGTATAATGCTCAAGAACTCTCCCGAATACACTTCATGAGGGGAATGAAAACACCTCCCCATGTTCACATTTTTCTTCCCTGATGATCGTGTATGAAGCTCAAGAACCCGAAGTACACCAATACCCAAGAGCTCTCCCGAATACACATCATGAGGGGAATGAAAACACCTCCCCAATGTTCACATTTTTCTTCCCTGATGATCGTGTATGAAGCTCAAGAACCCGAATTACACACATTCCCAAAGAGAGGATAACTGATAACACCTCCCTCATGTTACACATTTATCTCCCCTGAATATGTCATACTTGTGTACCTCTTTTATCCCCAGAAACTAACTCTTCAATCTCTTCCCCCACATAGTTGGAATTAGAACACTAGAAGCCACGAGTCAAACACTGAGTTTCTCTGCGGTCATGATATTTGTCTTCCCGGGATATCTTCAATCACTTAGAAGAATTAAGTTCGTCAAGTGTACTCGTTGTGCTTTTAGATTTGTGTCTCCTTCCCCTTTGGTGGTTTTGACACTTCAGAATTAGCAATATATTATAAGCCCAGATACTTGAAATATTTTTTAGAAGAACACTTTTAATCTTTGTGAGAATCAACTTACTGAAGAATGTGAGCAAGTCTAATTGGGGATTAACTTTTGGCTTTTCACTCTCCCCCAATTAGTGCTCTCCCTAAACTGACAATCTTTATGATGAATGCTTGAATTAAGAAGAAGTCTTTAGATCGTTAAATGCAACTCGTCTTTAGTCTTCTAACATGTAGCAGAGAATGTAGAACCGACTGTAGACTCGACTTTCTTCTAGATTGTCCATTTGGTGAAATAGAAAGTTAACATCTTTTTCTCACCAAATGCATTCCCGTTAACTTGTAAATAGCAAATCCCCTTAAATCAAATCCCTCCCAATCAAACAAGAACAGAAAAACGTTCATCAAGGAAATCAGCCCCGCAACTAGAAGCATTTTGTCATTTCATCATATCCGCCCATGTGAAGATGTCAACCAACGGCTCTTAGAAGAACACAATTGCTTCGTTAATATGGTAGTCATAATCTGTTTTCTGTTGGTCAATTCTATGATTCCGATCTAGAGGTGGCCTTCAGAAAACACTCTTGCTTTGATAGAGAACTTGATGGTGTGGAACTTTTAAGAGGAACACGTGGTACAAACTTATACACCATCAGTGGTGATCTTCTCTATCAAAGACATGATGAGGATGACCCGACAAGAAGAAGCTCGGTTCTTCCAATAGTTAGGAGCCGTATGACCATTTATTCTCAGATATCAATCAACCATGCAGTATTATCACACTTCTTCTCCCCCTCAAGAATTGCATACGGAGATGCCATTCTTGATTAAGTAAGTGAATATCATCCAAAAGTATTCTATTCACACTTCTCCCCCGCAAAATTTAGCACTTGATGTCGCCATCGTCATTATGATTGAGCAAGTGGAATAAGAAAACAACCAACGGTAGTCCGGTTCACTTGATAATTGAAACCGCATGGAAAAAGCATGAAGCATGTTGATGAGAATGGTCATAAGTGAGAAGATTTCTCTTCTTAAGAAGATAAAGCACACTTAAATGTACACTTTTCTTTTCTTTGAGGAACAAGGCTTGAACTGTTGTGTTCAAACGTCATAAGAAGATTTCTCTTCTTTTGAAGATAAAGCGCACTTAAACGTACACTTTTCTTATCTTTAGAGTACGAGGCATGAACTGTTGTGTTCATACGTCATAATCTCTCTCTTTTCATCATCTCTTGGCAAAACATGTAATCATCACCATTATCATTCAGTAGGCTCTTTGTCGTGACAGCTGATGGAGAAAACCATTATGATGAATTTGACCCTGAAGTAAACTAACCCGAACTCGTGACTTAAACTTGCACATGTGTAACAAAGAGCGGTGCCGAGAGTTCATCCTCCATTGAATCTCTAAGTACTCTATACTCTTCATCCAACCAAGACGTACATCACCTCTTGAAAATCCACAATTGAATGTGACACTGAGCACTACAACGTAACTCCTTAAAGTGATAGTTATTATGTGGTGGTAAGAGCCCAATTCCCCCAAGTGGTAAAAGAAAAGGAAAAAGTCACCCAACAATAACTAGATTTCCAAGTCTTCATTTTTTATAATAAGCTTGAACAAGGATCTTGAAGAATCTTCATCCAACCATCCCCGATACCTTCAGATACTAAGTACACTCGCCCGTGATATTTCACTTCAACCTCAAATAAATAATACTGAATTGACGCCGTTGTCACATCTTCTTGTTAAAAGCTCAAATCTAGCCTCTTTTGACGTTTTAAGTGAACTATGATAATGGTTTTCATCCCGACCATGGTTAGAAGCACATAACCCCGTAAAACCATGTAATAACCAAACTGCCATGATGAATATCCGAACACACATCCAATTCATGAAGTACACCCTTTTATCCCTTCTTCGAAGCAGAAACCGTAGCACTAGCATCAGATAAGATCCCGAAATACGCTTTCCTTTCTCCAGGATGGTTCCATCATTACGGGATTTTACAACTCTATGGTTTAAACCGAGAAATAGTTTCTTTCGCGGGATTTTACAAAACCAAGAATAAACCGCAAGATAGATCCGGAAATGCACATTTCTCTAACCAGGATGTTTCCATTATCACGGGATTTTACAAGTCTATAATTTAAACCGAGAAATAGATTCTTTTGCGGGATTTTACAAAATCAAGACAAAACCGTACACAATGTAAGCTTGAATGTGTTATGAAAACATTGGTTTCGGTGAATATCTGTTTTAGGGGAACATGCAGCGGTTCATCAGTGGTTCATTATCCAACATCAACAATTCTCTATATGTAGACAACTTCACAAACCATACTAAGTCGAGTAATATACACTACTTTCCCCTGAGGTTGATTGTAAAACATTAAAGTACATGTTTCTCCCCCATGATGGTTTTGAACTTTCGGAGGCATCATTAACGTGTACGACCATCAACACGAAAAGTTCTTGTCATAAGCAAACATCTTGAAAAATCATGACGGGCGTTGAAGATTCTTGAAAGATTTTGCTTAGACTGTGAAGTGTCATTGACAGTTAGTGGCATCGAATACTTTGGCAGACACATCATCTACAAATTATGTCGGCTATTGTTGTGACCACATGGAGAAGTAAACACAATACACCAAATTTGAACAACAAGTAGAATTCCCCAGATTTGTTACTTAAGCTTGTACTAATCCTTGTGAAAAGAAACGGTGTACCCAATGTACAAAACCACTTGACGTATCCTCAACTGCGTGAGACACCGAAGTGATAGCTATGTTGTGGGTTAAATGAGAAAGATTGAGAAAGAATCACAAAAGTAACTAAATAGTCAAGTCTTTATCACATCCAATAAACGCCCAAACAAGTCATCTTCGCGGAAGGGTAGAAAGAAAGAAGACGAAATAAGTAAACGCGCCCGGAAAGTCTCACTGCAAATCCAAATACGAAGTACCGTATAAACAACCCCGTAGTCAACTTTGTTCAAGTATCGATTCAAGCCGTAACATAATAGCCTCCGTGAAAATGTATAAACCAATGTATCAACCCGCACAACACAACAAGTCTCAGCATTAACAAAACAAATCTCAACAAATCTCATCATCATCAAGTCTCTTTAAAAAATCTCATAATCAATCAAATATCTTGAAAAGCCCATCCGACCCAATCATGAGTATGGCCCAAACTTGGTTACTTGTAATAATTGAGGCCTAGTTTATGAAAATCAATCCAATCATCCAAGTCGAACGTCCAAATACAATTTATCACACAACTTACTCAATCACGGTCCAAGCCTATTATCAAAACATACAATGAGTCCAACTCTCAACACATATGATCCGAAGCCCATGTAAAAGATATAGCACTTGATCCATCAATCCCATCTCAAAATTCATACAGATTCAAAGTAACACAATGAAATCCAATTCAGCCAAATCACGTTCAAAATACCACAACCTAATCCAATACAGATCAACACGGCCCATTCAAATTACCAAGTTCAACTTACCACTCGGCCCATTCACATATCGTTCACTGAGGCCCATGAAAACACATAAACCGGATTGCCCTAACAATTAGGGAGTATAAAACGCAACATAGCACCCCATAACCCTAAACGTTACTTCACCAAACCCTAAATAATCTCTCAAACTCAGTCCGCCTCTCTCCACCATCACAATAAATCTGTACTCTCACAAAACCATCGCCTCCAATTACACATCAAGTAATCAAAATGGTCCAACAAAAGGAAACCAATCGCCCTTTTTACCATCATCTTAACTCAAGATAACCTCCCACATCAAACCCTAGATTAACTTAAAACGAAACTGCTCATTCCTCTGAAAAATAAACAAAGTGACCTCACCACAGGGATGGTTTGAGGTGAGTGATTCGACATAGCCACAGGGATGGTTTGAGAAGCCGTTAGAACCACAGGGATGGTTAGAGAGTTCTTATGAGACGGCTTCAAAGTAGGTTTTAACATTAATGCTTGTTTTGTTAATTGAGTCAAGAATCGAAACAGTGATATGAACTAACATAATTGTTAAATTCACATCGTTATTTTTCGAATATTATCCAAAGCATTGGATCAATGATGAGATTTGTTCAAAAAAAGATGGACTTTGATAGATTTAGAACAATCATTGAACAAGTTTGAGATCTTGATTGAGTCGTTGCTTGTGATCTGTGATGTATCTTATCTCATTTTTGCGTTTAGATGAAACGTTTAGTACAAAAAAAAAGAGATAAAACTGAGATAAAAAAGATGGTATCTTATTTTAATAAAAGGTCGAGTCTTGGTTAAGAGATAGTGATAAAAGGTCGAGTCTTGGTCGAGGTGAGGCTGAGTTAATTTCCAGTCATCATAACAATCCATCACAATAGGTTTTTGTATTAAGTATAAGACTTATGATGTATTAACTGAAGTCATACAAGTCGCTTCATCTTTAGCAAGTCGCTTCCCTTTTTATGAGTCAAGATGCTTAGATGCTATTAACAAATCGCATTGTTTAAAAGAAAAGGACAACTCGCATGCTCTCTTTTAACAACTCGCATTAAAAAATGCGAGTCCACAACTCGCATATTTAATCTGTATACCAACACGCATCAGGTACTTAGAATCTGGACACGATGGCAACTCGCATTCAAAAATGCGAGTTAAAGACAAAAAGCTCTGACACAACTCGCTTTGACCAATAAAGTTGACAACTCGCATTCCAGCCATTGTATCTGAACATTTTTCCAGTCAACTCGCATGCAAAAATCATGTATGAGCAGCAGACTTATTCACACAATATTGAGACAAGAATTTGTAACACAAAAACTGCTTCATATTGACCAGTTTAGACCTTACGAATCTGGCCAGAATAACCAAGAAAAGCATAAGTAATCAGTTTTGAAACATGAGATTGGTAACCATTTAAAACCAATTTTTAAATAACACACACAGAAGGCAGTTTTAAAACCAGTTTGTAAACGGATTCAAAAACACAAAGCAAACAGATTATGCACGACATGAATCAAACTCGTATTAAACATAACCCACATCAACGCTACATCGAACCTCATCCAAAACAACCCAAACCGCATACAAGAACCAATAAACCGCATACAAAAACCATGAATCGAACCACGAGAATCACCACAAACAACCTAACCTAGGCTCTGGTACCATTTGTAGGATCGTGAATATTATGTTGTTTGATGATTCGGGTGGTCTAGGATGGTGATGATATAAGAAAGCCATTAGAGAGATGAAGAGAGTAGAGAGGATGTTTCTTGAAAGAGAGTTGCTTTACAAAAAGTGAAAGGTTAGATTCCAAGAAGCAACACCCTTCCCTTAGAGGGAAGGGTATTTATAGTTAAAAACAAATACGTCCTCATGTCGGACTGTGGATCAGGCATACAGTGGGTAAAGACCCGTCCTTCCTCCACGATGTTGCACTAAACTAAACTACGCTAATAACTAACTAATAAACTAACAAATAACGTAACTAACGATATGTCTACGAGCTAACTTATGCTAGATAATATTTGGGGTGACCGATACTTCACTATGGAATTTCTAATTCCTAACATTGACAACCAAGTGCATAGGGACATGTGTGGAGTTCATTTACTAGAGTATATAAACAACAAAGATTTCACTTCCTTAACCTATGTGGGATATAAATGTTGGGGTTTGCTACCCACATAAAAACTCCCACTCAAAACTCTCACTCGCTGATGTGTCAGCGGGTGATTGGTTTTTTGTGGGATGTTTATGTGGGATCCACATCCCACAAAAAACCAATCATCTGCTGACACGTCAGCGAGTGAGAGTTTTATGTGGATCTAGACTTTCTCGACTCTTGCATTTCTATCCATTTATGTATTCAATATAGGGCGTTGCTCCTTGAAGCTACTTTGATAATAGTGCGAAAGTTTTAATACGGTTAATAAGTTACGGTGCAATTGAATTCAAATATCTCATGTGGGTTTACACTCACCTTTTCGTTCTTTTTTGCTTGGTTGTGGTTGATGAGAAAAATGGCGGTAATGCAACTCATTTTGTGGTTTTTGAATAACATTCCTTCATGTTAATGAAGAAGGGATCAAATCATTACTACCTAAGTGAGGAACGGGTAGAACTGGTCACTTGGTTTAAAAATTGTCCAAAGTGTGTTTTGAATTCATAATGCCTTCTAACTATGTTTAATTTACAATTTAGAGTATAATTGTTATTCATTGATAGTGCATGAGTTAATGATGATATACTAGTGATTAGTGCACTTTCTTTGTTTTGGTGACAATCGAAGTATTCCCTCCAAATAGTTTAATACAAGCGTTTTTATTTGTTAAATTTCTTTTTTTCTCCATTTAACATTTAAGTGAAGTTTTGCGAATAATAATTGTAAGATATCAAACATTCAAGTTTTTTAGATGAGGTGCACTGGACTCGAACTTTATGTGGTCAGGTGTTTATTTTGTTGTTATTATTAGATGGTAGACTATGGTAGTGGGCTCAAGTCTGATTTGTAAGCTTAGGTCTATTAAGGTTTAAATTTGCTACATTTAGAGTTAATTTCAAAAATGTTTCTGTGGTCTGTCGGGTTTCACGGATATAGTCACTAAACTTTTTCTTTAACGGATCTTCCCCTATGGTTGTGACCCATATCAGGTTTGATCCCTTGACCAAATTTTCCGTTTTTTACCGACTATCGTAACATGTGCAAGTCACATGTTAGGGTAATTTTGTCATTTTACCCATTTAATGCCCAAATTTATTTTAAAACATTTTTTATTCTCTCTTTTCTTTTTTTACTTCTAGGCCTTCTTTTTTCTCATGCTTTCTTCATCTAAATTCACCATAGGCCAACCACCACCACACCTACAACCACAAAACACCACCACCTCCAGCCACCATCCGACGCCATGATTTGCAAACAACACTTTCTTCAAAATCTCTTTATTGTAAAAATGAGTTTTGTAATTTCATGAACTATCTTTTTGAATTGGATTCAGTTTCTGTTAACACAAACTTTTCATATATGGGCTTAGCCCATATAAAAAATAATAACAACAACAGGCCCATCATACTTAAGAAGGTAACGGTAAAAATGGCGAGTGGGGGTGTGTTGAAGCTAGTTACCTCTGGTGACTTTTGGGACAGGAAATGCAAAGAAGTTGGAAGAAGTTAAACTTATTTGTTGAATGAATAATTTATTTATTTATTGTTCAATGCCGGTTGAGAATAATCGAAGGTTAGTATTGGTGCTTATTTCATATTCATTGATCCGGTAAAACCACATATAGTCAACGTTTGCAAAAACCGTTTCGACCTGTCCGGGTTTCAGCTGAACAAGCCGGGTTTCATGTTTCTCTTGTCATTGATGACGTTGGATGAAGCTAGACACTTAACTATGATGGAAAAGAGAGTGAGTGGGTGTTATTATGAGCACTGACGGAACCAGAAAATTAGAAGGTGGGAGGCAATTTTTTTCTACAATAGCAAAAATATGCGGCAAAAAAATTTAAGCAATTTAATTTGAGCAAAAAATTAGAGGAAAATAATAATAATAATACTGTAATAAAAATTGATATTTGAAAGAGGGAAAAAACAGCCTAAAGCAAATGTTGTACCATCTTTCGCCTCTTTTGTTTTAGCTTATTATTATTTTTCATATATATCCGATTACCTATGTCATCTTCCTCGCCCAATGGCGGACCGAGCCGTAAATTTAAAGTTGTTTCTTGATTCGGTTAAAACGATAATATCAACCAGTTAATGAGTCAGGCCGGATCAACCATATATTTTGTTAATTTCTAATGTTTAGCAGTAAATGTTATAAAAGTCTCCTAGCATTCATTTATTATATTAGGACTAAGTTCAAGATTAAAATAACTACCAGTTATGTACGTAATTTGTTTGAATGTACCCAGAAATAAGGTGGATATGCTAAGGGTTATGGTACACAAAAGTTACTAAAGTTTACAAAAAATTTGTCCTAAGGTAATATAGTTTTATTTTGTTCATCTAGGTTACTGAACTTTGAAACTTTGTTCACTCAAGTAACTGAACTTATAAAAGTGAATGTTAAGGTTACTGAACTTTGAATTTTGTTCACTCAGGTTACTGAACTTATCAAAAAATATACATCCAAGTTACTCGGACTAACACTGAATTTTCGAAGTGTATGCTTACCGAAAGTTTAGTAACCTAACTGAACAAAATGAAACTATATTACCTTAGGACAAATTTTTTGTAAACTTTAGTAACTTTTGTGTACCATAACCCATATGCTAACCAACTAGGTAAGTATTTAGATAAAAATAACAAATGAGGTTCCACACTTTAAAAAAATAATATGAATAAAGTAAAAATAAAACTTTTGTCCTTAAAACAAGAGCTAAAGAAAAAGTAGGATAAAAAGGTTGCACAAAGTACAACTCACAAGACCATTACACGGTTTCTTTTCATCTTCTTCCTCCTAATTCTTCAACATACCACCGCAATTCTCGCTAGCACTGCAACTTCATCTCTGTCCTCACCAACCCATTTCTTTCTTCTTTTTCTTCAACTAGCTTTGGGTGGAGGGCACTTTCAGTTTTGAGTGGAGGGCACCGAGATTCAAGTTCACAAATTAACCTTACAAAATATGATTTTTGAAGAAATCATGGGGGGCAGTTGCCCCCCCCCCCCCCCCCATTCTCTACATACATCCGTCCCTGATTATGAGCATAGGTTGCGGCAATGTTTTGAAAATCGGGTTTATAATCGACCCGGTTGAGTCACCGGTCACCGGGTCAATCCGGTTTTCCATTAAAAAATATAAAAAAAAAAGATAACCGGGTCAACCCGGTTTTTATAAAAAAATTGAAAAAAACTAAACCTGGCCTGGTTTCGAGAACCGGGTTGACCCGGGTCACTCAAAACCTGGTGGGTCTAACCGGTTAACCTGGTTTTAAAAACCCGGGTTATTTTGACCCGTTTTTTTGCTCGGAACCGGTCCAACCGGTTAACCCGGTCGGGTCGACCCGGGTTTCAAAACATTGGGTTGTGAGGCCCGAGTATAGTGTAATGGAAATAAAAATTAAGAGGTTCGCGTTATCTTCATTCAGGTTATCTTCTCCAGCATTTTGTGACTGATCTTTGACAATGGTAGTACTCTAAATGTGACAATCTATAGAAAATGACAATGTGATGACCAAAAAAAAAAGTGTAATTTACATTTTCTTCTTCGTTAATCAAATTGGCTTGATGTATCATATCGTATGAGCAAGACCCAGAGACCTCATCTGTATGATGTTGTATAAGTATACTTCCTTTGTTGTTTCTTAATATAAGCGTTCATTTAGCATCTAGGAGAACATTTGTGAATAAAATCAATAGGCTATTTTTATGCGCCTGATAAAGTTATCCTTTGGAAACTACGATAGTTTGGTTTCGGTGAACAGGACTTAAAATTGTGTGGGTTTGGTGAGACTTTTGGTAGGGCGCGTGAGGATGACACATCTACCAATTTCGGATAAATCTGTTGACATATTTTCGTTACTACATTGTAACTGAAAGAGTTTTAGATTGACAGGAGTATGGGACGAGGCTGTCCCTATGTCTCTTGATATCTTCTCTACAAATATAGGCAACCAAGAAGGTCGTCTCGAATCACCCTAGTCGACTCATCTGTTAGTCACATTGATGACATTTGTGGATCAGTTTGAATGGCACATTATGCATGACTGAGCTGTGCAATTTACAAGCCTAAAGTACTAAGATGTGTTCAATAGAGCCATTCGTAAAATCGGCAGATAAAAATATAAGACGGTGATATTTTATAGTTTTGTACATTTATTAGTTCAAAACAACGAAATGAAAAACCAAACAAATATTTTTATTAACATGTATGCTATTCATTTACTATAAGTTCCATGGTCTTTTATTAAAAAAATTTACACACCTACATGTTGGCTTGCATTTCGGTACACCATTTATTTGTTCATTATAGAGTTTAAATACGGTTATATAGTACACAACAATCATTTTGCGGTGTAAATAAAATCTTGAATAGAAAGGGAGAGCCAATATAATTATTGTATGGTGTGATGAATATATGGTGGGATGGTACACTCACAACAACGAATAGCCAAATAATAAGGGAAGCGAAAAACAACGCAACACGTAATTATTTACCAATTTGTATATTTAATAAAAACAACTCAAATGATATCTAATGGAAATCAAAAGATAAAAAACATGATTTATTTAAATCAAAAAATTAAAGATTGATCCATATGAGAATTGAACCGTAGGCCTCCAAGTATGAATACCTTCCACTTACCAAATGGACCACTATCCATTCATGATTTTTCTCTTTCTTGATCTATTTAACATAAAAGATGGCTCAAGTCACAAATGATCAGTTTTAGTGGCACTTTTTGAATGATTGAGTTGGACAATAATAAGAGCTTCAAGGATCAAACTTATATGTGCTCAATAGAGACCTTACATGGAGAACCATGACTTGATTCATGTTTGTAACATGTCAGGTACGGGTTCGTTAAGTTCATGAACATCGGTGAAACGTTGAGATTAGAATGAAAACCAACTGCGAAAGGGCTTTCTTAAAATATGATTATTGTTTTTGATCTTTTTATGCTATTACATTAAAAAAATATCCAAATAACAGTAACTATTAGTCAATTGAAATCAAGAAAGATGATAAGATTACTTTATTTTATTTGTTTAGATAAAACATTCCCAAACCTAAAATGAATATTAATGAAATATTATTCTGTGCACGTTACAACATGTTTTCTAGCAAATATTAGAGACTAATTTATAGCTAAGTTATTATATATGTTCCTTTGAGTTTGTTCGTTTACGAGGTACAATAGAAGTTGTCAAAATGTGAATTATGCATTTTATACTCAAATCTTAATTGATGATGTCTACGTTCAAAATGCATACAAAATACAATGATGAAATCTAATTTGAGCAAGCATTAAAATGTTAATGTTGCCTCAGCTAGGAATTGAACATAGGTCCTTTTGTATAGAAGAAAGTATTCTTACCAGCCGACCATCTTAACATTCAAGACTGTACTTCCAAATTAATATATTTATCCCAAAACCATATCATTTCATTACACAAATATTATTTGGGTAAATATGGAACCATTTTTTGATACACAATAAACTATACATGGGCTTAGCCTAACTAAACATAACAGTCCCAAAACGGTATTTATTTATTTTTTTTTATTCTTTTTTTACAACCTACACCACCTATCTTCAGCGAAACTTGAACCCACAACCTCTAGGTTGATGTGCCACTCAAGAGGCCTTTAGTTCCAAAACGTTCATTTAAGTTGGGTTAATTCTTATGTTTATTTGTTGTCGGAGAAAACCCTTATGAAACCAAGCATAACCTTCGTTTATACCCATTTGGATTTGATGAAATCAAGGCTATTAAGATCGAGATTGTATGATGGATCATTTTTATCTTTGCAATATTGGATCGAAAATGAAAGATCATACTTAAATGTTTGATTGTATTATTCGTATTTAAAACCGATAATATAAAAAATTATGAAAAAAAATAGTTAAAAAAGTTATAACATAATGTAACCGAAACTCACATGGGTTTAAAATACAAATTTACATGATCGGTGATTGAGAATGATTTATCTTTTAATCAAGAAGTCTATATATTTTGACGCTAATGTGACACTAAGTATTGCTCATGCTTGTTTTATTGTTCCACTTTAAAAGTATACATTTGTTTGTAGTTTTTATGTTCAAATAATTTGAAGGTAGTAGGATCGGATAAAAATCTTACAATCTTATGAGGTAAGATCGAGATTCTAAGTAAGATCCGTATCTTTAAATATCATATATAGGATCGACCCGTTTTTGCCTTGTAGGATCGTAAACTTGTACAATCTTAACAGCTATAGATGAAACCGTTTCAACATATAATATGCTTGTATGTTAAAAAAAATATCACGAATACTAATACATGTTTTGCTCCAAGACTTTATTATTCACCGACAAAACTTTAAAAAACACGAGATTGTATCATAAAACATAGAGTTATGTATTGACATTTAAAAACTTTTGGTTAAAGGTTTCAGCAGGCGATATCTACTCAAAATATAACCAGAAATCTCTTTCAATCAAAACAAATATGGATAGAACCTATAACATGGGATCATAATACAAGTACTGCTCGGTTATTCCCACTTTTTAGGTTCGTTAATATTCTTGTTGGTTGGAGACTTTTTTGGTTCATCGTGTTATCACTCTGGGTTTACATACAACTACGCTAATCTTAATAAAAAGTGCAATAGATGTACGGGGTTCCAAGTTAATGCTAGATAAAAAGGATTTCCGTTATAATGTTTTTGGTTCATAACTACTTCTCTTACTACTGGGCGCTTACCGAACCAATTTTTATTGGGGAGATTTTTTAGCTTACTACACTTAGTTAAAAACAGTTCACATAATGTTTTTCAAAAAATAGAGGAAAAACATTAAAAAAAAACAAGATTGATTTCAATGGATTCTTTGGGGATTGAATCACAAACCTTAGTAATAGCCGGGAAAAAATAAACTATCAATTCATATTTTTAGACATGCGATTATTTATCTTTGTAAGGATATATACGATTCTCTCGATTAAAAAAAACAGATGAAAATATAAGACGGCGAGGTGTTTTGGAACATTATTTTTAGACATTCCATGCAATTATTTACATTTATTTAAAAACATCCGAAGTGAAGCGATATTTTTCGACAAAATGAAATAAAAATTTATTTATTTGAAAAACGTCACAACAAAGTGTGCAAGGAATAGAACCGTAGACCTTAAGAATAAGTTGCACTTCATTTACCAACACACCACCTCGAAATACATGATTCATGTCTTCTTATATCTAATTAACCGAGTACTTGTTACTTCGTATAACACAGCAACAAATAAATTAATATTTAACTGTAAATCCTTAATTTGATTTGACTTTCTTCATTTTGGACCAAGCCGGGTTTCGGCCGGACTTAGCCAAGTTTAGCCGTATAGCGACCGAACCTAGCCGGGTTTAGCTGTATAATGACCGGTTCTAGCCATATTTATCCGTATAACACTTTGTATTCGATTGCGCAATGAGGTATCCACTTTGTATTTTGGGTTCAGAAACTGATTAATGCAAAACTACATTCATCTCGTTTAAGGATACAAACGAACTTGGTTGCAAAAACTTAATATTGTGGCTATTGTTTGACTAAGCTTACGATGGCAGGACTTTAAATGTGAAAGTTTTAATGAAGATTTATCATCTTGAAATTCACCAAAAATATAAACGGAAGAATGATATAAGAAGGTAAGATATTAGTTTTGTACATGTAGTAAGAATCAACCTTTGTTTGTCTTTTTTTGATATTTTTTGTTTGAATGTAATACTATGTTTGCGAAAAAAGATATAAAAAAGTAAAAAAAATGTTAAACATATTTAAAAATAATATGCAAAAGTGAAGTGAAAAAATAAAAAAATCATTCTCGTTTGTTATGTTTGAAAATAAAAAAACACACTTATTTTATTTCTCTCCCACCTGTAGTCTAAACTTTAGACTCTAAAGTGACAAGAAAAAAGAGGGGAGAAGAGAGAGGCTGAGAATCGACCTATAAACCTCCAAAATCAAGTCATATGCACATTACCAGCCTACCATCCCACCATACCGGATTTTTCTCTTGCTCTATCTATTTAACATAAACTTTTCCACACGCACAAACTTTTTACATCTGGGCTTAGCCCATATAATAATAACACGAGGCCCATATCTTTCAAATCCTGGTTATATTTTTTTTATCGTAGACGTATAATAATTGGCTAAAATTATGTCATTAAAATTAAGTAAACATCTAATTATATAACTCCTAAAACTTTTAAAGTATACTGATGCTGAATATATTGAATTGAACATTGGTAGCTTGGTATGATAACCCTTGTAATGTTGTCCCGTATTTGTATCTTTCCCCTAGCTTTTTCTAGGGTCATTTATATATACTTTCGCTGGGCAAAATAAGAACATTGGTAGGGCGAGGCAACCAATAGTCCAAGAGGGGCTCGAGTGTCACCTGTTATACCACAGTTACCTCATATCTTAATCACATGGGTGTCAATGGACATTTGGATGAGTTTGAATGGAACTTTGTGTATGATTGAGTAGTCTAATGTTAAGAGCTTAATGGAACAAGCTCATATATGCTCAATTGCAACCTACTTGGAGGGCCATGCTTTAATCTATTTTTGGTACAAAATTATAGTCATTTTCCAGTACAAGATTACTAAAAAAATGTCAAGAATTATATACTAATTTTTGTGTTCATTGTTGCTGATAATTTTTTTTTTTTTTTTTTTTTTTTTTTTTTTTTTTTTTTTTTAGAATCAACTATGTCGACAACCATGAAAACATAGTACTCCGTATTTGTATTAACATGTATGATCTCATTCGCTATAGAATTGATAGGTCACTAGTTTTACAAACACAAGCTATAGAGAAAGAGATAAAGGCGGATGAACAAGTTACACACACAAACACACGTTAATAATAATACGGTTTAGGCGTAGAAAGTGAAAGAGAGAATAACTTGAACAACCAACCCTCAAGTGAGGGTTATTACATAGTATTTATAGGCAAGGAGCTAGGGCAACACTCCCTCTCCTTCTCTATTCCTTATTGGGCTTGGGCCTAAGCTCATGGCCTTCTACATAAATGCCATAATTAAGCTAACTATTACATATTAATTACTAACACTTGATTAGTGTTTAGGAGTGATTCCAACAATCTCCCCCTCAAGTGTTGGTGATCTAAAATGGTGAAGGCGTTGATGTAATAGTAGCTTTGACGTCTTCTGACATTCTTCTTTCTTGTGAGAAGAATTGTCTTGGTACGGACAATCTCTCCAGTGTAGAGAAATTGTCTACTTCGAACAGTTATGCTTTGACGTCATCTTTAACTTTGTTCTTTGATCGATGTTCTTTGTGATGAAAGTGATAGTATGTTGTAGTCTGCATCAAGTCTGCTTCAGGTCTGCTTCGCTGCTCCAGTGTCTCCACGTCATTCTTCAACATGCTCACACGCTCTTTGATGTTGGATTTCAGTAACTGATGAAGTTCTCTAAGTCTTTTAACTTTGTAGATTCTTTGATTGACGAAGAATCATTTGACTGTTGTGTTGCTTTAGGATAGAACTTCCATTAGTGATGATGTTGGTGTGAACATGTGAAGAATCTGCACGATCATTCCGCTCCAGTGCTTCCATAAGAAGTAAACATAAAAACGGTTAGTAATAAGCGGATTCCGGCACTTACAAGTTTGAACTTCGAGAGAGTTAACAGCATAGTGTGAAAACTCAACTCTAATTCTTACAAAGGCCGTTCCTGAACCGGAGTCCCACAAGTGAGATAACACGATGTACCGAAGTACACCTACGGTTCAGATGAGTCGCTGAGGTACACCGAAGCATCACCTCACGACTATAGACCGTTTGAGACACACTAAGCGTAATCCACGGGGAGTTACCGAAGTGACCTGCTGTCAGGGCTGTTTGATGTTGACCCTGGCAGGAGTTTCCATTCAATCACTGAGGATCACAGATGTGAACCTCTCATAAATCTTCTCGACAGATTGCTAAGATCTGTGAAGGACTCTATATGAACCACTGAATCACTGATGATCTTATTTGTTGATCAACGAGTGATGAAATGTCAAGTGTTCCTAAGAGATCTTTTGATGAATCTCGTGGCTCTAGACTTAATTGTGCGTTTTGGTTTTCCTGAGCGGAGACTAGGGAGAGGGTCTCCTTCTTCAATATCAGCAATCTCTAAGAGAAAGCCGATAGATTATGTAGGGTTCCCTGTGAGAATGAAACAAGCTTCTGTTGAGAGAAACTTGAGTGGCTAAGAAGGTTTAGTGCATGCGTCACTGGGTCCATGACGACTTTTAATCTTCAATACCGGCGTCATCAGGTGACAACCAATAGCATATGAATTGAACCCGGTGTTTGCCCTAAGTTGAATAATCTGGAGGGCTATTTATTTTCACCATTTACTTTACATTTCTTTTTGATTCTTCAACTCCTTCTTTCTCCGATTCTCATTTTCTCCTTTTTACAATCTTTCCTAAGGACTTCTAACACTAACTAATGGTAGTGTCCTTGGGTAGATCCCTCCGGCTCTGGCGGATCATAGGACGGTTATTCCTAACCTTAGTCACCTTATATCTCCATGACTAACCTATGTTGCCATAAAACCATTTTTTACCACTAAAAACATTGAATCTCTCACAGTGTTTTTAATGAAAACATTTTAGTACCACTGTAGAGATATGATTTTGCATAAATACTCCCCCTCCACATGTGCTTAATAGTTTTAACGGTTAAATGCACAGTGAGGAAAGAGCGCGCACATTTTGAATTGATCAACTCAAGATAGACAATCCCCCGCGAGATACGGTTACGTTGCATAGTTAAAGAGTTGCATTGTCAGCTTTTAGGTGACAACTAGCTCTAATAAATATCTTGAAGGTGTAGACAAACCTCGAAAGGTTGTCAAACCCGTCAAAGTTCATGTCTACCAAGAGTTTCTCGAATGGTACATTCTACTAGGACAAGTCCTTTGCGAGACACGTTTACATCACTAGCGAACTAGTTTGAAATTATTACCCGTCCCGGAAAAGTCTTTTCAAGTTACTAACAGTTAAGGATTTCGTCAATTCGTTGGTTAAGTCTATGCACACGAGAAAGTAACAAACATATTTCTTATCACATATTTTCTCCACCTCAAAAATGGCATATAAAATGTTATTTTTGAAATGTTTTGAGAATAAATATGACAATTTCGAGTGTTGCGGGAAGAGTGACACAAAGAACGTTTTGTTGAACAAAGTTTTAAGTCAAATACTCCCCCTCAACAAGTGATATAAACGGTTGAGGTTTTGAAAAATCATAAGGGGAAGTACTTGTTCTTTTGAGCAAAACCTTGAAAATTGAACGGTTTGATAGGTTTAACTCAAAAGTAAGAAGCTTTCGCTCCTTTTATAAGGATTGTGGCACTGAAGCGTACCACAGGGTCCTTTCTTTACAAGAACGGGTTGTACACTGTTATGTGTGCACAAGCCATTCACATAGTTAATCATACATCCAAAATTATATGAAGGAAACAATTCAAGGGGTACCAGGAAGTGCAGTGATGTTCCCAGGAGTGCGCACAGGGCGTTGAACGCCGGTTATGTTAATCCTGGGTCGACCACCAACATAGCTCTCCAAGCGTCTGAACAGATCCCTTCTGAACAACCGTTCATCAATCATGGTGATGATCCTTCTCACATTCCTCCGTTCCTGAGAATTCCATCGCTTAGGGTTCCCAATGTTTTCACGTATATCCTTCAATCGATAAGCTAATCCGTCCCTAACCATTTTCGGAGTATGATCTCCAAATTTGTGAAGCTCACTACACGTCATCAAGCAATTGCGATGAAGTTCACTGCTATAAACGACACCAAACGGTTTGCTGATGAGCTTTAATTGTGATAGCTGGTTGATGTCGGGAAGATCAAGCTGCGGTGGAGTGAAGTTGACACGTGTCTGATATGACTCAACGGCAAGCTGGAGATCTTCAACACGTTCTTTTATAACTATGCGTCTGATGAAGATGAGCAGTGACTTGATGAATTCACGTTGTATTTCTGTTGAGAATTGTCTCATGCGACCTTGTACTTTGGCAAGGTACATGTCTTCAATATCATTGAGAGACAAATTCTCAAAGTCAGCTTCACAGAATGCATAATCCCTTTCATCCTGTCGTTTGACCACAATCTTCTTGAGAAAGGTGTAGTCCCATTTGGATGAAAGACCAACATGTTGGATGGCAACGATGTCTTTAGTACTATACACTGCATGTTGTGACTTCTGAACCTGGCAGCTTCGGTAGTAGATTCGTCGGCGTTCTGGCCAGTGATGAATCCCATACAATGCATCTCGGTCGTATGCTTCCACTTTGTCAGAGAACAAGTGATTGGCACGTTCCTCAATGGCTATGCAGTTTAAGTAGACAGCTGCTGGGAATGGAAGTGTCAAGGATGTAGCATATTTCCTTGAACCATCGCCACCATGGAGAAGAAATTCCAGGTCTTTGTTGAAGAAATATCGGAAGGAAATCCGTGGTTCATCTGGTTGGCCAATGGTCGGTAGAGGTTTGGTCCAATCGGTGTAGTATGGAGGGTTGTCCCTTTTTGTGAAGTCAATGTTTGCTTCCGGGTTGAGCCAATCCATGTTGTTAGACATGGCTCGAGCAATGTTATCAAGGTGATATTCGACCTCGAGAGCACTTTCAGAGCTGTCTTTTAGAAGTTGAAGTGCTTCATTCTTGATTCGCTTCAGCTCAGATTTCGTCATTTTCTTCACATGGAACTTTTATTGCAAAACTTTAGCATGCTCCAATGTAGAACCTTCGATCAGATTTTGACCTTCATCAGGGTAGGGAGTTTGATCGACAAGTGTAGAGAACCATTCAAATTCTTCGGTTTTATCGTCATCAAGCCATGATACGACGTCATGCTGAGTCGTCTTCTTTTTCTTTTTCGAGGGCCTTGATGATGATTCTGGTTTTTGCACTTGTTTGGGTGAGGTGGGTTGTTGAAGGGGCTCACGGACTTCCTCATCGTCACCACCCGTATACTCAAAGTGGTCACCAGTTTTCTGAGTCTCAGGCGGCAACTCAGAATCCTGAGGTTTATCAGTAGAAGTTCGAGTAGGCGGCCTCTGTTGAGCAGGAGTTCTTTGTGGAGGAGGTGGCATCGAAGAAGATTCACCAGACTGTTTCTGACGTTTAGGTGCAGAGTCCTTGTCTTTATCCTTATCTTCATCGTCTCTGGGACGTTTCAACTTTTCAGCTTCAAATCTACAAGCTTCTTGAAGTTGGTAGTCTAGCAATGCTTGAAACAATTTTGCTTCTTCTGAGTTGAACATTGCAGATCGTGGCGACATTTTTGTCACGAGCTTGGCCACCAATTCATTATTAGAGAAAACTACCGGATCGGTTGGATTGATTGTGACGGTTAAGGGCGTTGATCGGATAGTTTGCTTGGCGATCTGCATCAGATTTGGATAAAGTTGTCTGGTGAACAACTCCTTTGTGACTTTAGGAACGTACTCCAGAAGGTACTTTTTCATGTAGCCTTCTATCATTTCGTTCAGTTCCTCCTGACGGTGTTTTTGCACGAATTCCTGAACAAACTTCCTTTCCTCTTGCATCTTTTCTTTCTCGTCATACAGATGATGTATGTGATCAGCAAAGAAATTTAACTTCTTGTTGAGAACGTCTTTCTTTCTGACTTGTTTGACAGCATTCGCTATTCGTTTATGTGTATGAGAAATCCAAGATCTAGGTGGTTTCTTCACAGATTTGGATGATGATTTTGTTGTCTTCTTGGATGGTGGTTGTGATGAGTGGGATGAAGAATCTGATGATGATGAAATGTGAGGAGACTCTGGGTCCTTCGGTGGTTCGGAAGTTTCCTTCTGTGCACGTGTAGGACTTTCCAGAAGAAACGTATCATAATCAGCATCTTTATCTTTCTTCTTCTTATCAGTTTCCGGTTCCTCAAAATCATAGACAATTGTATCCTCTGTAAGCTTTTGCTGTTGCTCAAGAGTGGTGGCACCAGCTCCCTTATCGGGTCGATTAACCGCATCAGGAGTTGGTTCAGAGTGGGCAGCACCACTTGATCCACCGGGTCCACCCATTTGCTCTTTAGCAAATTCTTCAACCTTATGTTCATGTCTAAGTTGTTTTATCTTCTTTCTGTAAGTAGTCTCCAGTTGCTCTTCTTCACTTTCTGAGCTTTCATCATCATAGGGTACAAGTACAGGAGTCTTTCCTTTACCCTTATCAGCTTGAGGACTTGGAGGTTTTGGTACTGTTGGAGTGTCAGAGATATCTTTTGCAGTTTCAGAATAGTGGACCTCCTCGTCTGATTGTGTTTCTTCAGAACTTTCGTCCCGAAGCTGTAGTTTTGGTTCAGGTTTGGGAGTTAGAATAGGAATAGCTTCCTTTGCGGGAACAATCCTTTTTCTTTGAGGGTTCCTTTTGGGAAACTTCCTTTGACTTTCCGTACTTGCGGCACTTCCAGCACTGCCTCTTCTGGTCCTCCGAGTAGGTGTCCCAGAAGCTTTTTCATCAAGGTGTCCAACTTTACCTTCTTTAGCTGCTACCCGATACCTTTTGTACGTTTCCAGCTTTTTGATTTCCTTTGTAAAAAGGTGATCGGGCAACTCAGCTCCCTGTTTCTTCGTAGACGATTCTTTGATTCTGACAGATAAAATGGGCTCAGCCAAGATGTCATGATTATCTGGGTCATTGAGTCTCCTGGGGATATCAGGATGAAGTCCAAGAGCTCTCTGGATCAACAGCTTGGTGTATCTGACATAGGGAATTTTGGAGCCGAGCTTCTTATGAAACAACATCATGTCCTCCCATAGCAGTGCTTCAATTATGATGTCCTTCTTGTTGATCAACGACCAGAAAATTTGCAGTTCCATGAGCTTGGGATGCTCATAGCCACTGTCACGACCCGAGACTGATTTGGTGATGATTATATAGAGTGTTCTCCATGGTTGAGGAATATTCTTCAGCTCCACGTGCGAGTGCTTAGTAATGATTCCGGCAGCTTCATCATAACCAATATCTATCAAGAACTGCAGGACAGTCTCTTCAGTGGGGGTAGCAAAGAAGTCGGTTTGGGCGATGTTTGGAATGATGAGAACATCCCGTAAGTCATCAGGCGTGATAGTGACTTGCTTGTGATTAAGAGTCACATTCACAGCATTTTGACCAGTGATCCTCTGCATAGAATCCCAGAATTGTTGTATGTAGACCTCTGGAACTGTGGCAGAGTGTGAGAGCATATTCTGGTAGGGATGATTCCTGAGAATATCCACCGCAATAAGACAAGATGATTCTGAGCATGTTAGGGTGGCAAAGTCAACCCTAAGGTTGTTCTTTCCAAGCTTTCTCGGATAACCTTCTGGAAAGATATCAGCAATAATAAGAACGTCTGGTGCATCCACATTCATTTGTTCAGCCATGTCGTGATCTGAAATAACATTAGCCAAAAGAACCAACATATCGAAAGACATAATGTTAGTCAACAGAAGGTTTGATTGTCTAGTTATTGAATGTATAGTGTTAATGATTGTTACGAGTCTTTAGTCACTTGTTTTGTCCAATAGTCCAATGACGTCATGAAATGTTTCGTGAGTTAGTTAACTTTAAGTTTTAAAGTTTATGTTATCACTTATAGATCACAATGTATCAAACGATTAAGTTTATTAGTGACATTATTGGATTCGTGATGATATGATTAGTTTATTAACAAGTTTGTACACGTAACAAATCATAATGAAGGTCAATCAAGGCTTAAGCGTAGGAATGACAAAGTTACGCGTAAACAGAAGTAGTATACGCGTAGACGAAAGCTTATGCGTAGGATCCTAACTTACGCGTAGGAAATGTTACGCGTAGGAAAACGGGACCTTATGCGTAGAGCTTACACGTAGGCGTATAATAACCTTACGCGTAAGGCTTACTCGTAAGAGCAGACCTTATGCGTAGAGGTCACTGTTTACGCATATCCTTCACAGGATACGCGTAGTCCATTGTAGAACCTTACACGTAATTGTTATGCGTAGGATTATTCTTACGCATAACTTGACTACGCGTAGGGTAATCCTTATGTGTAGAGTTGCAAATGACCTTGATTCTGAATATTATGCGTAGCAATGCCTGAAATAAGTTCATAAAATCATCAAAATTAACACAAAACATCATTTTATCAACAAGTTATGTCATGAACATTCATAAAACAGTTATGCGTAGAAAGTCATACGCGTAGGTCAAAACCCTAAGGGGGCGTTTGGTTCACTTTTTTTAAAAACGTGGATTTAAAAACCTGGAGTATTTTTAACATGGAGGTGTTTCAAATGGTGGGGTTAAAAATTCGAAAGCATGTTTGGTTGACACAAAATCAAATTTGAAAAAAAAAATCACAAAATCTATAAAAAAAAGGTTTATAAAAAAATTTATAAAAAGTTTATAAAAAGTTTTATAAAAATGTTTATAAAAAGTTTTATAAAAAAATCACAAAATCTATAAAAAAAATTTATAAAAAGTTTTATAAAAAAGTTTATAAAAAAAATATATGAAAAAAGTTTATAAAAAAATATAAAAAAAGTTTATAAAAAAAATTATAAAAAAAGTTTATAAAAAATTTATAAAATTTTTTTAAAAAAAGTTTATAAAAAAAATTTATAAAAAGTTTTATAAAAAAGTTTATAAAAAAAGTTTATAAAAAAAATATATAAAAAAAGTTTATAAAAGCAAATTATAAAAAAAAGTTTATAAAAAATTTATAAAAAAATTTTATAAAAAAATTATAAAAAAACTTTATAAAAAAAGTTTGTAAAAAAAAGTTTATAAAAAAAAATATAAAAAAAGTTTATAAAAAAAATTATAAAAAAAGTTTATAAAAAATTTATAAAAAATTTATAAAAAAAGTTTATAAAAAAATTATAAAAAAACTTTATAAAAAAAGTTTGTAAAAAAAGTTTATAAAAAAAAATATAAAAAAAGTTTATAAAAAAAATTTATAAAAAAATTTTATATAAAAAATTTATAAAGAAGTTTATAAAAAAAGTTTTCACAAAAAAAAAAAAAAAAAAAAAAAAAAAAAAAAAAAAAAAAAAAAAAAAAGGTCCAAACCATGAAAACCACTGAAAACCACCCTCCATGAGTGGTTTCTTAAACCCTCATTTTTTTTTTGGTCAACGCATTTAAAACCCGGTTGACCGTCCAACCAAACACCGTCTTTAAAAACCAACGAAATACAAACCAACGAAAACCGCCAAAAAACGGCGAACCAAACGCCCCCTAAGGGTTAAGATTTACGCGTATGAAATTTAACCATGGGATTTGCACCAAACAAAATCTGGTAGGTCTAGAGTGTTGTTAGAGTGTTTAGGCCAAGTATTAACATCTAATTCGCTGTGAATCGAAATTACCCAAAAGTGTGAACTTTAAACCCTAACTTCAAATTGTCTAACAATCATTGTTTCTGGGTGGTTAACAACCATGGAAATCATCAATTCAACCTCATATGACCATAACCCAACAATCTTTTAGACCAAAACACTTCACATTTTGAAAAACCCAACTCGACTCATAAACCTTAATTTTCAAAAATCATTAATACGTGTTTCTGGGTGGGTTTTGATGGTTAAAATGGTATCCTTGATGTATAAGAAACGTTTTGACACTATCCATATAACCAAAAACACACACACAATGATTATGTGTTCATACGCTTATGCGTAGAACACATAATCACGCGTAAAACAATTTTTAGCCGTTGGATTTGCATGAGATATAAAACCTTAGCTTAAAAACATGTTAAGATCATTAAAACACTTACAAAATGATGATCAAAACAACGGATTTCTTGGTTCAATCTTAGGCGTAGGATGAATGTGGCTGTGTGTATTAAATGTGAAGTAAAAAATAGGTGGGAGGTGTTTTTATTAAAAGTAACTTTAACATTTTGACAGTTTTAGTCCCTCCACCTTTTCCTTTTTCAAACAAAGCCATTTAACTTCCATTTTGGTTACCAAACAAAGGTTTTTAAGAAAGAAACTTGACGACACTTCCCCTCGACTCTAGAAAATAATGAAAGGTTATTAATTTTAGTCCGAGGAGTGTCATTGAACCAGAAAATTCACCACCATTGTTACAAGAAACAACCGAGATAAGATAACATGCAAGTACACAGATGTTATGAAACAGTTAATAGATTATTTTCTCCCCCTCAACACTTGATCGGAAAAATACTGAACTTTGAAAGATTAAAGTGTTGACGGAAGAACTTTACTTGCCATGTTGAAAGAAAAATAGATTAGAAGAATATTTTTGTTGTTTTATCAGATTTTGTATTTTTGTATTTTGTTTTTGAAAATTTTATTTACAAAGAGAATTTTGGTGTTTGACAGGTTTTTAAGACTGTTTTAGGAGGTCATCCAATTCCTCTTGAGTCAAACACCTCATACCAATCCGGTGGACCAACTCATTAAACCTAGCGGGAGGCAAGGTTTTAGTGCTCCTGAAGTACTTTTTCGTGAATCTAAGCATCCTGCGTGATCAGCATCTGAAAAAGCGATTAGTTCAAAACCAGAATCCTTCGGATACCAGATCCCCAAGTTAATGGTTCCCTTGATGTATCGGAGGATTCTTTTAGCCTCAGAGAGGTGGGTTTCAGTTGGTCTTGACTGATAACGGGAGCATAGATAAACAGCAAAGACAATATCAGGTTTGCTCGCTGTTAGGTACATTAGAGACCCAATAATACTACGGTATTTTGTAGGGTCCACTAATTTCCCATTTAAATCAGCGTCTAGCTTCTTGGTATGAGTCATTGGTGTGGCATAAGTATCACATGATTTCATTCCAAATTTGTTTAGTAATTCAAGGGCATATTTGGACTGACTCAAGAAAGTACCACGGGGTGATTGATGAACTTGCAGTCCTAGAAAGAACGTAAGTTCACCCATCATGGACATTTCAAAATTTTTCTTCATTAGTTTTGCAAAAGCGATTGAGTACTTATCATGTGTAGACCCAAAAATGATGTCATCCACATAAATTTGAACAATTAAGATATGTGCCCCGTGATATTGTATAAAGAGAGTAGGGTCGACCGAACCTTTGGTGAAATTATTGGCAATGAGGAAAGATGATAGCTTATCGTACCATGCCCGAGGAGCTTGTTTGAGACCGTACAGAGCTTTGTTCAGTTTGTAGACATGGTTCGGGAACTCAGGATCAACGAATCCATCTGGTTGGCTGACATACACCGTTTCTTTAAGTTGTCCATTGAGAAACGCAGTTTTGACATCCATTTGATAGACCGTCATATTCATATGAGCCGCGAACGCGAGAAATGTCCGAACAGCCTCCAAACGAGCAACCGGAGCAAAAGATTCTTCAAAGTCTATTCCCTCTTCCTGACGATAACCCTTAGCAACGAGTCGTGACTTGTTACGGATAACATTCCCTTCAGCATCCAATTTGTTCTTCCAAATCCATTTCAGACCGATGACATAAACCTCTGTTGGTCTTTCAACCAGTTCCCATACTTCAAGTCTTTTGAATTGGTTGAGCTCATCTTGCATGGATTCATTCCAGGTGTCTTTGGTCATTGCGTCTTTAATGTTTTTGGGTTCAGATTGGCAGACGGTGAGTGCATAAATGCAGTGTTCACCATCTGAGTGAAGACGTTGTCTTGTAACGACCGGTTGATTTGGGTTGCCAATTATGTTTTCCAGAGGATGATCTTTTGTCCATCTATGTGTAGAGGGTTGATGTTGGTATACATTGTGTAGATTTTGAGGATTCAAATGGTTTGTTGAAGATTCCGCGACATCTGGTGCAGCAGTCTCATTAGCAAACGGGTTAAAGAACGCATTTGGATCAAAATCGGCAGGTGGGGGTACTTCATTCAGAACATCATCAGCTGGTTCATCATTGTTGGAAGCGGTTTGTTCAACTGTTGTGTTGGAGTCAACTGGTGGTGCTTCTTCAACAATAGTTGTTGTCGTAGGTGTATTAGGTATAGGAATATTATCAGGTTATGCAGCGGAAATAGCGGATACACCTGGAGCACGTTCATCAATATCGTCACTAAACAGAAGAGCAAATAACCTTTCCATTTGTTGACGAGTGAGCTGGGGGCTTTGTTCAGCTGATGATGGTGTTTGGGGAAAGTTTAAACGGTTGCGACCGGGTTCTAAGTTGTTATACTCAGAAGCCATTTCCGTAAGTTCATCAAAATGAGCATGAATCATTTCCATTACCTCCTTTGTGCGACGATTCCAGATGCGGAAACCTTTAGAATTATCACAATATCTAATAAAGACTCAAATGTCAGCTTTGGCTTTGAGCTTTCCAAAGTCATCACGATCATTATTCGGATAGCAAAGAGATCCAAATACATGAAAGTGTTTTAGATTCGGTTTTCTGTTGTGGACAAGCTCAAATGGTGTTTTGTTGTGGCGTTTTGTAATCATAGAACGGTTTTGAGTATAGCATGCAGTAGAAACGGCTTCTGCCCATAAGTAATCTGGGAGTTTGGCATTGATTAACATTGTTCTTGCAGCTTCCACCAACGTTCGATTTCGTCTTTCAACAACTCCATTTTGTTCAGGTGTACGAGCAATAGATGTTTGATGCTGTATTCCCGCTTTCTCATAAAATTCACGAAGGATTTGGTTTACAAATTCAGTTCCTCTGTCTGTTTTGATTTGTTGAATGGTGTTGCGGAGCTAAACCTGTATTTTCGTCAGAAAGGTGATAATCATTTGTGGAGCTTGGTCTTTGCTTCGAAGAAAGTAGACCCAAGTCCAGCGTGAATAGTCATCAACGATTACTAATATGTAGCGTTTGTCGTTGATCGTTTGCACACGCATCGGGCCATACAAGTCCATGTGAAGAAGATGAAGCACATGCTGAGAGCTGTGTTCCACCTTAGAGGGAAAATGAGCACGAGTACTTTTTCCTTGTTCACAGGCTGAGCAAAGGTGATCTTTTGAACACCGAAATCGTGGGAGTCCTTCTACTAGTTTGTGTCGAGCAAGGTTGGTGATAGTCTGAAAGTTTAGATGTGAGAGACGACGGTGCCATAGCCAGGATTTTGTTGATGTTGCCTTTGAAAGTAAGCAGATGGGGGAAGAAGCAACCATGTCTTGCATAGAGATAGTGTAAAGACTAGAAGAACGCGAGCCAGACATAAGGTTGTTTCCTTGTAGATCACGAATGAAACAAGTTTTTTCCCTGAAAGCAACTTCCAAATCTCCATCACAAAATTGACCTACTGAAAACAGATTGTGACCGAGGCCTTCCACATAGTAAACCCTGCTTATTTCGATGTTCCCATTAACATAGTCTCCGTAGCCCATGATAGCTGCGAAGTGATCATTCCCGAACCTGACAGTGCCAATGAACTTTGCAATAAAGTTTGTTAACAGTTTAAGATTACCTGTCATGTGTAAGGAACAGCCGCTATCAACAATCCAGAGAATGATCTGTATCACCTGCATTACACACAGACGACACAGATGGAATAGAAGTAGATGTGGAACCCAAAATGTTAGAGGGTTCCGGAGCAGTTAGAGTAGACATACACACATTAATAATTTTAGGCATCCATTTAAATCCGAATGTGTTATGTATCCATTTCTGCCATCTATAACTACTATTTGTTTTAGTCTTGGTGAATGCACTAGGTGGTACTACATTCTTAGGAGGTGAGATTGGAGCTACAGGGACAACAGTGTGTTTCTTATAATCTAAAGAAGGCGGTCTACCAAGCACAGACTTAGAATGATTAATTGGCCTAGAGGTATTCCAAATCTTAGGATTCCGTAAACGAGAGATGATAGATTTAGCAACACATTTGTCATGACAATCAGAATTCATAATTTTAAGACAAATATCACAGGGTGCATCAGACATAATATCAAAAATACTTAACGGTTTAGGATTCGTTACATCACTATTTCTATTACATTTGCCAGATGCAATTTCTATAGTAGAAGCAACGTGAGTCTTATTCATTGTCCTAGGGTGTTCTTCTACTTTAGCAGTCCTTATTGATCTTTTCTTAGGTCGCAACTTCCTATTCTTCGTTTGAGTGCTCCTAGGCTGTGAAGTGCGGACGTTTGGAAAAGACGAAACTAGTCCTGTTTCAGTAGAAGGAAGCAAGTTAGCAACTTGTGAAGGTTCACGATTACTAAGTGTGACTGGTGCTATCTTCTTAATGACGGTTGGGGGCAAATGTTCATACTTTCCTAACATTTCTCTTAGCTTAAAGATAGTGTGCACCAACTCTTGATTTTCAGAACGAAGTTTTCCCGAAAAATTCATGACTTCCTTAGTGTGTTTGAGAAAATGATCAAGCTCGTTTGATGCTTCAACACGAGTCTTTTTGAGTAAATCAAATACGACACCATATTCCTGTTTGACTTTTACAAGTTCTTGTTCATATTTAGAGATTTGACCTTTCAAAGACACGTTTTTATCATCCAGTTGCTCAATTTTTGGATTAAACGATTTAGATTGCAACTGGGTGATTTTCTTTTGCAAATCAAGTTCACGATTTTGACAATCTTTTTGACACTATTGAAGACGACGTTTTACGTTTGAAAGCTCGTTATTCAATCATTCAGTTTCAGCTTTTAAAGATTTGAATTGATGCACAAGATCAGAATTATCAACGGTAACAACATTATCAACGATATCAGCAGAGATATAATCAGATGCACATGGCAAAGCATGAAGTAACACAACATTATGGATATCAGCACAGATACCATCTTCCAAGAGTCGATCAACATCTTTTCTCAACATTTTCTTTTTGCGTTTAGTATTAGAAATAGATGTTTCTGTTTTCTCGAAAACGTTTTTCATCACTCCAAGTTCCTTATGAAATTCCTTTTCCCAAGACATTGCACAATTTTTCAAATTTTTGACATTAGGTAGAAGATTTTTCTAAAAAATATCTCTTTGTTCTCGCGCCAGAGGCGATTGAAAATGTTGTACTTTTATTTCAGAATGATATTCTATCTCATGTTCCAAAGTTTTGAGGTCGGCCATGAAAATGTCAAAATATCGAAGAATTTTGCGATTTTCAGGTTTAGAATTTACTTCACTGATGGAAGGTAAAGGACCATAAATTTGTTCAAAGTCTTGTTTGGGATTAACATAAGAAGACTCGGGTGTTTTAATGATAACCCTTGGTGTGTTAGAAGAATCCTTTGACAGGACGAAAGTGACCGCTTGTGAATAAGTAAAAGGTTTGTTATAAACAACTTTTTCTAATTTTGATCGACTCTCGTCTTCAGCATCTAATTCCTCTTGACGATTATATTCAACAACAGTCATAACAGTATCATCAATTTTATATTCTGCACTGGAAACTTCCAGATTTGGTTTAAATGTTTTGAGAGAAAGCTTAGGTTTGTAATCAGCCAAATTGAGTCCATATCCTTTTGGATTTGGTTTTAAAGTGAACTTTTCAATAGCTGTTACAGACTCACCATGTTTATAAACAACAGTTTTGAACTCTTTAAGCTTGTTTTGCAAATCAACAATTTCTTCCAGATAGTCATCTATTCGATTCATTGAATGCTTTTTGTATGCAGAGAACGCTTTTTGACAAGTTAACAACTCAACCTTAGCTTTTTGATTTTCCATGGTGAGAGTGTTAATTTGCTTTTTATGTTCATATTTCATTTGTTCTATTTCAGACAACAAAGCATTTTTCGAAGCAGCTAGATCACGCATCTGTCTCTCTAAATATTTTTCGTTTTGATGAGATTTAGCAAAAGCTGCTTCAAAACCTTTTTCACGTTTATCTTGAGCTTTGAAAAAATTGAGTTGCATGTTTAAACATTCAAAATCCTTGGTTAACAGTGCATTTTTGCGTTTTAAGTCCTCATTAATGGCACGACATTCTTCCACAATGGTTTGTTGGTCTTGTATTAAACGAGCAAAATCTGGATGAGGCAAAAGTTCGGCTTGTTCAACGTGAGTCTCAACATGATCATTATTTAGATCCTCAAGTATAACCACGGAGTCAATTTGATTATCAAGGGAAACCATAAGGTCATCTTGATCGTCAAATGTAACTACGGGATCTATTTGAAAATCGTCGGAATGAGATGTGAAAGACTCATTTTGAACATTCTGAGCCTTGCCGGATTCAGATGTCGGCTGAGATATTAGATCACAGATAAACATGGTTTGTTCAGGTACCTGAGACAAGCCATCAGTGTCATACACTGGGCCTGTTTCACTCATGTGTAACTCTTGCATATTAGCCATCAACATAACTGCTGAATTGGTCTGCAAGTCCTCCATATCATCATCTGAGTCTGCATCTGCCATAAAGCTCTGTTATTTGTCTGTGAGAGTTCCACCAGCTTCATCCTTAAGAGCCAAAAGAAGAGCCTCTTTGTGATAGGCACTACCCCTAGTCCTCGGCTTTGGGCATGCATTAGCCAGGTGTCCCTTCTCATTGCAGTTGTAGCATCGAAGACCATTTAACCCATTCTGAGCATTTCCCTGTTCCACCACTGGAGCTCTGTTGTTATTCCTACCCACAGCATTAAACCCTTGACCACCGCTCATCTGACGACCATAACCACGATTCTGAACTTCAACTCGTCCATTGTTCACAACAGCTTGATTCCTTGTGTTAGATGAGGAACGAATGCGATTGTTGGATTTGTTGGTATAACGGCCAAAAGCATTAGCAATCATAACAAATCCTTGTTGTAGTGCTTCGAACGGATCGATGTCCTCATTAGCTTCAGTAACAAGTGCTTGAGCATTGTTGTTGTTGTATGGAACTAGTTGATTTTGTTGATGTGAAGGATCATGTGGTGGGTTTGAAGCAGTTGGTTGAGTTGCTGGTTGAGGAGGATAATTTTGTTGAGCATATAAGGCAAGTTGTTGATTTTCCCGATGTGTTGGTGGAGCAATTTGAGCACGGAGAATCCTTTCACGATCAACTTCCTTTTCATGAGGCTTCAAGTAATCGTACAACAATCCGTAGGTAGATTGATGCATATTCTTCGCTTGACGGAGAAAAATGACATACTTCTCCCATTCAAGACCAAGACTACTTAGGAACTTAGTATTCACTGCAATTCTTGGCATGATGATGTTGTGTTTATCCAAATCATTGATGATATCTGAAAAACGATGATGATAAGACTCTAGTGTCTCTCCAGGTTCAATCATGAAGTGTTCATAAGCCAAGTAGATTTTGGATTCCAAATCCTCCTGATTGAGTACAGATCCCTCCATAAGAAGACGAATATGTGCCCACATCTTCTGTGCAGTCTTTTGAGCATCAACACTATGAAGAATTGGGTTTGGTAATCCTAAGAGGATATATTCCATTGCAAGTTCATCTGCTTCATAGTGTAGAAGTTCATCAGGTCTTAAGTCTGCAACAGTAGCAATATTCGTTTGTTCATCTCTTGGTGGATTAGCAGTAGGATCTCCGGGTACAACTACATTAGGCATCTGAAATGGACCTTCCAAGATAACCTTCTTTAAGAACTTTCCATGTGGCTTCTTCAGATCACAAAATCTAAAGAACCTTATCACCTATTGATCATAGTTTCCTAGAGTGAGCATTGGAGGTCTATCAAGTGATCCAGCTTCATGTATTGATTGTTGGCTGCTTAAAGCTTCACACATCTTTGCAAACCAAGTGGGTTCCTTCATAGTGTTCCTTGATGGATGTTGATTGAATTCAGTTGGGTAGGGTTGAACTTGAAGACTAGGTGGTGGTTGAACCATTTGAGGTTGTGGAATTGCACCAAGTTGTGGAGTATGTTGTTGATTAAATTGTTGTTGATAGATTGCTTGTTGTTGATTCCATTGTTAATGTTGGGGACTTAGTTGTTGTTGTTGTTGACGTTGAGGATAAGTGTAAGGGAAATAGTTAGAGTATGGAGGTTGAGACATGTTGAAAACTTGTGTTGGTAAAAATGGATCTTTGTAGTCGAATGAACCTTTGTTGATGAAGTGACCTTAGGCGTAGAAAAGACAAGAACCAAGTAGCACTTATGCGTAAAAACACCAAAGTTACGCGTAACAATAAGGAGTTATGCGTAGGATTTAGCTTACGCGTAAGTAGGGAAAAGCACTAAAGTTAGGCGTAGGATTTTCTTATGCGTAAGACTAGGCTTAGGCGTAAGAAAAATCTTAGGCGTAGGATTTCTACGCGTAAGCTTATGCTTATGCGTAATTTTAGGGTTTTTGCCCAAATGATCTTTTACACTATCACAGTGCAAAAGATATCCAAAGTCGACGTATTTTCAGACTTATCCAAGTAAGAAAACACGGAATAAACCACGAAAATGAAGATCAAACCAAAGATGCACTTACGCGTAGTTTTAGGGTTTTACTACGCGTAGGAATGCTCAAAATTTTGATTCTGTCCAAAAGTGTTTCTAAACCAGTTTTTGTGTGATAAAATAGCTTCAATAACACCAAAATGCACAAAAGTGTGAAACTTGATGAACCAAAGCCTCTAAAACGGTTAAGCGTAGAACTAAACCCTCGTACAAAAACTCGATGAAAAACAACTCTCCACGCATAAAGTTTGAAACTTTTTGCCTAAAAACGTTAGTTTAACACCTTATAACGTTGAAAGTACAAGAATCTTGGATTAAGCGAACCAAAGGTATGTACCGTACGTTAAGCGTGAGACCAAAACTCACTTCAAACAATACGTTCACCCAACTATTAGGCGATTGATACCACTGATAGGTCACTAGTTTTACAAACACAAGCTATAGAGAAAGAGATAAAGGCGGATGAACAAGTTACACACACAAACACACGTTAATAATAATACGGTTTAGGCGTAGAAAGTGAAAGAGAGAATAACTTGAACAACCAACCCTCAAGTGAGGGTTATTACATAGTATTTATAGGCAAGGAGCTAGGGCAACACTCCCTCTCCTTCCCTATTCCTTATTGGGCTTGGGCCTAAGCTCATGGGCCTTCTACATAAGCTTAAGGCTAAAACAAACATAAAGGCCATAATTAAGCTAACTATTACATATTAATTACTAACACTTGATTAGTGTTTAGGAGTGATTCCAACAAGAATATAAACAACAAAGATTTCAATTCTTTAACCTATGTGGGATGGAAATTTGGGCTGGTATTTATCAAATAATGTACATATCTTCTCTTGCATTTCTATACACCATTTACTTGTTTATTATAGAGCGTTAACGTTATACTTTGAAGCTACTTTGATAGTAGTGCCATTGTTTAAAAAACGGTTATTAAATGAATGGCAGCAACCGGGGTCGGAGTTCCTTATGTAGATGTACTCTCACATCATTCCTTTTTTGTTTGGTTGCGGTTGAGGAACAAACTGGGAGGAAATAATGCAACATGTTTTGTGTTTTTTGAATAACATGTCGTGAAGTTAACGAGGAACGAGTACAATGGGTCTTATCATTATTACCTGAACGAGGAACAAGTTACTCAGTTTGAAAGTTGTCCAAACTAATCTTATATTTAATTTAAGATTTGGACTACAATTCTTATCCTAGTGCATGATTTCTACGTTAAAAAATAGACACTGGAAGTTAACAGATTCCATCCTGGTGTGTAGACAAAAATATTACCTGTTTGCATGTCGACGGTCGACCTGTAACTTAACCCGCCCATCTTGCCATCTCTAACATCTTACCATAAAGCAGTTTAATCTTGTTCTAGTTATGCTGGAACACCCAAGGAAGGAAAAAAAAAGTCAAGATTTCTCATGGCGGAACCGCGGAAGAACTCTTGCACTCAATTGAGTAGTATGTTGGTATGATGAAGTCGTCACTGTGTGTCTTGATGCCTTCACTAGAAATGTAGGCAACAAAGAAGACTCAAATCACCAACGTTGTGCCTTACATATCTTATTCACATGGATGGCAATGGACATCTGGATCAGTTTGAATGACGCCTTTTGCATGATTGAGTTGTACAATCGTGAGCTTAAAAGACCAAACTCATATGTGCTCAATAGAGTCGTTACATGCATGGATGGCCAAGCCTTAGTTCATTCTCGTTACATGTCGCACTGAATCAATATGGCTAGGTAAGTTCGGTGAATCGGTCTAACATTTAGAGATTGAAATGAACACCAAACAGCTATTGGATATACATAGAAGATTACTAAATATTTAGTTGCATAAACATATGGACAATCTTTGTGAATACAAAGTTTGGAAACGGTAAGAAATATAGCCGTTGGCTATTATTAAAAAAAAAAAATCTACTATAAATATACACTTTAAATCACTATTTCAAATCACATTATTCTCATATTCTTCCTCCAACTATTATTCTTTTAAAAAAGATGGATGCTAGGAAAGCAAAAAATATTTTAACCTCATCCAAAGGTCGTGGGCGAGGCTCTCGATCACAACCCGTTAGTCCGCAAATTCAATCACAACCACCACCCTACTATCTTCAAATGAGTCCTCAAGCCGGTCACTATTATCCTCAACCTCCACCGATGAACCTACCATCACATCAACACCAATATTATCCCCAACCACCTCCGTACATGATGTCGATGACTAATGATTTCGACCCGTTCAATGACTACCGTGAAGGTCCTTCGCGGCGTGAACCAAGTGTCGAACAAGCACTACCGCTATATGATTATGAGGATGATGACGTTGAGTATGTTCCGGAAACGCAACAAGAAAATCCAATCGGTATACTTGTTTGTTTGTTTTTTTTTGTTATTCGTTATAATTTATTTGTTATATGATTACTTGTTATAAAATAACTTGTTATAATTTTATTTGTTATAATTTATTTCCTTATACTATATATTAGGCGATTCTCAAAATGATGAAGATGTTCAAGAAGTCCGAATAAAAACATTGACTAAAGCGGAGGAAAGACATTGGACGACAAACGAAGAGGTTGCTTTGGCAAAAGCGTGGGTTCATATTTTCACATGTCGAAAAGTCGGTAATGAACAAACTAGAGATGGTTTTTGGAAAAGAGTTCTAGAGCATTTCAACGAAAATGTGAAAGATACTACTCGAACTCACCATAGCTTGCACACAAAGTGGGGAAATATGAATTCCGCCATGGGTGTCTTTAACGGGCTATACATCCAATCGGTATAATTTTTAAACTTATATACTTGTATTAATTTATATATTTGTATTAACTTATATACTTGTATTAATTTATATACTTGTGTTAATTGTAGAAACGTCTTCGTGAGAGTGGATATAGCGATCTTGACATCATGAAAAATGCCTTGGCCGATTACGAAAAGAAAACAAATGGCAAGGATTTTACTCATATTGAAGCATGGGAGATTGTTAGGTGTGAAGACAAATGGTTGGAACAACCATGTGTGGGTCAAGAAGCTTCGGCTAATTCCGACAAACGAAGAAAGTCGTCGGAATCTGGCTACTACGAGACGGGAAGCAATGACAATGTTGAGACTGTTATTCCGGATTTGAATGACGACACAACTCCTACACTGAAAAGAAAAGCAAGAAGGCCGATACCGACTCGACAAACAAAAGTATTTGTGACAATCGGTAAATTTCCAAACATTAATTTTAATAATAAATTATTATTTATTATTACATGAACGTTTTTGAGCAAGCATTAGCTCACCTGATATAATTATGGGAAGTTATCCCACACACTGGAACAATTTTAAACTATTTATGATTTTCAGAAAATGCATATTTTATATTTCTGGCCACTTATGAGTTTCTCTAACTTATATGACAAGTTATTTCGTTTTATTTAAACACGAGCTCGCGCACGAACCGACCAATAGATAATATGTTTAGTCTAATAAAAACACCTTATGAAACAAATTTTAATGCTGCACTCGAAAATATATTTTACACGTTAACTATTTTCAATGTGTAACCAAAAATGTATATGTACATAAGATTTAAAAATCTACACAACACAAAATTCAACTTATTCAAAACTAAAACAAATAAAACATATACTTGCACGTGACTAGTTCTATTCAGATGTTAACCACACTCAACCAAATCCCATGATATTTTTTTGAGAGTCAATGGTTTTGGGGACAAATTTGTCATAGCTCCATACTCCTTCTTGCTCCTTCTTTGCTTGTGGCAGTCGAACAACCTCATTCAAGCCCACACTCTTAGTTTTGGTAGTACCTTTCACATTAATGCTAAACACCAACTTTGAGAAACTTGCCTCTTGCTACTTCTTTATAAACGAGCACCTCTAAGTCTCACATATATCATTTTTTTCAAACACTTCAAGAGTTTTCAGTTTAAGCTTTTGGAAACAAAGGAAAATGGATTATAGTTTTGGGAAGCAAACGGGTTCACGAAATCTTGGGTTAAGTTGTATACAAGCTTGGTTGTGGGTCTTTGGCTCTCTTACTCCTCATTCGATTCACACATTTATCCAACCTCACTGTAAGATTCAACCCACTCATTTAACTTGTAAAAAAATAAAACTTGTTATCATGTTTCTTTTAAGCACCCTTCTTATATTTATATACATCACAGTTTGTTTTGAAAACCAAAAGGATGATGTTGACCCATATTTCATGCAATATACATACATATTCACTGTCAACGTATATACATGCAAACCTTTTGAAATCAATTTTTTTGTGTTAAATAGAACTAGTGTGACTTTTGGAAACTTAAACAACGTATGAAAACATAAATGAAACGTAAACCTTAAGTTTTGGCTCGAAGGACTTGTATATAGGGGTGTTCATCGGTTCGGTTATCGGTTTGTTCGGTTTATTCGGTTCGCACTACTACACAAACAGGTTTTTCCCACGGCAAAATCAGTGGGAAATCCCGTGGGAAAGGGCCTTTTTCCACGGATTTCACACGGAATTTGTTCCGTGCGTAAAAACCCCGTGGGTAAATATTTTCCCACAAATTTTCCCACGGCATTGACTATTTTTCCCACAAATATCGTTGTGTGTAATCCGTAGATTTATTACCCACCGATTTCCTACTGTGTTGACTATTTTTCCCACATATATAGTTGTGTGTAATCTGTGAGTATATTGCCCACTGATTTCCTACGGATATTTTCCAACAAATTTTTCACATTTTTCCGTCAAAGATTTCCCACCAATTTATTCTCCCCACGAACTTCCCACTGATTTCTTGTGGAAAATTTTTGCGTGAAACCGGATCAAAATTTTATAGAATTCAATAATTTTTTAATATTTTATATAATTACAAATTTAAAAACTACTGTAATAACTAGATGCAATATTTTGTTAATTTGTATCAACTGAAATCCAAAATAAGAGTTGTAAATAAGACATCAAGTCGTAATATAGAAAATGAAATATTTCATTAAAGCACATATAACTTACAAAGACCCAACAACAATCACTATGCCGTAACAGGATACGGTAAACTAACAGATACTTAGTTCGACAACAGTTACTCGACTAAAAAAGTAAGCTTTATGTATTAATTTTTAACATTACAAGGTGCATAATCTCTTATATGATCTCTATAATGCATCCATCTTTGCCATTAGCCACGGTAGCAGTTTCCTAACCTGTATGTGTTCAACAAAATGCAAAATCAAATTAGTGCACATAATTAAATCTAAAAAATAATAGTAGTTAGATATAACAAAATCAAAACATAGATTATTAGATCTAATAAAAAATATGTGTAAAGGTTTACGCGTAAAGAAAGACCACGACCACTTGACCAAATACCAAATACCGACTCGACCTCAGTTTGATTCCATCATTGGTCCATGTTAGTTGTTTAAAAGAAATCGATTTGCATCGAAGTAGTATCAACAGATCTGACTCAAAAAATCATATTCTACAACTTCATATCCACAACTATCTAACCCAACACCTTCAACATCTCATGTCTAAGATCAACAACAAATCCAAACAACAAATCTTTCAAAATCAGAAAATACAACTTATAAAATCTCAGATTTGATTCAATTTTTTTTTTTTTTGTAATCTTTTAAAGATTATTTCAAATGAATCAATTTCATCATCGATCTTATTGTGTTAATATCCGAATATTAAGTAAAGTAAAATAACAAGTATGTTACTTCACTTGGTTCGGTTTAGAACTTAAACGAAAAAAAGACACAATAACACCTACCCGAGACCCCTTCTTGAAAGGATCTTGAAGCATTCTTCTAACTCGTATGAGGCTCCAAACAGACACATCTGTGATTGCTTTCGTTTGGGTGTTCGATTTGTTTATTACAGATTCAAGGGAAAATGGTGTTTAATTGATGTCACGAGATTGGATGATGGTTTGGTGAGATCTGATTTGGGAGAGATTTTGATGGTAGGCGTTTTTTATCCAAGTGACATTTAGGTTTAGGTTAAATGAAGTGAGGGAATGCTATATTACAACCGGGTTTTGCAAACGAGTAATTGGGCTGCTATCTGAATATTGGACTTGGGCCGGTGGTAATATACATTAAGTTGGTATTTTTGGTAGGGGTGTTGATCGGTTCTGTCATTGGGTTGTTCGGTTAGTTCGGTTCGGTTAATTCGGTTAAAAAAATTTTTAGGTCAATCCGAGAACCGAACCGAACCAAATTCAAATTCGGTTTTCGGTTTGGTTCGGTTGAATTCTAATTCGGTTCGGTTTTTGGGTTGACCCAAATAACCCGAATTTCACTATTTTTTTTAAAAAAAATTAATAATTACATAGATATTTAGCAAACAATTATATTTCAAGCATAAAAAGTGTTTTATTATATTATGATAACCTTTTAATAGTATTTATTTATATATAAATATACATAAAAATATATAAATATATATATAAATATAAAAAATATATATATATTTATATGAATTCGGTTTTCGGTTTAGACTGCCAAACCCATATCCAAACCGAGAACCGAATAAGTAGTTCGGTTCGGTTCGGTTTTAGCAAATTCGGTTCGGTTATTAGTTTGGTTCGGTTATTTTCGGTTTGGTTCGGTTTCGGTTTTCGGTTTATTCGGTCATTACGGTTTTTTCGCTCACCCCTAATTTTTGGTATAATTTTCGGAGGAGGATACATAATTCACGGCTTGAGCGAAGATCTGAAAAAATGACTACGGGGTTTTTGTACGGTATTATTGATGCGGAATTGAAGTGACGTTTCACGGGTGAACTTCTTATCTTTGAGACGTTGGTTGGTTGATGCGGAATTGAAGTGACGTTTCATGGGTGAACTTCTTACTCAACCCAAATACGACTCGTTTATTTAACAGGTTAGACGGGTTAACCTATTTTTGACTCAAACATGTTTATCCTCAACCCAAACTTGTTTAACTGCGTATCAGGTTTGTGTCGTTTATCGTGTCGCTTCGAGAATTGCCACCCGCAATACTCGCATGAATCGAAATCGAAACCGAAACCAAATAGAATTAAATAAAATTGAACCAAATTTGTAATCGAACGAATTTGCCAAAATCAAATCGAACCGAATTAAATATTCGGTTTTTGGTTTACATATGATTTTAGCAAAATAATAAGCAAACATGTATAATATGAAATTATAAATACATAGATAGTAATGTGAGAATGTGTAAGTATATAGAAACGCAAAGATATGCAGAAATAGCTACATTAAAAAGCAAACATGTATAATATGAAATTATAAACACATAGATAGTAATGTGAGAATGTGTAAGTATATAAAAACGCAAAAATGATATCTTTTGTAGGAAATCCGTGAGTAACTACCCACAAATTTCCCACGAATTTATCAAATCGGTGGGTAATTTGTGGGAAAGTACTGACTGATTTCCCACGAACATAATTATCTATCATGTTTTTGACATACTTACACATTCACAAATGTACCTTCTTATTTATAGACATACAAAAGTGCAATAAAGGCTAAAATCAACTTAAAATACGCATGTACATTTGTTAATAGATATACAATGGTTCATAAAGCACATGTCTACACAAACATGTTCTACGTATATACATATACATTTGTGACACACAAACAAATAGCTAAATAAATACGAAGACACATATAATTGAAACTAATAAACCATATTAAGACATAGATTGTAATACTGGAATTTGTAATTATAAAGAAACATAAAAACAATTTTGTATATCACATGTTTTCACAAATAAGTTATACAAATAAACACATATGCATGTGATACGCACAAATAGCTACATTAATAAGCAAACACGTAAAATATGAAACTATAAACACATAAAAACACATAGATAGTAATGTGGGAATGTGTGGGTATATAGAAATGCAAAAACAATAACTTTTGTGAGAAATCCATGAGTAAATACCCACAAATTTCCCACGAATTTATCAAATTGGTGGGTAATTTGTGAGAAAGTACCAACGGATTTTCCACGAACATAATCATCTATTATGTTTTTTATATACTTGCACATTCATAAATGTACACATACTTATATATAGACATACAAAATTGCAAGGAAGGCAAAAATCAACTTAAAATACGTATGTACATTCATTAGTAGATATACATGGTTCATAAAGCACAAGTCTACACAAACATGTTACACATATATACATATACACTTGTGACACACACAAAAATAGCTAAACATATACGAAAACACATATAATTGAAACTATTAAACCATATTAAGACATAGACTCAAATATGAGAATTTGTATTTATAAAGAAACATAAATACAATATTTATTGTGGCTAATGAGTGGGTAAGTACCCACATATTTCACATAGACTAATTAAATAGTATTTTTATTAAATAAGACCGTGTGAAATCCGTGGGTAATATAGCTACAGATTTGCCACAGACTTATGATCGTCGCTAATATGTGTGAAATTTGCAACATATTTCCCACGGAAGTCCGGTCAACACAATTAGTGTGAATATTGTTGCTAATTCGTGAGAAATTTGCGACCGATTTCCCACGAAAACTTGGTCAACAAATTGGTGTGTAAATTGTGGGAAATCCGTGGTTAATTTACGACTCATTTCCCACGGAATTTTGGTCTACCATTTGGTGTGTAAATTGTCGGTAATCTGTGGGAAATTTCCCACGAATTATTTTCTGTGGGTAAAACCAGTTTGTGTAGTAGTGTCGGTTTGTTCGGTTAATTTTTTTTTCTGGGTATAACCGAAAACCGAACCGAACCGAACTTAAATTTAACTAAACCGAACCGAAAACCAAACCTCCAATAACCGAAAACCGAACCGAATAACCCGAAATACCTAAATTTAATAATTTATTCATTTATTTATATATATTTTTTGAAAAAAAAAATAATTTTCATGCTTAAAAATATTATATATATATATATATTATAAAAGAGTTTTAATATATATTTTTAATATAAATATATAAAAAAATATATATATATTTATTTAATTTCGGTTTTCGGTTTGGATTGCTAAAACCATAACCGAACCGTAAACCGAACTTTTATTTCGGTTCGGTTCGGTTTTGGCAATTTCGGTTCGGTTACGAGTTCGGTTCAGTTATTTTCGGTTCGGTTTCGGTTTTCGGTTTATTCGGATGTTACCTGACCCATGAACACCCCTACTTGTATACGATCAACTTGCCCTATATTATGTGGCTCGCAAGATTTCTTTTGAAGATTGAGTAACTCATTTTAAAGCTTACGAGCTTAGTACAAATCGGGTTCACATTTAAAGCCAAGTCGAGCACACTAGAGGGCCAAACGGCCCAACCCGTTTTGCCAAGTACCTAAATAAGCAAATAAGCTATTTAGAGCTTACTCGACTTTTTAATGAAACTATGGAGCTTCAAAGCTTTTCACACGATTTTCGAACTTAAGTAAATAAAGAGAAACGAAAACTTAGAAGTTTTGGTTTTGTTTTAAATGGGTTAAGTACCACATTTCTTGTGTTTCGTTTGAGTCACAAAGAGACACCAAACGAGGAAAACTACAACTTTGAAGGATAACACAATATACATGCATGCGAAATACATACTCAGTAAGCTTTGTAAACAAATTTAAAACAGTTTCAAACCCTTTAAACATATTTAAACGCAAAACATAACCACGAAACACCCTTAGCTCAGTTGGATTGGGACGTTGGGTTTGCAGCGAGAGGTCCCTAGTTCGATCCCTTCCTGCGTCAGATTTACCAACTTTTTATTATTTTTGCAACTTCTACGAATTTGCAGATTTAGTCCCTCGACTTTGTACCACTTACCATAATCCTTAAAGGCTTTTTATAAGTTTTATAACTTATATAAATGTTACAATATCAGCCCCTCATGTTCACACTACTTGATACTCTTTAACTCTTATATAAATTTATAACTTATATAGGAATTTTTACCGTTTTAACCCTCGACTTTGAATCATTTAAATCATCTTTTATACTGTATAAGTTAATAAACTTATACATTTTTACCACTTTTGCCTAGATAAATATGTTTAACACATATTTTTATTCGACAACACCCGTGTAAACTTTAAATAATATAATTGTCCAAATATATTATTTACTTACGATTCAAACAAATATATATTGTATATATATATTTCCACCACTCAGAGATCAAACAAATTTAATAAATACAATACGTCTTGTATTTATTTGCTCCTCGATAATATTTGAATCAATATTCAAGCCAACTCTTATACGAAAGTTTCGTATACAAATTTTCACATTATTACAAGAGCCAAAACTTACAAATAATTTCACAACTGCATTTTCATGTACGTCGACAATCAAAATAATTCATGAAACTTTACATAAAATGCTATAAATCAAATATTTAAAATATTTGTTTTTAAACTATGAGCATTCCAAAAACGTAATATTTGTAACTTTCAAATAGTGTATTTGAATGCGAGAATTAGACTAAACCCAGTCCATACTTATCTAGGTTGCGTGTCGGAGCCGTGCACGTTTATTACTTGATGTTAGTTGTCTTACATTTCGACATACTAAGGTGAGTTCATAACCCCTACTTTACCTGCTTTATAACTGTTTTGGGGTGAGAAACATGCAAACTCTTTATGAAATATTGTTTTAAGCAAACACTTTATGAATGCTATTGCTTGTATGCAAATCCTTTTATGAACTATTTCTGTTATGAAATGCCTTTTAAGAACTATTGTTGTTACGCAATGCACTTTATGAACGGTTGCTTTTACGCAAACACTATATGAACAACTATTACTTTATGGACTAGAACTGAAACTCTTGTGTAAACCACTATTACGAGATAGCCTAAGAGAACTGTTTCCACCACTTGCCCGCCTTTCATGTACCATTAATCCCTGCGGGGAGCGCGAGTGTTATAAATATATCTATTGAGGGTAACGCCTCCATCCGGGTTGGTCGCTTCAACTTGCTCCGGATGTATACCATGTCGGAACACAAGTGTGACGGAAACACACACTTACTAAGGGCACCATAAACATATTGACATGCTACTAACACGCATGCGGAACTGTTGTAGTTTGGTACATGAGCTTAGAGCTTGAGTAATAGACACAACTTTTACTTGAATGACTCACTACATGCGTTGTTTTGAGTGCATTTTGCCCATAGTCCAAACTTGATTACTCAAATGCTTTGATATAAACTTATGAACTCACCAGCTTTATAGCTGACCTTTTTAGCATGTTTTCTCAGGTTTTGATTCTAAAGTGTGACGATATCAAGGCAGGGCTTGGCATGGCATGGTCATAGACTACACAGATGTATTTGGGACCACTTTTTATTAACGGGCCATATTTCCGCAACAATTAAACTTTTGTAAACTTTATTATTTTATTAATAAAAGTTCTTAAACGGGTTTTATTATCCGTTCATTATTACATGTATTATGATGCCAATTGAGTGGCGCCCTCGAATTTTGGGGGTGTTACAGTATTGCTGCGAGCTTCGACAACTACGCGGTAAGGAAAACACAAATATTGGAAACGATAATGGAGAAAAAGCTTACAAAGGATGACTTGGCCGAAAAGTTGTTGGCGGCACAAATCCGTAATGTTGAAGAAAAGGATTTTCACCAGGCAATGACGTTCTATAACCAACCGCACGATCACCTAACTGATCCGAGAACGCGAGAGTTAATGATTGCCAAAAAAACGTGAGTACGTGGAGAAATATGGATGGCCGACGGATTTTTAGATGCGTAATTTTTTTTAAGTGTTATTTTATTTTTATTTAAGTATTATGTAATTTTTTTTTATTATCAATGAAATATTATGTTTTTATTTAATTTTGTAATATAATTATGAATTTAAAAAAAATAAAAAACGAGTGAGGTATGGAATCATGGTTGCCACTAAAAAACTATGGTGAGATATGAGTGAGGTATGAGATTAGATGGAATGATATTATTGGTGGGTGGTGAGGTATGGTGTGGTATGAATGCCACTACCCTAAGAGCATTAGGTGTCATAACAAGCATCACATCTTCATTCGAGGCCCACGACTGCCACATCACTATAACAAACATTAACAACTAACCACAACTAACCCCATTCACTCATAAATTCTCAACTCGCTCATTTGGGCCCACCACATCCTAAAAATACAAATATTACAACTAAAAAAAATAAAAAAATGACAAAACAAGTTCGTCGTGCAGAGGAAGAAGACTACAATGGCGAGCCATGAAGGGGGGGGGGGGGGGGGGTCATGGCGTATCTTAGTTGGTAATGTTTTATTTATTTATTATTATTATTATTTTAAAATATTTACTAAAAAAACTCAAATATTTCGGATTTGGCAATAGTTAAAAAAAAATGTTCTTATATATCGTCAAGAAAAGAAAAATAAACATAAAAGTTTAAGTGTCAAAAGCATAAAGAAAAAACTTAATAAAAAAGGGGAGTAATTTTAAAAATATGTGTGTCTAATGTAAAGAAAAAAAATAAATTAAAAAAAAAAAAAAAAAAAAAAAAAAAAAAAAAAAAATCACCCGTACATGCATTCGCCTTCTAATCTATGTGTAAATTTAAGATTAAAAGGCTGCTCCCACCTATTGTCCTACACCGATACACGAAAAAAAAAAAAAAAAAAAAAAAAAAAAAAAAAAAAAAAAAAACCTACCCCTAATTGATATAATTAAATTAATTATAAAGTTTTTATATCAACAATTTACAAATCTATATAAAATAAATAAATTTTTAATCGATTCTTAAAAAAACACGATATATAAAAACCCGCGCGTGCACGAGTATTATAACTAGTATAATAAACTCCAATTCCATCATGTAACCGAAAACATGATACCATTCTCAACACAAAATGTTCTCCTACAATGTAGTATATAACCATAGAAGATTTCACTTCTTTCACCGATGTGGGATATGTACAAGGGTGAACCGTAAATAGCAAAGATCTATCATACACCAGTTATATGATCATTATATACTTCTAAGCTAATCTGACACTTTAATGCCAAAGTTTGAATACAATTATTAAGTGATGACATAATACGTATTATAATTTTGTATCACTGTTGTCGTATGGGTTTACTCTCATATTTTCGTTCTTTTTTGTTTGGTTGTGGTCTAGAAAAAAATTGCGATAACACAACTCTTTTTATATTTCTTGAATTACATGCCATGAAGATAGTTAAGTATTCTATGTTACAACTAGTTTAATTCAAGCCTTTTATGTGTTAAATACGATGACATTAGCATATAAGATAAGTTTTGTATACAAAATTAGTAGGAAATCTTCGTTTGTGGAACATCAACAGTTTGGATCGGTGAACTTGACTCGACTTGAGTGATGTTCCATGAATTTTTTAAGCAAGACTCGTGTTTACATCATTCTGGTGACTAAATTCCGTTGGGTTCCTTGCAATTGATTAAGTTTACCATTGGTAGGAGATTATTGTCACTTTGTCTCTCCATATCTTCTCTAGAATATTCGTATAATTTTTAAAAGGCTTAGGGGGAGGGAGTGGTACATCAGTATCCGAATTGCCACATCACATCTATACAATAAAAACCCTCCAACTCAAAACTACCCAATTCTGCCCTAACAGTACTCTAAGTTGAGGGAGTGGTCACCTATCCTACCCATTTTTTTTTTCATATATATTTTTAATACATAAAATTACATACAATATTAAAATAAAAACATATCATTTCATTAAAAACAAAAACATTACATAATACATGTCAAACATTGGCTAAAACTGCCATTTTTTAAAGTTATTTTGCACTTATTTTTAGTTATAACTAAATTATGGACATAAATATGAACACTATAAATTTTGAGGGACCAAAAGTGAAAATGTCCCCAAAATTATTCTTCTTCCCCGGTCCTCAGTATCATGCCCAAAATCTGAAAGTGGGCATTAAAGAAAAGCCAAAAAAAAAAAAAAAAAAAAAAAATCACCTTTGGCCTCACCCCGATCGGTTTCCAAGCCCGAAATGCTACCCGAATTTCGCTACCCGAGCACCAAGGAACGGTGTTACCGATTGTGTTTAAGTACCCGATTTGGTACCCGAGCCCCACTCCCTTCCCTTTTATTGTAATTTATTGCTTTTTAATGAAAGATGATATTTGAGTCTACTTAAGTGCCTTCTTTCTTTTTTTTTTCTTTTTTTTTTTTTTTTTTTATATCTAAATAAGCCATAATAGCTCATTAGTTTTTTGTGGTTTATTAGATTAGCTTATTTTGGTTAAGCTTTCTTATAGCTTTTTCATCTTATGCTTTTTACATATCTTTTTTAATCTTGAATAAGCTCTTTCTTATAGCTTAGTTTTAGATATAAAAGACTAGCTTTTCGGGTAAGCTTTTCATATAGCTTATTCAATAAGCACTTTTTATTTTTAATTTCTTTTCAAAAACTCTTTTATTTACTTAGATTTATTTTCTTTTACAACTTCTTAAAAAAAAAAAAAAAAAAAAAAAAATCTTTTTAGCTTATCTTTAGCTTATTTATTTAGATCTAGTCCTTAAATATACCCAACTCACGTTTAATCTTCGGATTTGAACCACTTAGTTTTGGGTGGATATTGGATCTAATCTTTGAGCTTTTTCTTTGCTTATTTTGTTTAAAGTTTAGTACTTTTTAGATCATTACATAAGGATATGGACAATATTTGTAAATACTTCGTAAAAAGTTTAGATTACTTATGTTGGAGCAGATGTTAAAAAGTCAAGAATTTATATTCATAGGATATGGACAATATTTGTAAACACTCCGTAAAAAGTTTAGATTACTTATGTTGGAGCAGATGTTAAAAAGTCAAGAATTTATATTCATATTCGAACACTGATGTAAACAAAGTTTGAAATATTTGGTTTTATAATCAACTTCACCAACACATGTATCCGAAAACATAGGAATAATCAAGACATGTATAATTGCCATTCTTTATACAATTTAAACAAGAAAGGTTTCACTTCTTTAACCTATGTGGGATCTAAAGTTGGAATGGCTCTCATCAAATAATGTACATCGCTACATGTTGACTCTAGCATTTCTATATAACCTTTATTTGTTCGTTATATACATATATAGTGTTTGTACTTTGAAGCGACTTTGATAATAGGGTGCATTGTTTAGTAAGGTTATTAAGTGATGACGCTATTACATTAAGCGATCCTCACGAGGGTTTACTCCTCACCTTTTCGTTCATTTTTGTTCGGCTGTGGCCGAGGAGAAAAATGGCTATACTGCAACTCGTTTTGTGTTTCCTGGATACAATGGGTCGAATTATACTACACTTCTAAACAAGATACTATAGCTTGGAGTTTGTAGTTGTGTTTTTCTAAATTTACAATTCTTTACATCCCGAATACAATGGGTCAAATAATATGGTTAGGTAAGTTAGGGGTGTCAAACATTTAGTTGCATAAACATATGAACAATCTTTGTAAATAAAAGGTAACTAAGTTAGTACATTACCACGTATAAGTGACAGCAAATAATATAATATATTTGTTAAGTTAAAAGGTGTAGAATTTTATGTCAATTTTTCATATAGACGGTTTGAATTATATTTTTTTAACTAATATAGTATACTCCAATACATTATCTAACCGAAAACATGACATCAATGTAATTGAAATTTTTTAGTTTATTAGCGATTCAAAGTTGCAAGTAGTTTAGTTTAAGCGTTTCTATATGATAAATATACCTTCTTTTGTAAATAATAATAAATTTGGATTACTCATTTTTAATGTGACCAAAGATACTAAAAAGTCAAGAGTTTTATACGTATATTTAAGATACAAGTAAGCGTGAGATTTGAAATTTTAAACAAGAAAGATTTCACTTCTTTAACCTATATGAGATGTAAACTTGTTTAAGCTTGTATATATTTCACTTTGTTAACCTAAGTGGGATGTAAACGTAAAAAGAGTGTTTGTTTAAGCTTATATAGATTTCAGCTTGTTAGTTGATCTTCTCCTTTCCAAAGAAAGTGAATAAATTTTTGAAATGGAAGCAAAAACCATTGAAGTAAATCTTGTTTCTAACAAAAGTGGATGTATATCGATATTCGAGAAGTCATTTGACGTTCTTTGGCCAAAGTTCAAATATGGTACTACTTATTAAGGGACGACACAATTTGAGTGATTTCATATGGGTTTACTCTATTATTTTCCTTCTTTTTTGTTTGGCAGTGGTCAAGTTAAGAACTGGCGACAAGGCAACTTGTTTTGTATTTCTTGAACTACATGCCATGAAGTTGTTGGTAATGAAAGTAATTTTCTGGGCTAAATTGGTTGAGAAACTCACTCGGTCTTCCTGTCTTTTTGGTTAAACTTTGTTGGAGTTTATGCAAACCGTTTGTATTTAATTTTTATATATCCTAAATTGAGCACAACTCTATAGTTACATGATTTCAAAAGAGTATAGACTAATAAATCTAGTCCAAATTTATCAACGTTCGTGTGAAATGAGTTTAAAATGAGACCTTATATAGTCAAAACATTCGTTTGTGGCGTAAATGAAATCCGAATTGCGGTGTAAATGAAATATTGAATCAAAATCGTGACCCTATATTTATTGTTGCATTGTGCTAGTGAATATACTAAGACTTTTTATTTTTGGTATAACTAGGTTTCCGACTCGACATTGCGAGCCGACTAATCTGCATAACCTTCATCTTTGTGATGATGTATCAGTGTACGTTCTTTATTTGGGTGAAGGCTGAGAATACGTGACAAACTTTGTCAAATATACTGAAGTACGTAACATACAAATTTTATTATCTAAATTGCTAAATAACTTTCAAATTTTGTTCAATGTACGTAATATTGACAGGTTACCAAGTTTTAAAGTTACAACATTGGTCCATGTCGTTTGCATTCACTTTCACCGTTAGTCATTTGACATTTTTTCACTTAAAAAAATTACAGTAACGGTCCTTGTAGTTTGCTTTGACTTTCACCATTAGTCCTTTGTCTTTCATCTTTTTTATATACGTTTTTTACGCGTTTTTATACATATTTTTATGTAGGCAATGAAGAGTACGTCCAAGAGGGGTTCGAGTCACCTTTGTTGTACTAGAGTTGCTTCATATCATAGTCACATGGATGGCAATGGATCTCGATCAGTTTGAATGGAGCTTAAACGGAACAAGCTCAGATGTGCTCAACATATAGGGACCTTACATGGAGGGTAGCGTCTTAATTCATTTTTTAGAATACATACTAGAAAAATCAAAAATATTTATATTCATTATTACCAAAAAAGTCATGAATTAAATACTCATTTTCTTGTACAAGTTTGTAGACAAAGTATGTTTTTTTAGTTGCCAACAAACGTGTACAATGAAAACATAGTAATATAACTGACATGTATGATCTACATTCACTATAGCATACGTATATACAAGTGGAGCATTACTTCTTTTTACTAAGTGGGATGTATAGGAATGTTTTTTTTATTAAATAATGTACAGAGGGCATGTTGCATTTCTATATGCTATAAGTCAGTTTATTATAGATCGTTGTTCTTTAAAGCTACTTTATATAGTGAAGTTGCAATTTGATTCGGAGATACTCTTATGCCTCAATTCATTTTGTGTTTCTCGAATTACATGCCCTGAACGTTAAACAAGTGTTCTACGCTGCATGTAGTTTAGTTCATATGATAAATATACCTTCCTTGTTATATAAGACATTTTCTTAAAGCATATAATAAGTTGGCAATCTTGACTAAAATTATATGTGTTCGATTAGAGGTGGCAAAACGGGCGGGCCGGGCGGGCACGGGCACTGGCTAAATGGGCACGGGCTAGAATGGGCAAGGGCTAGAATGGGCGCGGGCTAAACGGACACAGGCCAAACGGGCACATGTTATACGAATCGCTTAATAAAAGACTTAAAACGACGAAATAAATTTCTTAAACGTAATATCTTATTTATATTAAAAAAACTTAAATATATTATATAAAAAAAAATTCTTTAAAACGATCGTAATGTTCTACAATTGAGAGAAAAAAAATGTGTCCGTTAGTGCCCATTTAAGTTTTCAAAAAAAGGAGGGGGCTAAATGTGCCCAATTCTTTTAAAAATGTGCCCATTTAGCCCATCTTTTTGCTTTTGGGCACATTTTGCCACCTCTATGTTCGATCAATAGACATTACGTGGAAGGCCATGCCTCGATTAATTTTTGTATCATGTCACAACACAATCAATATGGCATTGCATGATAGGGGTTACATAAGTTCATGTGGATTAGTGAAACGTTTAGAGATTGAAAAATGAACACCAACGACAAAGTTTTTATATATTTATTTATTTGATTTTTATTATTATTTTTTTTAATAATATATTGTATCCTAACATATGAACAATCTTTGTAAATAAACAGTTTGGAAGCCGTGAGAACAAATACAGAAAATGTCAAGCATATTATATTTGTTTTCGAGGAACAAGCTCATTAACAAAGTTTGACTTTTATTAGTTTCATAATCAACTTCGTTAACAACCAAGTGCCTTGAAAACATGGTAATATTCTAAAATTACATGGTTTTTATCAAATAATGTGGGATGTAAAGTTGGAATGATTTTTATCAAATAATGTGCTTTGAATTGAAGCTACTTCGATAATAGTGCAACTGCTTAAATGCAATTGGATTAAGAGGGGAAGGTGTCATAACAAACCCTCATCACTTCATTAGTGTCACCTCAGCGCCACATCAGCATCTCACTTCTCCACAACTAACCACAACAAACCCCCCCCCCCCCCCCCCACACTCATAACAAACCTCAACCTCTTCATTTGGGGCCCACCACTACCACTTTATTTTTTTATTCAATTTCATTTCCAAATAAACTAAATTCATTTCATGTTTTTATGTTGTTTTTTATTAGGGAGATTATGTAGTTTTTTATGTTTAAGTGTATTATGTATTTCATGTTTTTAGTTAATTGTTCAAGTTAAAGTTTTTATCATTATGCGTTTATGTTTGCATTTTTTTTCCTCCACGAACCTTTCAATCTATTCAAAAAACACTTCACCTTATTAAAACTCAAAACATGAAATATCACTTTATATAAAAAGAAAAGAGAGAAAAAAAGAAAAAGAAAAAAGGTACTCCCTCCGTCTCAAATTTATTGTCAGGAGACAAAAAACACAAAGTTTAATAAAAGTGGGGCCACTACAATTTTAAACCACACAAATAGAATATTCCCTCACAAAATTACCTTTTTATTACTAAAAATGGAAGATGGACAATCATTTTGAGACAACCCAAAAAGGAAATATGGACAATAGATTTGAGACGGAGGGAGTACAAGTCTCAACCTCGTCGTGCAGACGGCGAGGCATCCCACGGCGAGCCACGGCGAACGTCGCCGGTGTTGCGGCGAAGGACGACGAGAGTCCAGCTCGGACCACGGCGAGACACAACGGGCCGACACCTTCCCCTCTCAGAGATCCTCATATGGTGTAATCGCACCTTTTTATTCATTTTTGTTTGGTTGCATTTTGAAGAAAATAGTAGCGATTATGCAACTCGTTTTGTGTTTTTTTTAATAACATGTCGTGAAGTTAGTGACGAACGCGGTAAATGGGTCAAATCATTATTACCTAGTTGTCCAAAGTAAGTTTTTTTTAATGCGTACAACCTTGTAATTAATTTAGGATTTATCACTAATGCATGAATTCTATGTTTTAAAAGGAATTAGGAAGGCTGGTTTTGTATTCGAAACCTAAGATAGAAAATTATCTCTATTAATGCATAACGCTTTAGATTCATATTGTACTTCTAAACAAGATATTATACCGAGAGTTTGTGGTTCTGAGTTTCTCACTTCATATTGCTTTTTTTTTCCAGAGGTATCCACTGTATACAGGATGGTGCAAAAGTCACATTTATGTGATTCAATGTTTGACCACATTAACAATGTGTCAATTAGTGATTTTTTTTTAGTCCTACTAAATAAACCCAAAATCCACTAACAAAACACTTTTTTAAATTAAATTTACAAGTCAAACTAAAGTGAATGTATTTGAAATGGGAGGTGATTTATACACTCCCAATATTGATTGGGACACTCAAAATATGAGTGTTTGGACATTTATACCCTTATAATATGAGTGTTTGGACATTTATACCCTTATATTATTTTTAGTTATGTTTATCCTGTAAGGGTATAAATCTTCAAACACTCATATTTTGAGTGTCCCAATCATATTTGGGAGTGTCCAAATCATCTCCCATTAGAAATATAAAAAGTACATTATTAGTAGTATTTAATACGTTTAGTTAAGTTAAAGAAAAGGTTAATCATTTCTTTGAGCTCATTTATTGCCCGTATTTATTGTGTCAAAAGTTAAATGGAGCAACGTTTAATATCAATGTCATATTTGTGATGTAGCAAGAGAACGGAATGCATTTTTTTTTTTCTCATGTGGATTAACCAAATTTTATTTACTCGACAGCGAATTTTTAAAGACGAATTATATATTGGTAGTACTCGACACCAATGCACTAAATAAACACAAGTCAAACATTTTATTCTTACCCAAATTTCCCTAAACACAGACTTTCATGTTACATATTTCAAAGCATCTTTAATAAATTAAAAGAAAACCATTTTATTACTTTTCTTTATTTCTATTTAATATTTGATTTTTAAGATTTTAATTTTTTGCAAAGATCATACAAAACCACCAAGGAACATTATGTTTTAACTCTAAATATTTGAACGTCACTGAAATAACTAACAACTAATATACTTTTTGGTGGAATGCATTTTTTAATTCTACCAATATAGTGCGAGAAAAAATGTTAAAAATATACTTGTTCATTGTGAATGTATTTACTTGTTACTAGTACATACATGTTAAACATAAGATATTAAAAATAATAAATAACAAAATGTAACCATACGAAACCATTAATGTAAAAGTAAAACATTAATGGTTAGTATATTAATTAAGGGAATTGATTTGTACACTCTCTCAATTGATTGAGACACTCAAAATTAGAGTGTTTGGACGATTATACCCTCATATCACCTTCACATATTTTCACTCTGTAAGGGTATATGTGTCCAAACATTATAATTTAGAGTGTCCCAATCAATTGCAAGAGTGTACAAATCACCTCCCATTAATTAAGTTGTTGTTAATGATTAGTCAAAATACACTAATGATTATATTATTACTAGCTAAAAGACCCGTAAAATTTACGGGTATATTAAAGAAAAGCAAAAAGATAGATATTATTAATATATTACACAATAACGTAATAAGTCATTAGTAAGAAACACTTGTGTATGCAGTAAAATAAGAAACTTCATACAAATGAATTATATGTGTAATATGAGAAATGGTAAAATAACCAAAAGAGAATATAAAGTTGGGCAATCACATATTGTAGAATTTTGTGTTGATAAACTTGTACTTGCTCAAAACTAATACCTGTTAATTCATTTGTTCGATGCTCTTTCAAAGTAAAATGTTAGTGTACGTAATCAAAGTCACAATCTCCCAATTAGGACATTTATTTTCTCATGGTGGTATTATATATCTGTAACCCCTCGTATTATTTGCTTCTTCCTGACATGATAAAACTTATCATTTTTGTACTTTTGTAATTTATTTTTGCTTTTTTTTCCCTAAAACTATTAATTGCACACCCTCTAAATAATACCATAATTGGGAAGAAATATTTTTTCCTGTGTCTGTCATTCTTGAAATAAACTGAAAATGAAACAAAAAAAAATTATTAAAACAATTTAATTTCTTAAACAAACTGACGAAGAAATGTATTTGATGTATGTTATTCCTAGTGTTAACACTGACAAAAAATTCAATAAAAATAAACAATAAAATAAATTATCAAAACAATATTAAGGGAGGTGCAAATATGAAAAGGTGAGTGATAGATGCACACACCAAAATTATGCACATACCATATTGTAACATATACATTAGTGATGTGATATTTTGGTGTCTGCATCAATTTTTGTGATGTGAGTATTAATTCTCAATAAAAAAACATAAGGTACGGATGAGTTTCCCCTTTTTGTTAAAAAACATAACAAAAGGGTCGAAGTTTTATAATATTGTTGCACATAATCTGCTAAAATATTATTCATTGTATCATTTCCTTCGAGTTGTACACATAATAATACAAACTTCTTCAACATGGCACTTTAATTAAAATAAATCATTGATACATACCCATTTCAGTCGTTCTATTTACAATACAAGCAATTCTTTCAGGTTCTTATTTTTAAACTTCATGAAATAGATTGAAACATCAAGTTGGCCTAATAATTTCACTAAATTTGTTCTGATTTTCTAACAGGAGTTGCTAGAGGAGGCGGGTGACAGCATATCGGGGCCTACATCAATCTTGGGTCATATTATCTTGCTGGAATCCAAATGGCTTTAGTCCTTGGTTTTGTGGCGCACCTAAAAGGGAAAGGATTGTAGGGTGGACTAATCTTCGGATCAATAGTGAAATGTATTCTGCTTACTCTAGTATTCATGGGAACAAGAGAGCAAAATCCATTCGTCGCTCCCGATTCCGTACATATTGTATTTCCAACCAGTCTGCAAGTTGTAGTTTCATGAACGTTAGCGGTATATTTAGAAGAGAACAGAACACTGAAAAGCCACATACCATTCTACTGGATAGATTTAATTATGTACAAATTGCATATTTTATTGCAGTGCCCAACGATATTATCTTGGGACTTCTATAAAGACTCTATATCAGTTTTCAGTCTTAAAACCATATACAAATAGTGTGTTTACACAACTTACATTAAATCAATAGTATATTGGTCTCGTTGTACGAAGTCCTCAATTAGGTTAGTCGGAAGATCAACAAGTTCAAGCTGTTTGCTGGGATTTAAGCTAATATTCAAGGAGCCATTTATCCTATTGTTACTTAAATCACTATCAAAAACCATTGCTAGTTAATTATTATTCTGTTGCAAATTATAAAAATATTTCTGTTTAATAGTCATCGAATTGATATACTAACACATTCTGTAACTGAGGAAAGCTGAACAAGGACACCGACAGTTCTCCTACAAGATTTGAATAGTGCATATTGTTGAAGCATAATCTGGCGCGGACTGGATTCAACGACTCTCCTTGGCCGTTAGTCGTCTTCTCGAGCCCTAGTAGACCTGTCAACAAAGAGAACCCGTTAGGAGTGGACCCAGAGCCGTAGCCCCGGGGTCCACCTCCGACGGTCAAGTTAGTATCGGCGTAGTGTAGCCAATATATCTTAGGGTTAGAAGATTGTGTACCGTTAATGAGGAGATCCAGCCATGTATATATAGGCATGAATTAGGGTTTAGGCGTAGAGTGGGCCGCTGATGCCGGGCCTGACCCATTCCTGGCCCAGTCCGGACCATACGTCCACAAGCCCCCCAAGTCTAGTATGAGATAGCGCATGGCTTATGTTATGCTAGACTTAAGTTCTGATGGCCGCGTAGGTGAAAGTGGAACCCGCATGCTGCATCCTGGGTAAGGGCGTACCTTTTGTACCAGTAGCGACACAACATGGTGCGACAGAAGACGTGCTTCTGTAACAGAAGTGCGCGCTGTGCGCGACAAAGATGTGCAACAGAAGACGTGCTTCTGCGCATAAGTGTGCGATGTGCGCGACAAAGAGGTGCGACAGAAGACGTGCTTCTGCGCATAAGTGCGCGCTGTGCGCGGCAAAGAAGTGCGACAGAAGACGTGCTTCTGTAGCAGAAGTGCGCGCTGTGCGCGGCAAAGAAGTGCGACAGAAGACGTGCTTCTGTAGCAGAAGTGCGCGCTGTGCGCGACAAAGAGGTGCGACAGAAGACGTGCTTCTGCGCATAGGTGCGCGCTAAATATGTGCGACAGAAGACGTGCTCCTACGCTGTGCGCGTCTTCACAACCGACAGAGGACGTCTCCCCTACGGAAAGTTGGTGCGAATATTTAAATTCGTCTTTGTACCGCTTCCAAATAATCTGCGTGACGCGTACGAAAACAGTGGTAGCGTATACCCTGGTAGCCCCCAAAGTTTGATGGTGCTACTCGTGTAGGAGCATTAAACTTATTTAATCTGCGAAAAACACTTAATGCAAAGATTAAAAGTATATGCCGCGAATCGCAGCATATAAAACCTAATAAAATTAAGCAATATATAGCACATAGCATAAAAAATATATAGCACATAGCATATAAGAAAATTAGCAGTGCGCACCCGTCGTGGGATGCGTACCGATGAAATAATAAATTGTTTTTTTTTTTTTTTTTTTTTAATGTATAAAATAAAAACTCGGATGGATGTACCGTGACCGCGACGAATAGACACAGATGGATTTATCTTAACCGCATAGACTCGAACGTTTCTAGATGATCGCAGATGTTTATACCACGACTTTTGGTCCAGTGCGCATCATGGCGATTGACTAGCATCGTGGTTTTCGCGCGTACGCGTTCTCTGCGAAGATGTCTGAACGCACGGTCTTACGCGGGTAGATTTATCGCGACTGCGCTATTTGAGCGCGAACAAACATATCAACCGTAAAAACAGTATCTGCGCGAATTTATCGCGGCTAAAAGATAAAATAGCTCCGATCGTGCGGGCTTTTCTTAGATCCGATCGTGCGGATTAAAAGATAAAATAGATCCGATCGTGCGGATGTTTTAAAATAGGTCCGATCGTGCGGACTTAGTGCGTTATAGGTAAAATCGTGTTTAACAAGTTAAAAGATTTACATAAAATCTTTTGAATATTTAAAAGATAACATATCTTACCGATTTAAAAGACATGCACAAAAAATATTGGGATATCTCTTTAAATTTTAGAAAACATTGGCAGTATCTTATTACCAATTTAAAAAGATCAAAATACCGGCTTTTGAACTCGATGGTTGCTTTCCGGTGATGTGAGAGCACGAAACTTGTCGAGAGTCCCACAGATGGCGCCAACTTGTTGAAGCATAATCTGGCGTGGACTGGATTCAACGACTCTCCTTGGCCGTTAGTCGTCTTCTCGAGCCCTAGTAGACCTGTCAACAAAGAGAACCCGTTAGGAGTGGACCCGGAGCCGTAGCCCCGGGGTCCACCTCCGACGGTCAAGTTAGTATCGGCGTAGTGTAGCCAATATATCTTAGGGTTAGAAGATTGTGTACCGTTAATGAGGAGATCCAGCCATGTATATATAGGCATGAATTAAGGTTTAGGCGTAGAGTGGGCCGCTGATGCCGAGCCTGACCCATTCCTGGCCCAGTCCGGACCATACGTCCACACATATTGTTCTCCTACAAGATTTGTATAGTGCATATTACTGTCATAACAACAATCGAGATATATTAGTTTATTTCAGTCTTAGGCTTGTGTTCGGGCAAGATTAATATGTTTATAAAGTTGAAACACTTTGCTTACAGGGATATATTAATATTGACTCTAGCTTTTCCTCGTCAAGCTACAATACAACCTAAGCAAGTCAATCACCAAATCCAAATAGTCCCATATAACCTAAGCAGTTTAAATCAGAAATGCAAAATAGCTTTAATGATTATGTATGCCTGACCGGACCTCAACGATTGCGGATCAATTAAATTCTGATAAATACATAACTTACCACTTTCTGCCGTAGTTTAACAATATCTTATCCCGCTGATTTACTAGACAATTAGTAAGGTCGAGGCACATATTGTCATTTACTATCGAATTAGTAATGGGAATATATTTAACAATTGCGGGTAGTCTCTACTAAGGCAAAGAACATACACAATTGAGAAAACTCAATATCAGTATAAACCGTGAAAATAAGAAGTCCTATTTTCTAATTACCAAACCAAAAAACTTTGAACAGCTCAAATGTTACTGGCAATATATTCAAAGTTGAAGTTCCATGAGAATTAGCATCCTAATGCATCGGACAAATAAATAACTTCAATATATATCTACTAGGTTAGATTTTAACTTATTTAGTCAATTCATTAAATATATATAAAAAAAAGAAATGAAAAAAATTACCTTCAATCAAAGTCTAATGGCTAATGGCTTGGAATTATCAGCATGTCAATTTAACCCACATCAGTTTCCCAAATCCGTTCATATGAAGCTAACTCCCGAGAAAAAAACCCTAACACGAAACTGACATGACTACGTCAAACTGATAATTAAATTGAACATATAACACATTAAAGTACCTGATTTGTGGATAAATGGACTTGAAATCGGGAGTGAAGATGGTGAATCGCGAGGGGTATGTGATTTGCAAGGATACGACTGGTGTGACTAGCAAAGGTCGATTACAGAAATCTGATTTGCCTTAGTTGATAACGAAATGGATAGATAATGTGAGATGAGATGAAGAGGATAAGGGTGGGGATAATGAAATGTGATTTTGATTTTTGGAGAAAGTGAGGGATAATGAAAATGTGATTTTGATTTTTGGGGGAAGTTTTGAGCGGGAGTGATGGAAATGTTTAGGTGGGTAGTGGAATATAGCCCGTTTTGCAGAAGACAGGGCTCTAATGGTTTAGCACATAAAGCCCGGTTTTGTAGTAGGGAACATGACTTTATATAAGTAATAGAGCCCGGTTGTTTCGAAGAAAACATGGCTCTATTATTTTTTCAACATAAAGCCCGGTTTTCTTAAAGAAAACCTGGCTGTATACCCTTTTCATGAACACGGGGTCCTTTTAGAGCCCGTTTTTCATTAAAACCGGGCTCTATTAAGGGGGCTCTATGTCCGTTTTGTAGTAGTGCCCGAAACCCGAACTTATTAGGGCGGGGCGGGGCATGCTTATCGGGTTTCGGGGCGGGTTTTGGGGCCTTAACGGGGATTCTTATCGGGTTTGGGGCGGGGACGGGGCACACCATCCCCGCCCCGCCCCGAAATATATACATATACATATACATATAATTCTCTAATTTTTGTTAGTTTTTATCTTTGTAATATTTCAAATTGTGATCATAGAAGCTTGTTTTGTGTCATATTATTCTATAAAGTTGTGATTTATTCCAACGATTAATATATTACTAATGGTTTCTCGATTATTCAAGCTATTCCATAAAATAATATTGTTAATAGTGTAGAAATAAGAATAAACGGGGAGCGACACGAGAATGATGAAGTATCGCGCTCAAAAAAGACAACCCGATAAGACCCCAATGGGAAATGGGCGGGTTTGGGGGAGTATCTCGCCCCAATGGGGCGCCCCAATAAGATCCTCAATGGGGATTGGGGCGGGTTTGGGGATGGTTTTTGTTATCCGGTTTGGGGATGGGGATGGCCGCCCCGCCCCAAACCCGCCCCATTGCCATTCCTAGTTCAAGTGGATCAGTGAAACGTTAAGAGATTGAAAAATGAAGACTAACGACAAGTTTTTTTATTTTATTCTATTTTTTTTTTTTTTTTTAAGTGATATATTGTATCCTAGTATATGGGCAATCTTTGTAAATAAAGCCGTGAGAACAAATACAGAAAATGTAAAGCATATTATATTTGTTTTCGAGGAGCAAGCTCATTAACAAAGTTTGACTTTTATTAGTTTCATAATCAACTTCGTCAACTTCGATCAATAGACATTACGTGGAAGGCCATGCCTCGATCCATTTTTTGTATCATGTAATATGGCATTGCACGGGCTTAAATAAGTTCAAGTGGATTAGTGAAACGTTAAGGGAGGAGGGAGTGGTACCCTAATACTCTAGGTGCCACATCACCTCTATCCAATAAAAACCCTCCAACTCAAAACTACCCAATTTTATCCTAACACTACCCGATTTGGATGGAGTGGTACCCTAGTACCCAATTTTTTTTATTTTTTTTTTCAATACATAAAATCACATACAATATTTAAAATAAAAACATACATTAAAAATAAAAACATTATATAATACTTAAAAAAACTACAACTTAAAAATTGAAACTACAACTTAAAAAAAAAAAAAAAAAAAAACATTACATAAGTTGAAATTACAAAAAATTGAAACTACAATTTAAAAATTGCAAGCTCATACGTGTTTGGCCGCAAGTTCACGTTTTTGGGCAAGAACTAATTCCAACATAGCGGGATCGCGAATATGATCATGCGGCTCCAAAAAAAACTTCATCTCTGGTTGTGTATTCTTGAACTTCGCCCCCTCGAGTTGTGTAGCCAACAATTGTTTCGCCATCTCGCGCTTTTGTTCCAAATATTGTGTCTTCTTTTATGTGTAGGCGTTGATTTCATCCGCAACACTTGAGATCCACGAGGAGGATGCGCCTTGCTTCTTTTTCATCTTTCTTGATTCAAGTGGAGGGGTGGGGTCTTCATTCATGTCGGGAATGGTGTTGATTGCCGATTCATACTCCCCCGACTTCCTTTTTGAAGAATTGCTTGTCGCACCGCCAATATCTTGAAAACATTCTTGCTCCGTCCATTTGTCATGACCTCTGACAACCTCCCACGCCAAGGTATGAGTAAATTGTCTTTTTTTTGCTGTATAGTAATCCGACTTAGCTTGCCTCACCACGTCCAAGTCGTTGCACCCACTAGCCTTAGCACGTTTTTACATTTTATACAAAATAATGTAATTGTAAATAATAAAGTATAGATTATGTAAAATAAAAAGTATAGCTTAAACAAAATAATGTAATTGTAAATAATAAAGTATAGATTATGTAAAATAAAAAGTATAGCTTGTACCGCTTGGAGGTAGTTGCCGTTGAAAATACCCATGGCCGTGTTCATTGCTCTCCACTTGGTATTCAACGCATGAAAAGTTCGTGAACTCGAACCCAAAGTTGCCTCGTAATGCTCGAGAATCCGTTTTCAAAAACCGTCGAACTTTTGTTCATTACCGACAACACCACATTCGGAGATTTGAATCCATGCTTTCGCCAAAGCCTCCTCTTGTGCCGGCGACCAAACTTCACGGGGCCTCCTCCCGGCAAAGGCTTTTTTCTTCCATCTCGAATCGACTTCTTGAACTTCCTCATCTTCGTCTTCTTCGTTTGGTAGTGGTTGTGTTTCGGGTACGTACTCTACGTCATCGTCATTGTTTAAGAACAGGGAGAACTCGCTTATAGTAGTGATGTTGTAGTGTTGTGGATTCATTTGAGGAGGACCCATATTATATTGGTAAAATTGATGTGGAGATGGGGGTTGTGGAACGTAAAATTGATTCGGGGATGCTTGAGAATAAAATTGGCTAAATCTTAACGGAGTTTGTTGTGGTTGCGGTTGAACGGGTTGAGACCGACCTTGACGCGAGGTGGAAGCTTTTTTTACCTCTTCTTGGATCCATGGTTTTGTGTTTTTGAAAGATTAGTGTGTGTTTTTATTTGTGTTTTGTGTTTTGTGTTTTTTTTTTGAAAAAATGAGTTGAAAATGTTTGGTTTTAAAGGGATTTTTTTTTTTTTTTTTTTTTTTTTTTTTTTTTGGTATGCATACTAGCCGTTGGGGTATATCCCAAACGGTCATTTCTTTAAAACTTTCTCACCTCCCACTCTCGGGCTCACAAGCCGAATTTGCTACTCGATCAAAGTACCCGAATTGGACGGAGCGGGTACAACTACTCGATGGCACTACCCGTGCCCACTCCCTCCTCCCTAAGAGATTGAAAAATGAACACCAACGACAAGTTTTTTTTTTTTTTTTTTTTTTTTCAAGTAATATATTGTATCCTAGTATATGGGCAATCTTTGTAAATAAAGCCGTGAGAACAATTACAGAAAATGTCAAGCATATTATATTTGTTTTTGAGGAGCAAGCTCATTAACAAAGTTTGACTTTTATTAGTTTCATAATCAACTTCGTTAACAACCAAGTGCCTTGAAAACATGGTAAAATTTTAAAATTGCATGGTGCTAGTATATAAACAAGAAAGAATTCACTTCTTCAACCTATGTGGGATGTAAAGTTGAAATGATTTTTATCAAATAATGTGCTTTGAAGCTACTTCGATAATAGTGCTACAGTTTAAATGCAATTGGATTCAGAGATCCTCATATGGTGTAATCGCACCTTTTTATTCATTTCGGTTTTGTTGCGTTTGAAGAAAATAGTCGCGATTATGCAACTCGTTCTGTGTTTTTTTTCATAACATATAGAGAAGTTAGTGACGAACGCGGTAAATGGGTCAAATCATTATTACCTAAACGAGGAACAAGTCATTCAGTTTGAAATTTGTCCAAAGTAAGTTTTTTTTAATGCATACAACCTTGTAATTAATTTAGGATTTATCACTAATGCATGAATTCTAAACAAGATATTATACCGAGAGTTTGTGGTTCTGAGTTTCTCACTTCACATTGCTTTTTTTTTTTTCCAGAGGTATCCACTGCATACAGGATGGTGCAAAAGTCACATTTATGTGATTAAATGTTTGACCACATTAACAATGTGTCAATTAGTGAATTTTTTTTTGTTATGACTCACAAGGGTTGACACATCTTATCCATGTTGGATAATTCTGGTGACTTGCATTCATTAGTACCTTGTGATTGATTATGATGGTAAATTATGGTTTTGTTAGAAGACAACTAAAAAGTTAGCTACATAAGCCTATGGACAATCGTTGTAAATACATAGTTAGGAACACGACTTTTTCTAAGTTGAAACGTATATTCAAAAGCGTAGAGTTTAAGTTAATTCTCAGACTTTGTAATTGCAAATGAAGTGTTTTGTCTTATAATCAACTTCATAAGCAACTACGTCTTGAAAACATAACATTATTCTCAACATGTATGGTCTTTATATAATGTAGTATATAAGCAATGGAGGATTTCACTTCTTTAGCCTACGTGGAAATGTGAGATGTAAGGTTGAATTGATTTTAACAAATGAAAATAATCTATACGTACAATTTATCTTTTCATTAAGAGTGTTTGTATTTTAAAGCTACTCCGATAGTTAATGTGAAAGTTTGAATAGAGATCATCTTACAGCGCTGATCTAATTTGGGTTTACTCTCGTATTTTCGTTCTTTTTTGTTTGATTGGCATTGATAATGCAACTCCTTTTGTGTTTCTTTCCATGCCATGAAGGTGCTTAAGTGTCATTGGTAATGTAATGTAATTTTTTTTTGTCTAAATTGGTCGAGAAACTCACTCGATCTAAGCGTCTGTCTTTTTAGTTAATTTTTGTTGTAGTTTATGATGATATATTAGTGTTTTTCCTTTGCTTTTGTGACAATTACATTGTTCTGCTATTAAATATATTTAATAGATGTAATAGAAGCACTATATCTATTAAATATATTTATATAGCATTATAACATTTTTTTTATTATATATAGAAAGGGTGGTACTATTAGTATCCCTCTACCTCTTTCACCCCCATGATACCCATTTTATTGATAAGACAAGACAATTTTTTATGATTTTTTGCTACGTATCTTTTGTCTTTTACTACTTTTAGCTTGTCAAACGTTATGTATTATGTTTCGCAGTTCTTTTCAATTGTTTTACCCACTTTATTAATAAGTTAAGACCGTAGTTTATGGTTTTCTGCTCCATCTTTTGTGTTTGTACTAATTTTGACTAGTCACACTTTATATTTTATGTTACTTATTTTTTGTTTCGCACTTTTATAAAAAAACAAAATTATAAACATTTAAAAAAAAATATAAAAAAAAAAATAGGCGGGTGTAGTTATCACAAAAAGAAGGGTACCAATAACCTAGGTCATATAGAAACTAGTTGGCGTAGCACCAATAGATAAATTTTATGTTACTGATCAAGTAATCTTTTGGGAAACATTAGTTTGGATAAGGGAAACCTAACTCAAACTCGATGTCGTTTGGTGAATGCGACACATCTATCTATTTTGGATAGTTTTTGTGACTCACCTTTGTTAGTACCTTGTGATCGATTGAGTTATTGTACATGGTACTCATACTTATTTAGCAGGACAAAGTTGTCACTTTTTCTCTTGAAACCTTTACTACAAATGTAGGCAACCAAGAGACCTCACATGGAGAGCCATACCTTAACTCATTTTCATAACATGTCACTACAAACCCATTATGGCCTTGTACGGTATGTGTTAGGTAAGTTCAGGTGGATCGGTGAAACATTTAAAGACCGGAATGAACACCAATCATGAAATGTGTTTCCTACAATGTGGTATCCTAACATATAGTTAGTGTTAAGCTTTTAACTTTAGTGATTTCGTTTCTCTAAACAGATAGAATGTTTTGTGAACCATATATGTAAATAAAAAGCAAAATTTTGTAATGTCTTTGAAAAATTTGTAAATAAAAAAAAATCTGGACTTTGGAGTAGGACTGTAGGAGTTTTTTTTGGACTTTGGAGTAGGACTGTAGGAGTTTTTTTAAGTGAAAAAATGTCGAGAATTCATATTATATTTTCAGGATAATCGGTTGAAGAAGTTTGAATTTTTTTTTGTTTGTTTTATAATCGACTTTATCAACAGATTATGTCTGAAAACATAGTAATATTCAAGACATGTGTGATCCTCATTCTCTATAGTATATAAACTAGAAAGATTTCACTTCTTTCACCTATGTGGGATATAAATATGAAATGGTTTTATCAAACACATAATACTGTACATGCTTACATGCCGACTTGTGCATTTCTAGTATTCTAATTTATACCATTTATCTGCTCATCATAGAGCGTTCGTATTTAAGTGACGACACAATTTTGAGGCGGAGATCTTATACGAAGTGCGAATTTTATCACTGGTTTCATATGGGTTTACTCTTATCTTATCGTACTTTTTTGTTCGGTTGTCGTTGAGGAATATATTGCTTCATGAATATAAGAGATTTTTATTAAATGAAAATCAGTAGGCAATCTTTGTGTGACCCGGTTAAGAGCCCCTTGCTAAATGTCAATAGGTCGGATTAGGTGAACCGGACTCGAAATCTGGGTTTCATAAGTTTTTTTAATATGACTTATGTGGGTGACACATCTATCCATTTTGGATAAATACACGTTCATATTACCTAGTAAATGATTAAGCTCTACATTGTTAGGAAAAAGTTGCTTTCCTGTCTCTTTATATATTCTCTAGAAATAAGAGGGCTCCAACCATCTGTGTAATACCAATGTCGCCTAATTCTTACTCACATGGATGTCTGGACATTTGGCGGCTCGATCAGTTTGAATGGTACCTTTTTGCATGATTGATTTGAAGAACCATATGTGTTAAATAAATATGTTAATTCGACTAACGCTTTGTTGCTTTGTTTACCCTGTCCCCGCTAGCAGTGCTTAATCTTTAAAGTTAAAAAATTCACCCATTTTATGATGTTGCGAGACACTTATTAATCTTTATATTAATGTATGTCATATGTTATGTTTGCAAGTTGAATGTCACTTGGTATTAATCATGTGCAACGCTGTTGAGAATAATCACAGGTTAGTTTTCATATTCAAGATAAAACTTTGATGTATATATTCCGACAAACTGAGTATTATTGGTGTTTATTTCATATTAAAGAAATAACTTTTATAAGATAGTGAGCTTATGAGTAATTCAATTAACTTGATTATGAATTTGAGTCATGATTAATTTGATAGTTATTAAATTGAACACAATATTAAGATTCAACGGCATGATCTTAATAGACATCGAGTCATGTGTTAAGTAATTTTGATAAAAACATTTGTTAAGCTAATTAAACAAGTAGACGTACATAATAAACTATTGTAGTTAATTGTAAAAGTGCTTATTTGATGATGTTATCTAATATATTTCAAAACCTAGTTCTACTCGATGTTTTAAAACCCGGGTTGACCCGGCCGGTTCAACTGGTTGAATCGGGAACCGGTTCGAAGACCGGGACGGATAGGACCGGGTTTTTGCATGGTTGAGAACCGGATTGAACAGCCGGTTTTTCGTTGACCCGGGTTGACCTGGTTTGATAAATCCGGCCGGGTCATGACTTTTTATCAAAAAAATTAACAAAATGATTTTTTTTCCCATTAACTTTTCTAAGTTTAATTGAAAAGTTAAAATGATGATAACTAATGTTTGTTAAAGTTTTAGAAAATAGTAAATTATAGTTATATATGATCTTAGAATCACCAATTAATATAGTTTTACTATAAACCATTTTATAATTTAGAATCACCTTGAAAATTTTGGCTATATTTTTATAGATGTAGACTTAAAAAGCAAAACTTATTGGTATAGTCTCAATATTTTTCTTAGGTTTAATTGAATGTATAAATAAAAACGAATAAATTATTAGATTATGCAATACTACTTATTAAATATATGAAAATATATATATATATATATATATATATATATATATATATATATATATATATATATATGTATGTATGTATAGAGAACCGGTTCAATCCGACGGTTCAACCGGTTGAATCGGTGACCCAATGAACCGGCAACTTAACCGGGTCAATAAAAAAACCGGTTTTTAAAACATTGGTTCTACTTGTTCTATTTTTATAAATCATCGTCTCATGTTTACAAAAAACAAAGCAACTTCACCACAAAATAGACATTGTAAAAAAATTCAAAAGAATATGACACTTTCATAAGAATAACAATACCATAATATTTATAAAATCCAATGATTTAACATGAAGACACCAATGGTCTAGTGGTAGAATGGTACCTTTCTACATTACAGACCCGGGTTCGAGTCCATGCTGGTGCAGTTTAGCTGTCATGATAAGCCTTAGCATTGGTTGGGTACTTTGCACTACCTCTCTCTTAAATGAGATGAAATCAAGGCAATTCTGAGCTTCATTTTTTCCCAATGATTATGTTTGCAATCGCGAATTGTGTGTGACTTCAGTTCCAAGGTTCGTTTTCTTTTTCTCTCTACTCCAAACAGCATCGCCTTGGCGACCCAAGTATGTATAGAGAGAAAGTGAATGAACCTTCATTTCTTAGCACTCATTTTGTATTAACCTTCATTTCTTCATTCAAACGTTTATCTAATTGTGTTCTCTAGTTTGGTTTAGGAGAGAAAGTGAATGAAGATCTAAAATTGAATATACTAGCTCAATTAATCAATCTATCAATCCGATTTACTAGACTGTATATCATGCTGCCACTCTACAAATATGGTGACTACTAGGACTAATGTGATTTACTAGACTGTATATCATGCTGCCAATCTGCTATATACAACACCAAAATGTGTACATGTAACACAATGCTAAATAAATGAAAACGCACAAGTTTAATAAAAAAATGTATTTCATCAAACAAATCCATTGATCACTACTTTGTACTATAAATTTAACTGACATATTTGGGACTTTAGGTTTGCAGCACATCTAAACATCTCCTTTATATGAAACTTGTTTACATTGTTAGCAAGAATTCGGTAGCTTAAATTAAGACATCTCTTATGAGATTGTTAGTTTGGATGTCACATTCTTTGCATTTTGGTTATTACCTATCTGTGATGAAAGGGTTAGTGTTATATGCACTTTTATGGGCAAGAAATATACTAGGTTTTGATTAGCTATTGGCCACAACAGCCTATTAGTGTCTTTTATACCAGTTTTCGATTCGATAATTATCTACATGTCGTAAATCACTTACATAAACTGACATTTCACGTTCCTAACTGTCAAGACTTTTTGATCACTTGCAACTTTAGTACTTCAAACTCGACCTTGGTGACATCTTAATGTGATAAATAGTAATGAATAAGCTCAAATTTTGTCATGTGTCGGATTTGGTCATGAATGCTGATCGATAGCAAGCGGTTTCTTCAGAAGCTTGGTCATGAAGGTACTAAAATTACTTTTTGTTACGAATTTATCTTTTTGTTACTAAAGTTGCAAACTTATCTTATTGCAAAACCTAAAAATATATTGTTTGCTGAGTACTAAAATTGCTTTTGTAGGTCTAAAAAATATGTTAATGGCGTATGAGGATAAACTTGTCCACTTTGTTTTTAGCACATGTGACATATTCTGTATGTGTTAACCACACATCGAATGGTATTACATATAATTTAACACAATACTTACAGTTTCAGGGGAAAATTGTTCCTGCAAGCGGACAAAACGACTTCAGATGGGACCCAGTCTTCCAACCTGATGGTTATGATAAAATGTGATCCTGTCCTTTCATCTATTTCTCTCTGATCATCTTGTTATAGGTGGCAATTTTGACCAATTGACTAGGAATGGATCGATTTGGGATGAGAATATCTCAATCGGGTACAATGGGTCGAATCAGTATTCCTTAAATGGAAACAGGTCGAATGGGTCACTCAGTTTAAGGTGGCCAAAGTCTGTTTAAATGCATACAACCTTCTAATAATATTAATTGAAGATTTAGACTATTGTTGTAATTCATTGCTAACCTGTGAATTGTATGTATGAAAATTTAGAAACCGGACAAAAAAGTGTTTTCATGTCAACCCATTCTTACCCGACGTAGACCAAAATATGACCTTTGTCCACCTGAACCCATGTTAACCTGTTACCGAACCAGCTCATCTTGCCATCTATAATATCCAATTTAGATCCTCATACTCGCATAGATCTCAAATAACTAACCAAAAAAGTATTATATCATGTTATATATATGCTGAAATGCCCAACGAAGAAAATATTTTTTAAGCTGTAAAACTATTCAAAACAACTAAAACATTGCAAAAATACAAAGAATTGCAATATAAAGAACAGTTCGAGATCAAAAGAACAATATGATCATATAACTTCATGGTTCAAGTAGTTTCCTGCATTTTTCTAAAACAAGTACGCTCTAAAACATGTATTATCTAAAACAACCTTAAACTCAAAAAACATTAAGAAAAATGTTCCACAATGTATGCTTCAGTACTGTCATGCTCATAAACCATCTTCGTCACTCATCACACCAATATCTGCAATAAAATAACAATAATTACCATCTTCCAACAACAATATACAAGGCCATTTAGTTGAACGCATTTTGATAACTAATAGTAACTACTCGGATAAAAAAGATACCTCAAATGATTATAGTTACATCCTTCTCAGCAAATAGTACCTGCTTGCAAATAGTTAGATTGTGTTAAATCGCTGATGGCTAAACTGATAATGATATAACTTCATGGGTCAAGTGGGTAACGGGTCAAACAGGTCATTGGTCTAATGGGTCATGCTTAGAAAATCCGTCAGACGGGTCACCACTTTGTTGATACATCCACATATCAGATAATGGGCAATCTAAAAATTGTGTAACTGATTTGCAGGTAAACAGAAAGTATTTACAGGTAGAGTAATGAACTTACCGTCCCAAATCAGAAAAGTTTCGCCAAACGGTTCTGTTTGCCGCATCCTCAATGATATCTAGCTTAACTGATTTGCCAAACTCATTCCATAACTTGGTATATTGGGCTATTGGCCTCTCTTATCATCATTAACCTTTGATTCTTCGATCTCTGCAACAAGTAAATTATTATCTAAGTCAATAAATATGCATATATGATAAAAGAGTTCTGTAATAATGAATTAAGAATTAAGATCCATAGTTCAAATATTGCAATGATTATTGGTCAGCTAGAGGTGAGAGCAACAAATGTTTAGGATGCAGCATTTCAGCATGTGTACCTTTCTTTTCTTTGTCGTGAACCTCATCAGGGATCCTCTTCAGCAAGTTTGCGGATCATGTCAAGGGCCTTCCTGAGAAGTTTATTTATTGTTTTTAAGTTGTTGTAGGGTGTGAATCTACAAACCCTGATGGAACAGTAATTGTTAGCAACCATGTCCAAACACATTATAAAGAAGAACGATAAAGACTTACCAATAAGAGCGATAGATAAATACTCTTCTAACGTAGAGCTTGAGGTTAGATTTGTTGGCATTGTAGTAGCTCTCGTATAGATCGGAAGGCACAAACAGAACGGCCTTGAACTCAACATCACCTTCAGCGTTGAAGTGGCTCCATGCCATTGGCTTCTCATCACCAAAATCCTGACATACGAAAACACCCACTAGGCCACTACTGTTACAACTGCATGGCTCAAATTTCATCTTATTTACATATGTATGGCATGTGATTTTAGCTATATTTTATCTTTAACAGTTCGCACGGGTCAACTTTTATATTTAGAACACATGGAGTAGGCCCAGCGTAAATTGTTCCAAAATGGACCTTTTGACCAAAACCCGTTTTGCACATTAATTAACCCACCCGAACCCAATTTTGAGCATCAAGCAGAAATTATCAGTTCACCTTAGCAAGAGAGTGATAGAACTTTGTGTACTCTTCTTCGGCGACCTCGAGATTTCTTAACCAGATAGCTTTAACATCGTTCAAGCGTTCCCATTCGTATGTTGTTTCCTTCGGCTGCTCAAACCATTCAAAGGAATTATAAGTTATTAGAGTAAATAAGCAACAAATATCATAAGTTCAACAAGGCTTTCCGACATACGTTTTTCTTGCTCATCACTGGGGTCATCCAGGCACCTCAACATCAAAAAGTTGTAAATTCGTGCATCTACGAATATCCAAGAGAAGACAATCGTATATAGCTACAAATGATGGAGAAAACATAGCAACATCAAGCAGCCTCATGATTGCACCACCTAAACAACCATTCTGCACCAACAAAAAATAAAATCACAACGCATATCTCATACTTTTGGCAACTCTTCCCACTTGTTCAGCAGATGCCCCCATTTTCTTGTTACATTTGAATTGGTTACTGTGACAAATGCGAAGCATAACTGCTGTTTGGGCACGTTCATACCTCTCTCAAACTCCTCTGGAACAACAGAATGTACAGAATCTGCTTGTCTTAAACCAACTTTTATGCCCATACTTCCCAAGAATTCAAGCATAGCATTATGAAGACCACCAGTTGCAACCTCTCTAGAATTCTGAACTTCCTGCGAAAGCACACATTTTGTAAATATGAGAGACGAAAAAAGGTAACCGTTAGGAAGGAATTACGATAACCTAATTTTGGTTCATGGTGATACCAAAATTTTGGGGGAAATTACTATAGTTCAAAGTCATATTGCCCACATAATTATAACTCAAGTAAAATTACAATTTGATCTCTATCAACAATTTAGGGGGAAATTACTATACTTCAGTAGATGACGTTGGTACAGAACATTTCCTAATATGGGACGCTAAAGCAGGTGCTAACTACACGTTTTCTTTGCAATTAGTTGACTTAATTTGTTAAGTCCCCTCCTCCCCTGTTTTGTTTATCTTGTATCTGGTACTAGGAAAAGGTATGATTACCATAAGTGAAGCTTGAAGCGTATATCTTGTAACGAAAGCTCATTCCACCTTTACAAAGATTTTACAATTACTACTTTCAAACACATATGTAAATAAGTAGCCAATTAAAACACACATTATAGCTTATGAACAACGCCAAAAGTGCTCCAATCAACAAAAACATCGCAATTACCATATCATTACTCTTTAACTTCTCTTATCAAGACACGTTACGCATCATTTTATTAGAACACGAAATAGAATTCAATATTTATGAATCACTAACACAGATTAACCCACATTGCAATATCCAAATCAAACTATATAAAAACTAGAGGTGCCAATTTGAGACCCATTGGTTAAAGATGAGTCTAGTGGTTCTATTTGGGTATTTGATAGAAAGTGTTGTTATATAATAATCAAAAAAATATTATTATATTTTTACTTTTTTGTCACTTTTCTTTTATCTTATACTCAAAAAAAAAAAAAAAAAAAAAAAAAAAAAAAAAAAATCTTGTCAACCGGACCAAAATCCATATAAACCCGAACCTATATAGACCCAAACCATCCAGACCCGAGATCCAAACCCAACCAGACCTACCTATTTTGCCACCTTTAATAAAAACATTCAGGTAACACCAATTAATCTATAACATAAACCCTAAATTAATAACTTCAAATTAAAAATTCCTAATTACCTTTAATCCTATATAAAAATTGAGTTCATTATTCAAATACAAACAAAACCTGAACAGCTTACAGATCACGTGTTTGAGAGAACATCATCCGTAGCAGTGGCAGTTGGCCTGAGATCCTGATTCTGCCGGAGTACACCTATTAATCTAATACACACCAATTAATTAACATAAACCCTAAATTAATTAACTTCAAATTAATATAAATTGAGTTCATTATGCAGATACCAACATTAACTGAACAACTTGCCTGAAAGCAGTTGGTTTCAAAAATGAAGGAGTTGTGAAGCATAAGAACAATAACTTTTACAGATTTAGTCCCTCTTTCTTATGGTAAGACACATTTTCACCTTTTACTCTTTGGAAAAGTCTTTTATAACGGAGTTCAGCCTGTTGTGTATATTATACTTCCTAGTATCCCAACGCCCTTTAGTAATTGCATATAGCTTTGGAGCAGACAAATCTCCCTTGGTGAAAACCGTCATTTCTGAACACCAATCAATTTGCAAGGTATCCAATGATGGAAATTCAAAAGCTTCCTTTCCGAAGCAAAATCCCTCGAGTCTCCCAAGTTCAAAAAGTTTCAAGGACTTTAGACAAGGTAACACCACAGTAGCATTCACTATGGCATCACATTCTTCTTCTTCTCCCTTCACAATTACCTTCATTCCACTACACTCACTTATATGTAGTTCCTGGAGTTGCAATAGACTACCAACCATGGAACATGTAAATACATATTCTAACCTATAACACCCTTTAATAGACAGTCTTGTTAGGTTTGGAAACTTTAATAGTGTCCCCTGCTTGCTCTTCCATATATACTTGAGACTATCTAACCACTTCAAGTCCACTTGTCTCAAGTTTGGAATTTCAGCATCAGTTTGTGAATCAAATATCTCCTCAATGTCCCAACATCTACTACTATGGACAGTTTCAAGATTTTGCAGTTGTAGCAACTTATCGGATGAGAAAAGAGTATGTCCACAAGTGGGGTTATAATCCTCATCCATTTCGATCAAATTATGAAAAGACCAAGGCAACAGTTCCATAGTAGTAGGGCAGTATGAGCTTGTACTTTCATAACTCGGTAATCGGGCCTACAAGGTAAAAAAACACAAGCTTATGTCAGAGATAATTGTACGTATAACTTGGTTCAATGATAAAAAAAAACTTCAGATGCGAGTAAAATAAGCCAAAAGGCTCTACATGATTGTTCAACCGTTGGGTTTTGGGGATGACATACATAACTAAATCTTTGATACTTGCTAATCATATTACTTTCGATCCAATAATTACGCTGTAATTTTGTGAAGAATACAATTATTAATAAGGATCATTGCCTCTAATACTAGAAGTTTATGCACTGTTTCAAATATTAAGTTATACACGCAAGGCCTGAGTCTTGAAAAGAACCTGACATGGGAAGGTTTTTTCTTTTTTTATTTGAAATAAAAATAATACCTGATGCGAGGTGGTGGTCACATGAAAGTTAAGGCCGCATTCAACAATATGTTTGCCTAAGCCTGTATTTATGAAGTTAAGCTTTGGAGCTGTAGACCGTCCATAAGTGAACACCGTTATCTGTGGGCATTCACTGATCTCAACCTTTTCCAGTGCTGGCCATGTGAATTCATTCTTCCCCAAGAAGAAACCCACAAAGTTCGGTAGATTGACTAGTGAAAGGGACTTCAAATGAGGAAAGTCCACCACAACAGATGCCATTGTCTGATCTCCGTTTTCTTCCGTAACAATGACTTCCATTGCCTTGCAATTCCTTACCTCTAGTTTTTCGAGTTGCATGAGGCTTTCAAGAGTGCAAAATGTGAATATATGTTTCAAAAGGTTGCAACTATCAATTATCAAGATCTTTAGTTTTGGAAGTTTGAGCATCGTAACGTATTCTAGCCTTGGAAGTGACTTTCCGCTATCAGTACCACTCTTGTTGTTGATCTCTTGAGTTTCAAACACCTCTGTCATTGATTTGCAATCAAAAATTGTCACCTCCTGAAGCTTTTGCATTTGTCCTACAGCATACCACGGAATCACACTTGACAATGCATCACATTGTATTATACTTATCTCTCTAGCATATTGGCATAAGGACCAAGAAGATAACTGAAAAAAACGAGAATTTAATTATAAAATTAACAGAGCTAATTATATTAATAAAATTAACCAACCTTTATTTTTGTCGCTAAATATATAGGAAACATACCTTAAGCTGGTCATGAATATCAGTAGATATACCATTGGCACTACCACCAATACACTTGAGCTTTTTGAGGCCAGCCAGGTCAAGTATGTCTAAATGAGGGAAGAGACTCGTGTTTTTTAGGCTATCAGTAGACTGGTCTCTGTTTGAAACAACCTCTTCAATACCATAGCATTGACTTATATGAACTTTCTTTAGGTTGGAAAGAAGTTTCGCCATGAGAGGTGAAAACAAGTACTTGATGCTATTGCACTGGTACATATATATGGTTGTGAGGTTATGGAATGAGGACTGTGACTGTGGTTTATGAAGAATTAAGAATTCATTCCAATCGCACTTCCACACATGACTCATCCTCCCCATATTTTGTAACTCTAACTTCTTAAGAGAGGGTAGTATTGGTGGTTGTTGAGTATTGTGAGGTGATTCTTTACTACTTGGAGTCGTTATCTCAAAGACCACCTCCACGGGTTTATAATCCTCCAATGCAAGTTTCTGAAGGTTATGGAAAGTGGGTAATAGAGAGGATGGGAATGCAATTTTAGAAACCTCGTCATCTGAGTCTTCCCTGAGTACAGACATAGCATGAATCTGCATATATATCACAACCTAATATTATTATTTAGTTCTAATAATAGTTGGATTTTCTTTTCTTTTCTTATAGTGGTTCAATCAACATGTCATCAAAAATTTAGTTCTAATAATATTTTTCTATTTATTTTAAAAATAATAAGTAACCTAATATTATTATTTTATTTATTTAAAAAGAATAAATAACATTCAAGTACTGAAAAAAGGTCACAATCAGTTTTTTTGCAAGTTCCAGCTAAGAGTTTTAAAGGATAAAAACAAAAATGGAAATCATTTATTAGTATATGTTAAGAGTCGTACCTCTTGTTCTTGGTTACTCTCAACCAAATCACTGTTTCTCTCACTTTCTCTGCCGCATCTTTCAATTTGAAATTCTTTAAGTGCTCTCATATCAAAAGTGGTTGTGGCAGGTGTAATTAAATTTTTAAACCTCTCACAATCTTGAATCCATATGCTTTCAACAGATTCAAAGCCATGAATCAAGTTATTTCCAGCATCTTTTATCCTCCACACCTCTCTAAGCTTCTCTAATTTCCTCAAATGAATGCTTCTCAACCTGCTGCTGCTAACTTTATCCATTTCACCAACACATCCCATGTCGATTTCGAATATCACTTCAACAGAAACACACCTTTCAACTTTAAGCTCTTGTAAATTATTGAAGAAAGGAAACGGATTGCATGAAAAAAGCTTCACAAGACTATCACAACTCTTCACTTCCATGCTTAGCAAGCTGCTGGTAGGTTGTTCAGCTTCACCAAAATCCATGTTGAACAAGACTTCAATGGAAGCACAACCCTCGACCATAAGCTCTCTCAATTGGCAAAGATTACTAATACTAAACTGAGGAGGCCATATCTCCTTCAAATTCTCCATATGAGAAACAACCAGTTTCTCCAGCTTGGGAGTCGCATCCTGCAAAGTAAAAAAATATGTGTTCATTCATTAGATACTCGCCACTTTTTGAACCACTGTTAGCATAAAAGATTGTTAAAATAAAACACAGACTTACCTCTTCATGAAAGAAAGATTGCACGCGGGAAATATTACACGACACAGAAGATGATGCATTGCTCGGATAAATGCTTGTAAAATTCTGAAGGCCTTCAAGTCGCAACTCAACAAGATGTGGTAGCTGGAATTTATTGGAGAAACACAACAGATTTGGTAGCCTATCCAACCTCAGATACTTTAACTTGGAAAACATGATTATATCGGATCGATTATTCTCAGTATGTATGACTGCTTCCATAATAGGGCATCCAGAAATATCCAGATACTCAAGCTTTGACAAACTTGTTGCAACATTCATGGTGAAAAGGTATCTCAACTCTGCACATTCTGAAACCACAAGGATTCTCAAATTGTAAAACGAAGAGTTTCGAGGAGGATGTGGTATTTCAACATCTTCAAGAGAATTCATATCATTCACTTGTAGATAAAGTGCATTTGTGTACTTAAACAGCTCGTTGATCTTAGATTTCAGTAGCTCTTCTTTGTTGGTGATCAGCTTCAAGCTGTTTTCATATGAATGCGTGTCAGCTAGCCTTGTGAGCAGCGCGTTTCCAACTTCTGTAAAATTACATCCCACTGAGAGCTTGAATCTTTGAAGTTTCTCATAAGACATGTTCTTCATATGTGCATTGTTACCAAAGAATTCAAATTCTAATGCACAAAGGTTCTTTGAACGCTCTACAAGTTCACTACAGTTGTTGTCTGTGAGGCATAATGCAGAATCATCAGAAGTTCTCATATAAAGCTCTTCAAGTTTCACTAAGCATTTCAAGACACCGTCATCTAGAACAAGATTGTAACAACCTGTTACATCCAGTAGTCTTAGCCTCTGCAACTTTCCGAATGTGGAAGGTATAGTTGTAATGCCAGAATTAGCAAAGCTAAGCACTTCCAGCTTCGAAAGATTTCCAATACAAGTTAAATCAAACATCAACGAGCATTCATCGAGACAAAGAGTTCGAAGGTTGGAAACAGATGTGGGAACTAGTGGATACTCCATCTGCTCAAATGCTATAACTTGAAGCTTTTCCATTACTTCATAAAAGCCTCGAGGAAACCTTAGCGACTCATTTCCGTGCATAAGTTTCAAAAGTGAAAGGTTTGGAAACTGAAATTCACTAGGAAACTCAGACATGCCCTTGCATGTTAACGAAAGTTGCTTGCAAAATTGGCTCATATTATCAGCTTCACTCCACTTCGAGAAATCATCTTCATGGTGAATGATCGAACAACCCTCCTCACCACCTTTAGAAAGAGTACCCACCACAAATGCAAGCACAAGATCATGCATTTTCACACACTCAGTGTCACGACTATCACCATCCATCAACAAGTTTGCATTTTTGAGATTGCTCACACTTGTTTGTGTGTTGTCTCTAGCATCTTCCATAGAAGAAACTTGTCTTAAAACTTTTAATCCCCATGCATATCTTGTGAGATCTTCTATCGGGATATTAGAGTCCTCGGGGAACAAGCCACAAAGCAGAAAAATCGCTTTGTACTCTTCTCGTTTTAAATTCTTGTAGCTTATCTCAATAATTTCTTGCACATTCTTATCAAGATCATTTTTCTTTAAACACTTTAATGTACGTTTCCATACAAATTTCTTTTGGTTGTTAAGAGTTGCGGCAATGAGTTTGATGGCAAGGGGCAAACAACCACATTTTTTAACAATACCACAACCTATTTGATAGAGATCAGGATCATGCTCCTCTGAAACTCCTGCGATTCGAGAAAAGAAATCCCGTGCTTCACCTTCCTCCAAGACATCAACTCTAACAACTTTAATAACAGAATCGGCATGAACTGCAATTTGATGGCAAATATTTTCATCTCGTGATGTGAGCAACAACTTGACCCCCTTTGGCAAAGGACTAGCTAATCCGATATCTTCGAGATTAATCCTCTCCCAGACATCATCCAATATCACCAAACACCTTTCTTTACTCTCTAAAAGTTTATTAAATCTTTTAGAAAGAAGAGTTACCCTTAGTGTTTCATCAGTTTCGGTTAGAGGTTCGCCTGTGTGCGCTGCTATGGCATTCTGAATTGCAGACAAGCTGAAAGCTTTCCCAATAACTACAACCACGATCCACTTAAACATCTTGTTATCTTCTGCAGCCTTTTTCAGCTGGTTCATCAGCGTGGTTTTCCCCACACCACCCATTCCACACAAGGCTATCACTCGAGCCGCATCATCATCATTCTGTTGAAGGAGCTTCAATGCATCATTGAACGTCTTGTCTCTTGACTTGTACAGATTTTGGGTACCTCCACCTGATGTTGATGCCAGGCGTTTGGAATCGACTCTTCCAAAACCGATGTGGACTTTTCTCCAGGGAATGTCAGAACTCTTTTTGATAAGACATTCGACATCCTCGGTAACCCTCAATGCATTTCTTCCTGCTAGATACTTCTTTTTGACATTAAAGCATCCAAGGTCGTTACTTGAAATGTTGTCAACTTCTTCCTTGATCTTTTGAAAATCTTCCAACCACCGTGGTACTTGAGCAGGTATCTTAAGAAAGCTTACTTGATATTCTCCCACTTGCTCTTCAATATTAGTTCTTCGATCTTCCAAATCCTGCATTTTGTTTTTCATGCGTTTAACATGTTCCGTGGAAGAAGTGAGATATCCCAGCTTTTTCGTAATATGACCCGTCAGAACATTCACAACAGGACCAACGATTGCAGATACAACTTCCATTTTCCTGAGACATAAGAAATTATAGAAACAAAATTAGGGGTGGCAATTCCCGAAATGATAGGAAAATAAACAAGTTAAGCTTGGGTCTAAACAAGGTTAGTTCACATGGTTGGTTTGTTGTGATCAAAACACGACTGAACTACCAACAAAAGGGATGAGAATAACAATTTGTATTGCTTATTATTAAGCTACTTAAAATTAAGCACTCGGGCTTAATTATGAAAATAACAATTTGTTTCAAAATTTCATTCAAATCAATCTATCAAATACATATAAGGTCAAATATGAAATAAAAAACATAGCTAATATTAATTTTATATCAAATAAATAAGCATGCATATCAAAAACTTGTTTATTTAGATTGATACATATTACTTAAGAAAGTTACACAACTCGTAAACTAAGAAAAGTACAAATATATGGTGTCTGCAATAAGTAACTTATGTAGAAGATATATATGCTTAATATGTTAAAAATACCTTATACAGATTTCAGTGATTTCACCAGCTAGCTCTCAAGGATCAAACAATGTTTACTGAAGAAAAACAAGTTCGGTTGAAATTTTCAAATTTCAGGAGTGTGAAATGAAGCAAGCATTGAATGTGGTAGTTTAAGGGGAGTAAATTATGAGAGAGATAAAATTGGAGCTAACTTTCTGCACGAATAGACTCTTCATAGCAGACCATGCTTTATTGACTCTAAACAGTATCATATTTACTCACGTGAAATATACTTGATTACATGGGTACAATTATTTGAAAAGTTTTGTTCGGTTTATATAAGTTGTATTTGTATTTGTATTTGTATAAGTTGTATAAGTCGGAGATTGCATATATATGCTTTAAAAACTCCAAATTGTATATATTTCCAACTTAGTTTTTTTTAGAGAAAATTATTAAAAATGGCCAAAAATACAATCTTGATTCATTATCTAGTCATTTTTAACATCATTTTCCCATTTTAGCCATGCTCAACTGCTCGACTCCACCCAAATTTTGACACATGTAATTTCTTTGTACTTTTTTTTAAAAAAAAAGTACAAAAAATGACACGTGTCAAAAATTGGGTGGAGTCGCAGTTGAGCAGTCAAAGTCGAGCAGTTGAGCAGTTAAAGAAATGACACGTGTCAAAATTTGGGTGGAGTCGAGCAGTTAATCACCAAAATGGGAAAAGGATGTTGAAAAATGACTAAATATGGATCAAAGTTGTATTTTTGGCCCCTTTTGGTAATTTTCTCTTTTTTATGATAAAATAAAAACTCAACTTTTGCATTTCAAAAAAATCTATTCATTCCTTATTAAAGAATAATTTAATTATTTTAATATATTTTTTAATAAAAGAAAACTAAATACTTCGTAATTTAGCAAATTTTTCATTAATATTCGTTTTAATAGTTCAGATAAATAAACAAATAAAAGATACACATGTACTTTGCGGCTCATAATTAATACTTTTGGACCTAAAAGAAAAAAAACACCATTTGCCTTCTTTACCATATCAAAAATGAAGAAAAGCATTCCCGTGTTCATCTCATATATCTCCATACCCTAAGAAACCACCACAGATAGCCACGATTCTACTTAATTAGCACCCATTCACGGGAAATCGTTAACTTAAGAAGCATTCCCAAGCTCCCAGATCAAGTCACGATCTACTTCTTCTTCTTAGTTTCAATTCACCAAAACTCTAAAATCGAGGATATAGTTTACGATTCAGGTTAATTTTAGAACCTAACCGGGATGTATTTGAGTTTTATGTATTTCAGTCAGATTTGTGTTTGTTTAATTGGGGAGTCTTGGTTTGGATAAGCTTAATTTAAAACCTAACTTATGATTGTAGGTTTAACATGTTGGTTGTTTCAACTCTGTTCCAGTTTGGTGTAGATAATCAATGAGTACCGAATATCATTTGAAATCATGTTATCACTTCTTATAGAGACTATTCGACCTAATGCGTAGGTTACACGAATATATGTATGGGATAAGATAAAGTGTTGTTCTTGTTTTAGGCACAAAGCAAGAACCTGTTCGCTTTCAAGTGTTTTTGTTTCGTGTGTTTTCCCATGCAGATTTGTTTCCCATTTATAGGAATTGATTTACTCTTAGTCAATGGAATTATGAGAATTAGTAGGCCAATTAATCTCATCATAATGCACCTCCATTATATCAATAGTAGTTACAAGACTAAATCATTATAGCCTTAAATGCGAGTTTGAAACTACCCATTAATATTACAAACTAATTCCAGCAAAGTCGTGGTTCACCCATCGGAAATACTCATCAGTATGTTCACTAACCTACTGATGATTTCAGTCTTTGATGGATACCACTTGCTGATGAACATTCACTCTCTGATGAGATAACTCACTGAAGGATTGAACCTTTTGGTGAGTTACTCCCTGATTAGAGCATCAGACCTTAACTTACTGATGAGACCATCAGAAACACAAAACCACTAAGAGAGTCAAGGTAGTTAGGGACTTAATGGGTGTATACTTCGTACCTCAAAGCCCATTTCCAAGTATGATCATATCCCTCAATTGAACTAAATTTCCAACCTAACCAACAAGTATGGCCTTATTTTAGAGCCTAAGTTATGATTTTAAAGAATATTGAATTATTTTATTGATTACAGGTGAAAAAATTAAAAGCTTTGTTGGAGATTAAGATCAGATTATTATAATATTAACGACTAGTAATTAATTGTTCTAACAATGTTTCTGGAATATCTATAATTGATTACATTATAAAATCAATGACCTCTGAATTTAAGATTTACGGAGTCTTTGACATGATAATTATCCGATTATTTTGATTTTTATGTTTTATTGTTTTGGGTATATAGAAAAACTACAAGTTGTATGTTAGGATTTGCTTATTAGACATGCTTATGTTTTATGTAATAAAAAGAGGCACTTGATTTTTATATTGTGATGTTAAATGTGATGCAGATGATTATAGGATGGTTGTCAACAAACATTATTACGCCAACAAACCGTGTTGACATTAGGTTTTTCATCAGTTTGTGTCACAATTCTCAAATTCCGGTCATTTCTTAAATTATATATGCATCATATTAATTCATTCATGGCATTTCATTTCACATTTAACGCGTAATTTTTATATTTAATAATTTTTATCGCGTGAGTTATTATTTTAAATATTTAACCCGTTACTTTCAAAAATGATCCCGAGGTATTTTTAAACTTACATTTAGTCTATAAAAACTATATTTTTAGTTTTCCTAGTGTTTCTAATTTATTTGGTACATAAATCGTTAAAGTTATATTATTACGACGTTTTTCTTAAAAATTATACGATAATTATTTTATCACACAAATTTCACAAGGAATGTATTTTTACAATTTTTATTATCTCATTACATTCTATTTTGAACTATTAAAAACTTACTTGCACCAAAAATTACCATTTACTCTACAAGTTAATAATATCTACACAATTACTTGCACTTTGTCAAATATTTACACAATATATATATACACCTTTTATAAAAATAAAAAAATAATAATAATTGAGAAACATAGTCCCCCCTAAACCGGCCATAGGGGGGGATGTATGCATTAAATGGTTCCTTTGATTGTTTAAGTGTTTACACAACCTAAAAGTCCTACAGGATTTACTTACTCATTTCATTCATTCTCCCATCATTTTCCAAGTGATAGCAAAAGTTTTCTCTTTGTTTTTTCTCCATCACAAAACCGGTTACACATCAAGAACACAAGGGATCATCCCCAAAAATTTTTGCAAGATCAAGTGTATTAACAACCTAGTATATACTCTTTATTTGGTTTTGAAATAAAAACCAAGGGTATTTAAGTTAATCCTTGTTACTTTCACCTCATCACTATCACTTGTGATCGTTAGTAAGCTTTTCTATCAAGTCTTGCATAAAGAAGTTTTCACTGGTCGCTACAAGTCGTATGTAATAAAACTCAATATTTTGGAATCTAAACTTTGTAATATATTTGCCGATGACGGCTAAACTAGTATTGTAATGGAGTATTATTTTTTTTTTAATCTTAATGTTGGTATGTTCTATTATCTTGTGCTTATGTTCCCTTCCGTTACACCTCGTGTTTCCGCCTCCGGCGAGGGTGTGACAGTTTGTTTCAAACTTAAACCATATATAGAGGACAAAGAAAGTTGTGGTAGGCTGGTAGCAGGGTGCTTGAACCACCAAAGAAGAGCTAAAATGTCACATACTGAAGGTATATAGATGCACAACCTCATTTACTTCAAACGTATCTTCCCTAGGTGATTTACTATTTTTAAGTTGAGTAACTTCAAGGTCAGATGATGATGCTGATGATGAAAATGATGTACTATTCTATATTAAATTATGTTAAGTTTTGGTTATGTGATTATGAAAATGGATGTGAATGTTGAGAGAGCCCAAGATGTTATTATTAATAAGAATTGTGCAGGGTAGAAAAGGGTGCTAATGGTTTGTTTCTAGAGTTTAGAAATACATGGTTATTGCTTTGGTGTTTTGTAAGTTGTTAGAACTAAAATTATCGATCGTGAAATGTCTGCAATGTATATTGTCATCCAAATTTTGTAAGCTCTTAATATGAAGGAGTGTTTGGGTAAGGTTATTAGATATGTGATTATTGATAAAATGGTTTTTGAATAAGCCAAAAGCTGAACCGTCAAACCGTGCCAATAAAAAGGTGAAAAGGGACTTCATGTTGGTGTTTAAGTCCGCGTTTAGGATCTATCTATTTCATCTTTAAGTCGCTTTTTCTGTTTTAGGCCGAGGTTTTGTGTCAATGTTTCAAGCATTGTAATACCTGTAATGAATCTGCGTGTTCTCGATCGATAATCGAATATAATGACCTATTTGTAATGTGTCTTTTTTTTATGATGATGGAGAGATTTAATAAAGGATTTTTTCAAGGAGCCAAGGGATTTTTATGTGATACTCTTGGATTGGAAAAATGTTACCTAAAGAAAGCCTTTTATAGATCAGACGGTCCAAATTTTGGAACCAGTGTGATTATGAGAAACTACATACATGCCATACCCATGACTTGATCAAAGGTCTTAAAGTATATACCAATGATGGCATCATAATTTTGCTCTTTCAAGAAGACAAAGTCAGTGATCTCCAACTCCTTAAGGACTATAATGGGTCGATGTTACACAGTTCCACCCATGAGGTGTAACACCCCCAATTTCGTGATACGCAGCGGAATTCAATCTGGGAGTTACTTCATGGCACAACAGTTATAACAATAGAAAACGAACTTTAATTGAGTCGTTTTAAAAGGTTTATCATCGATTTATATAAATATCAGAGTTTACAAAATGAGGTCCCAAAAGTTTTGTAGTTTATAAAATATGTTTTCGAATGATAAAATACATCATCGCCTTCTTAAGTATTCGTGTCCTTCCGTGCCATCCTCATTTATTATGAACCTGAGATAAACATGCTAAAAATGTCAACACAAAGGTTTAGTGAATCCATAGTGTTTGCATAATGATTAATTGAACACAAGTTGAAAAGTAGTAAAATTTGTAATATCGTTGTACAACATATTGCCTTAAGTCTCATGAACGCAAACCTTAACAGGTGTAGTGTAATTGTCATAATGACGTGGTTACAAACATCATAATCATCATGTGAGCAACCGTGCCCTCGTGTAAGGAGCTTGCCAATTCTCCTGTTTGTCCTCAAATAAAGTCCATTTGGTTACCTAACCGGCTAACACAAATGGGGCGTCAACTTCCAATAGATCTATTCACTATATTCGCGTTCACTTGTAAAGTGATTAATGGTTCATGATATGAGGGACTTTTAGTGGCATGTGTAAGTAACTTAAACAATAGCTATCGGGTGTAGGTGTAGCATAGAAAAATACTTGTGTTCGGGTTTGTAGCATTTATCTCCCCACGAGTTTGAAAAACAAGTAAAAAGTGGGACTATGAACTCACCTTGATGATACAGTAGTCTGGATGGAAAACACATTAAGTATTGTGAATAAACGGCTCCGACCCGCGACCTGAGTTGGTATGTCAAGTTTCAGTATTCGTATTCAAATATATGTAATGTTAATCACAAGCGTTTTGTCGACGATTAAGTGTTTAACGAGTTAACATGAAGTCTCTTCAAAAGTTAGATAATGATAATGTTTTTCGTGTTTTATATTTATAGTTTGATTGACCGTTAGTGAAAAAAGACCATTTCGTATATAAGTTTATCAAATCCCGGATTATTAAGTATTAAAAATATATTTCGAAATGATATATAAAACGTTACACTTTATAACTTTATAATTTCAAGTTTTGACAGTTTATACCCTTGAACTTTTATAAAATGACAATTTACACCCTTAAACTTTTATAAAATGACAATTTACACCTTTCAACTTTCAAAATATAACAGCTTTTAGCCTTCAACTTTCATAAAATGATAAATTTTACCCCTCAGCTTTGGTAAATGACAATTTCTATCCTTTAGTTTCAAAAGTGACACTGTATACCCCTATGTCTCAAGTTGATTACAATTTTAATCCGTGTTATAAAAATATTAGACATTTGGCATTTTAAGTCTTAGACGCTTTAAGTCGTTTACAAAATTCGTCCTTATTTCATTTTTAGTACGTTTTAGGTTTAGAAAAACGCGAGGCTTTCTACGAATTATAAATATAAGTTAATAATGGTTTGAAATTTTTTTTATAACAGCTTATTAGCTTACGTTTTAGCTTATTTTTGAAAAGTGCACAAAAGGGGTACGTTTGAAAAGGTTCGCGAGACACCATGTTCAAGGTTAAATAAAAGCGAGGCATGGAAAGATTTTAAGAACGTTCTTGTTGTTTTAGAAACTTGGATATGCCCTCTCCCAGATAGCATAACCCTTTTACTTTATAGACTTGTGGTTAAGGAGAAATAAATCCGGGAAAAGAGGTGTTTGGGTTGTCTCGACACAAAAAGAAACACAGAAAATAAGCGAGGCATTAACAGTTTTTAGCGACGTTCTTGGCGTTTTAAAATCTTTGCTAGGAGCTTAATAATATGCCAAAATGGTTTAATTTATAATGTGGTGTTTATAGATCAAAATATTTATCAAATTTAGGCGTTTAGTTGTTTTAGCCGATAAGAAATAGTAAGGGTCCGTTTGGCTTATATGCGACACACCCAAAAGATCACAGAATAAAGGTGTGACTACGTTTCAGTGTTTTTGTAATCTATGCCAACGGCTTATTATTGTGACAAAACCTCGTAATTTATAGCTTAAAGCTTATGGGCTAAATAATTAACCAAAGAGGAGTGTTTGGATTTTGTGACTTGCGACAAGGAAAAAGAGACAGAAATAAAAGCAAGGCCCTTAGAGTTTTTAACCAGATTCTCGGGGCTTTAGTAAGTCTCTTAGGAGCTTATTAAAAGGGCTTATTGGCTGGGCTTATAAGCCTTAGCTTATGCTTGGAAAACAAGGCTCCAAAGGGGCGTTTGGTTTTATATTGTTATGTGACAGCTATTAAGAGTTTGACTAAAATTAGCCTTCGCTTTGCGTTTTCCGGACCCGTGCCCCCAACCTTTCGGAGAAAACATCGTTCCGGACAACTTTCGTGTTTTAACTTTTTGATGAATCGGAACAAAAATGCCTCAAAAATATACTTCAGTTCGTTAACAGAAAGTTTTAGACAGATTCAGTTTTTCGGTTTTGCTAATTTCTTTTGATCATAGATTTTGACTCGTGTGTCCATTTTTGGTGATTCAAATTGCTACGTTTTCTTTGTAAAATCATTTTTAACATTAATTAACTTATATTAAAAGTGTTAAAGATATTGAAATGAGTTTGGGGGACTTACAATCTTCCTAGAACTCGATTAGGAGAGAATTCGACCCGAGAGACTCCAAAGTGAAACAAAGCTTCTCCAAAGATCCTAGACTCTAATGAAACTTCCTTATACTTCTCTTAATCTTATAATTCAGTAGGTAATGTGAGTGTGAGAGTGGTATGTGTTAGTAAACAAGGAATGAGTTAAAATGGTATGGTTTAGGGTCGAATTTATAGGCAAGAAGATTTAAGGTTCATGGATTGTAATTTGCCACATGTAATGGTGTGTCTATGGTGTAAACTCGTTTGATCTTTAGCCACAAGGTTAGGGTTTGGTTTAGAAAGAACCACTTAGTGCATACTTGTTTTATTTATGGCCATTAGGTTCGAATGGTTTAGAAAGAAACCATCTAGTGTGTATACTTGTTAAATTCTAAGCCATAAAGGTGGAAGGTCTAGGAGACATAGTGAGGTGTTCTCTTAGATTTGTAAGAGTTTGTGTGGTTTGGTGGTGAATTTGAATGGTGTTCCTTTTTAAAGTCATATATTGGTTTGTATGGTTTAGAAATGTTCCATGTAAAAGCTTGATATGTTTGACCATGGTGTTGAACGTCTAGGGGACATGGTGAGGTAGTGAGTTATGTGGCTTATTTTGAGCCTTATCAAGGTTTAATGGCTTTAGTAAAAAGTTAGGGCTTATTTGGTTGGTGTTTGGTTCGATTTGAACTAAAGAGAGACCATGGTTCGTTTTGTGCTTTAGGGTGTAGTACCATAGGTTAGTTATGGTTGTACCTATGTTTTAGATGTGTAGGAAACTTAGTTAAGGTCTTATGTTAGGTTTTGTAAGGTTTAGATAGGTTTAGGTAAGTTTATGGTAGTAAAAATATAGTTTTTGTAATTTCATGCATTAGGTACTTGTACTCTAGGCATTAGGGAGTTGTAATTAGGTTTATAAAATATATGAAAATTCTTATTTAAGACTTGTACAATATGGACTTGTATGGTATGTTTTAAAGTGAGTACACTAAGGTTTATAATAAGTTTTATATTAAAAGTTAGCTTTCATGCATTAAAGACTTGTACATAGGCTTGAAAGACTTGTACACTTATATTTTATAGAATTCATGCACATACTAATTACGGTTTGTGATTTTATTACATAAATTCATAGTTTTGTAAGTTTAGGGCTTGTACCGGGAAATATCGTAAGGTTAGGGTTTTGTGCTTTAGAAACTTGTACATTAGCTTTGAAGTATTGTACTTTAGGGTTTATGGTTAGTTACTCAAAATCATCGTTATCATAATTTAGGGTTTCGTGAAAACTTATATACATAGAAATTGTTTAGCTTGAACTTTTAGAAATCGTACGTTAATGAATTAACGTAAAGTGTTAAATGAAAGTTGAAAACTTTTGGTACTTGACATATAGAGGTGTTTATGTGAAATAAACATAAGGTCGTTGGTGTTGGTCCGCGTGTGAGCACGTTTATTGAGAATATGAGTTATGTCACATGAATAGGTAGTTGTTGTGATCAGATAAACTGATAACGTTTAAAAAAAGGTTAAATTTATAAGTATTCTTTATGTAGAATAGTGTATTAGTTTAATAAGAGGTTAAATTTACCGGTGGTTACATGAGGCATTCCATTGTCATCAATCTTAGTGACCAAATTGAGGTAATCATTCATCAACCATAGACCATGTAAAGAAAAAAAGGTGATTTAAGCTATTATTCAACTTAAGTTTTTATTTTATATGTTTAGTTGTTTACTTGATAAGATGATGGAAGTGTACTGCCGTGTAAAAGGAATTCAGATATTTAGTGCAAATTCAGGATGACGAAGGTGAAACAAGATGAGTAGATTAGGTAATCTAATCTTTCTATAATTAAAAACTTGAACCTATTTCTAATAATTCATCTCTCAAACCTAACTACGGATAATTAATTGTAATTAGTTACTGTTGCATTTTTTGTTGTTGTTGCTACTGATTAATTGACTTATGAAATATTTAAATCTACCTTAAATTGAACTAGGAGCCCGAACCCTTGCGTGAATATGGTTAAACTTTAGTCAACATACTCTAATGAGAAGTGGTCCCTAATTAATTGTCCTAACTTTATATGACAATGGAAGATTCGAGTTAAAGTGGTCTAAAACTGACAATTATATGGATCTGTTTTATGTCTAAATAACTATTGAAACTGTCTATATGCCAATAACCTTACAATTATTTTTTCCAAATAGCCCCTTAACAAATTAGTTATAGTTGTTTGAAAAATTGATGCAGGTTCCAACCATCAATTAGGTAAACCAAGCGGGTAATATCATCACCAGATTGAAAATTAAAACCACAACGAGCCTTAGTAATATTCATCTCCATCTCCTTCCAACTAGGAAATTGCATCACCAAGAGAACAAAGTAGTACTACACTCGCATACATGCCTCATGAGGAAACAAAGGACTGGGAAAGCCTAAAGATCATGGACATGCGATCCAAGTTGACAGGTCAGCAGATTATGGATATAATTGACGAAAACATGGGCAGAAAGTTGTGAAAGGAAGTGAACATACAAGAAGCTATTACAAGTGTACGCATCCCAGTTGTGAAGTGAAAAGATTTTTGAACGCTCTTATACTATACGAATAACAGAGATTGTATATAAAGGTACACATGATCATCCCAAAACTTAACTTAGTCGTCGATTTAGTGCGGGTGCTCTTATGTCATCTGATAACATCAAATTACCTGATATTTTACATATCAAATTCCCGTGTTTATTGCCTCAATTATATAAATATGGTACTTAATTCATTCATTTTCGTTCATATTTACATTTCAGGATAAATGAGGCGTTAGAGCGGAAAAGATACAAGAAAAGGCCAAACATATGCAAAAATATATTCTGAAGATATGTTACGGCGTAAGTGGGCGATTGAATTTCGCCGTAACTCATACTACAAAGGCCAAAGTATTATGTGTGAAGGTTACGCTGTAACTGCTTAATGATGTTTACTACATAAATATGATGGAAAGAAGGATACGGCGTAACCAACTCTTAAAGTTACACCGTAATTATTAATGTGAAGGCTACGACGTAACTTGGTAATTCAGTTACGCCGTAGAGAGAATTAAGGAGTGGATAAGTATACATGGACAGAGAATTACGGCGTAACCCGGTGATTTAGTTACGCCGTAATATTACTACATACGAAGTTCGGTGCTCAATTAACACATTTATGTGTTGGTCTCCATCAATGGAATGAAGGAACTCAAGGTCCTAAGTTGCAATATTGCTATTATGAAAAGCCGAAGAGGTTATGCCATAACCTTAAAACTCAACTACGCCATAACTGAGGTTACGAAGTAACTAAAACTTAAGTTACGCCATAACTGAAGTTACGGAGTATATAAAACTTTAGTTATGCCGTAACTGAAACTTTAGTTACGCCGTAACTGAGGTTACGGAGTAACTTAAAGTTTGGTTACGCCGTAACCATTCTGAACCCTCTAAATAGAGGCCGAATTCGGCACATTAGGGCATCTCTCTTCACCCCTCTTCGGGGTCGACTAGGGCACCACTCCAGGGCAATTTTCAGTAGTTCCAAGCCATCTTTCAAGGAAGAATTCACCTGCAATCATCATCATTATTAGCTCTACATCAAGTAATTTCTATCAAACAATATGTTCAATTCAATTCATGTTTTATTCATTTTTTTTGGTATAATACTATATGTTTGGCTAAGCACCTATGGTGCTAGCCTAGTTATGATTCCTTAATTGTAATATTTATGTTTTCATTCTTCAATAATTGTTTCTAGTGTATGCATGCATAGTTCGTTGGTAGCCACCCTAGCTTCGGTAGTTTCGAGTTGCGGTCGTATTTATTTGCTTAGGAGAGTTGACCAAAAGACCCTAAGTGAGTAGGTAGAGAGGGTTGGTAGAAATTGACCAAAAGACTACCAATCCCTCTTATGCGAATTGACCAAAAGATCACCGTTCGGAAGGATGAACTTAAGAATTTATGGATGTGTGTCTAAGATGCTAGCGCCCGGGCACACATAGTTTCGAATCTTGCATGTAGTGTACCTAATGACTTGGATTAGATTGCTTGAGACCCTCGACTCCCCAAAGGGTAGGCCTTTGGCGTCGGTAGGAACCATTGTTGATAGGTTATGACGAATTGACCAAATGTTGTAATAGCGACTTTAATCCCCACTTGAATCAATATGAAGTAAGTAGAAAACATAGACATGACATCATAGGATGAATAACTAGGTTAGCACACTTTATCTCCATTGTTCACAACTTCATTTACTTTTCGCATATTTATTTCTTTTTTATTACTTTAATTAGTTATTCAACTTAAAACCTTTTAAAACCGTGACATTAGACTTAATTAGGATCCTTATCTACATAGCTCTTGGGAACGACCTAGGCTTTACCACTTTCTATACTACACACGATCGGGTTCACTGCTCGTTAGTGCAATAGGTAGACGAGACATAGAAATGTTAAATCCTGTCGGAATACCTGCATCATCATCACATGAGGAAAATCCTGATAAACTTCAGAGATGGCATTTTCACCGATTATGTCTGGTTCATTTTGGATTTATGTTTTATCTCAGGTCGGTCTAATGGGGCCAAATGAATGAACTTAGCTTTAATGGGATGGGTCAATTGGGTAATCGGGTTTAAACATTGTTAAAAATTTTAATTTTGGCCAAAAAAAGACTTTTTGTGTGAGCTTAGCAGGGCCTCCAAGCATGATTTGACATGTGACATGAGCCTCCAAGAAGACCATCTTGCGACCTTTACTTCCTATGTTTGTTTAACTAATCACTTTTATCTTTTAATCTCTATTTGGTTTGTACTTGATTATTTTTTATGGTATTTCTGCAAGTAATGGCCATAATTCTAATTTAGATGCGAGTAGAACCTCTTTTTAATATTCTAGACAAGCAAATCAAGATGGTACATATGATGTTAACGATGATGACGACCCATATACGAAAAATAGGTGATTAAGTTTGATGTAAGTTTATACTTGACACTATTACTGCGCTAAAATGCTAATCTTTTAATTATGATCACGTGAACGGAATTTGGAACCCTTGATATTACTCAAGTGGTCAAGCCTATCCGAGAGTCGTGTGTGGTTGTCCAAACAACCATTGAGGTTAGTATACTGGATGATGGATATCGTTGGCGTAAATATGGCTAGAAAGTTGTGTATGGCAATCCTAATCCTAGGCATGTATTCACTTAATATTCAAATAAAGATCGATAAAAGGAGTCTTTTAATCTATTAGGGGGTGTTGGAACATATCTTTTTTCTTAATACTAATTGAACTCTTGAAGTGGCAATAATCAATTTTTGATGTTGGATAATAAGTTTCATACCGGAAAGCAACAAAATCGATTATCTAAGGGTAAAATCAAATTACTTATCACCCCTTCATTTAACCGAATTTGTGAGACTTTTACTCTCATTTTATAAATATTTATCTATTAAGTCTCCTTATTTTGGGGTCAAAATGTGCTTTGTGGTTATTTATCTATTTTTTTTGGGTAAAGGGTTTCCATGGTAAATATTTGTGGTTATTTATCTATTAATTTCTTAAGTATTGATATTGCTCAATACTGTATCACTTTCAAAATGCAAAATGGAACACCCCATGAAAAATTGAGTCTTGGGCAAATCAATTATCCATTACATGAACCAGGTGGTATAAAACCTTTTGAAAACCATAAGAACTTATGCAACTTATCGACCCATTATTCAGGAGTTATTACAAGTGCACAAGTATTGGCTACACCGTAAAAAACACGTAGAGAGAGCATCCCATGATCCTAAAGCTGTCATAACCGCATACTGGTTTCAAGTTAAATTACAGGTAAGTGTTTTTAGTACTTTAAACACTTTTTTAACTTAGTGGATTTTGGTGTTTGAAATTCGCCACTTCCTATAGTTACATATCTATGTTGATGTCAAAGAAAAAAATGTCTTACCAATGCAAGTATATAATTGTAGTTTTGGTCATCATTAGCGTTGTTCTTGCAGCTGTTGCGCTGCTATGTATATGTGTTCTTGAATTCGTAAATGGTTTTGTGTTCTAATAGAGGTGTATTTATTTACCTGAACTAATACAGGAAGAAAACACTTCCCTGCCCATTCATTGCGTCCAATGCAACTTAGTACCAGGGAAATTTTGTGGTCATTTTTTGTAGATCCTCATACAACGTATACACACCAATTTGTAAGTTACATACTTATACTAAAAATTCAATAACTAAAAACAAGAGTACCTCGCATTTTTTTGTGTGAAATGGTCTTTGTAAAGATACTTGATTATTCTTACTTGTGGGAATAAGTGCAAGTTTTGAGCTATATGTGAAGATCTTTGTCAAGAACTAAACCCACCCAAAAACCTTGAGCTAACATCAATTTATGTGGGGCATTTTTTGGGGATTGCTTAATTTAAACTGTTTTTAATGCTTACTTATACATTAAAATATAAATACTTTACCCAAAAACTCAAAATCGTGGCAACATAGATGGAGTGATCCCAATTACATGCTCAAGGTACAATGTAAATAAGATGAAGCTTCTTATAGAGACTCCATGGTGAACGTGGTACTTTGATAAAATGGTATACAATAAATTGATCTTTTATACTGGTTGCATAATTTAATGACAACCAACATATTAACAAACTGATTGTAATTGTAAATATACGCGATTTCCTATTCACCATACCTATTGAAGGGTTAGGCCAAAGGATGAACCATCGCCAATTCCGGTCGGTATTGTGTTATAGGCTTACCATACCTATGTTTTCTGAAGGTAGTCCTTGTTCGAGCTGCAAGCATCGTATGGACCAATGGGGAGACCATGCAGTTCACTGTTCCAGTGAAGTAGGGGTGAAGTTCAGACATAACCTAGTGCGTGATATTCTTGTCGACATATGTTCCAAGGTTGGGATTATGGTGAAAAAGGAGGCCCCAATGGGGTTTCTTTTGAGGGATGAGTAAGAGCTACGTCCGGCACACTTGCTATTATTCAACTGGATCCAAGGTAAGGACGCATGTTTGGATGTGACTGGGGATCTCTCCTTTTGCGGGTATCGATGCAAATTTGTGGGCTTCAGGGGTAGCCTTACATAATGATGTGGAGAAGAAGAAAAAGAAATATGTGTCCAAATGTGAAGAAAACGGTTACAAGTTCATTCCATTTGCTTTTTCTACATTCGGGGAGCTTGACGCGGAAGCCTTGGATACACTTTCACGTATCAAGACTGTTGCTGTTAGCCACTCGAATAATGTCAAGAGTTGTGCTTTTATTTTTCATAGACTAAGTTTTTGTATCCAGAAAGGAGTGGGAGCCCAACTAGTTTCTCAGCTTCCCACCAATTTCTTGTAAAATTCATCGGGTTTTCTAATGAAGTGATGTTTTATAAAATAATAATAATAATAATAATAAATAAAATAAATAATAATAATAATAATAACAACAACATCAACAACGATTACAACGATAATGTAATTAATTTTTAAACTCACAAAGTCACAATATGTAATATATAATATGCAAACTTTTTTGCTAAAACCTCGTGCATGCACGGATATTCTAACTAGTAATTGCATGTAATTTTTTTAAAGCTAAAAATATGCATATATATCTAACTTAAACTTATAATTGCATATATATCCTCTCAAAAGCTTAAAAATTACATATGTATTCAACTTAAACTACTAATTGCATATATATCATTTCTAAATCTTCTTAATTGAATGTATATCCTTTCTAAATCTTATATATATATAACTCTAAATTGTGGTAATTAAAATTTTAAAAATAGCAACAACAATATCTATTTCAAAGGTGCGATATCCTGATATTTAAAATGAACCAGATAAACAAAAACAATATACTTAGACAATATTTAACCTCACAAAAAATCACTTTATAATATGAGTGTTACATATGTTAAATAATAAAGTATGTTTTCAACAAAATGATATATTACTATCAACAAGTTTATAAATAACGAAAATTTTATTTTGTATTATTATAGTTGTCGAGCTTGTAAATTTATACTAAATAGTTATTTGGATATATATGACATATATAATGTTTATAAAAGATATATATTAGAAGTTAAACTTGGATATATATATATATATATATATATATATATATATATATATATATATATAGGGGGCCTTTATTTTGAGAACTCTGTTAAGTGCGAGAACTGCGAGAACCCTTTATGTACTCCTAGTCATGCATATTGTGCAACATATCAATGCAACATAGCATTTTTGAATTATAAAACTTTTTTATTTAATCCAAAAGGGTAAATTAGTAAAAGTCAATTTTATATTATTTTTGATTTTTTTAAAATAAATCCTGTTTCTTAAAACCATTAAATTTTTTATTTATTTATTTATTTATTATTATTTTTTTTTTGCGTTTTTTTTGCTTTATTCTGAACATGCATGTTTTAAAACTGATTTAATGCATATGTGTTTTTATGAATTAATTTTATTATTTTGGTTTTTGGAATAGTTTTTTCGACATACATGTTTTTCAAATGAAAAGGTGCCTATGTGTTTTTAGATCATGTAAACTTATAACAACCAAGAACATAATGTTAAACGCAAAATTCGATATAGATTGAAATACAATTAAAATACAATATATAATAAGAAGAAATACATGAATATAATCTATCTTTACACTTGTGCACTAACAATAAATAACGTAAACGGACATATGTGCACAAAACATATGTTTTTGAAGTTTCTCATCATATTATTTTGAACATGTGTGCATGTCTTTCAAAAACATACATGCACGCCTTCCAAGAACATATATGTACTTCCAGTATGTGTGCATAAAAATATCAAACAAGTCGTAAATATCAATGGTATACATAATTGAAAAGGCCTTCATTAATTACCATGCCACTAATAAACAAAGAAAAATATAAAACACTCAAAGATCATATATCCAAACTCTAGGTTAGGAGAGCCATTATATTGAAAACCTGTTACCATTTTGGCACCTACCTTTTCACATTTTCATCACCCTTTATCTTTTTTCGTTTTAATTTGTTACAGCCACCATTCGATCACTAACCATTTTCGTTATTCTAGCAAGAATATAATATCTAGATAGAATATTACACCAATACAAATTAAGCAAAACATACCGAATAAACTTTTCTCAGATCGAAGCAACATAAAAAGTTTAAAAAAAAAATGATTGACACATGATAAATCGAAATAAAAAGCACGATTATAATTATCAAAATAACAAACTTACATACGAAGAAACCAAATTATAACAACTGTCGAAAGACCGATTTACACATAATAAATAACTGAAGAAAAGAGAAAATCAAATCATAGATGAAATACAAAACTTACATGTGAAGATCTATAGATGAAAGTGACGAGATTTAATTAGATTGAGAGATAGACGACTAGGTTTTTTCTGTGTGAGGGAGATGGAGAAAGATTGGTGGCTAGGGTTCTTGAGGAAAAGGGATTAAAAGTGAAAGAGAGTAGATTAAAAAAATAAAACCTGGAAAACAGTTTTGGGTACATAATCCCTTTTTTTGGGAGAATTAATTTCCCATTTTACCCCTAATTCAATTTTTCATTCAAATTAAGTTACATATATTTTCAAAAATGCCAGTATGCATTGACATGATGTACATCATGTATTATTAGGAGTAAAAAGGGGGTTCTCGCAGTTTTCGCACTTAACAGGGTTCTCAAAATAAAGATACACTATATATATATATATATATATATATATATATATATATATATATATATATATATATATATATATATATGTAATTTTGAGCTTTTGAAAAGATGTATATTAGGGGTGAGCATGGGGGGGGGGGGGGGCGGTTTTATGGTAAAACCAAAACGACCCGAACCATATATTTCGGTTTTTGAAAACTACAAACTGTTTGGTGTCGGTTTTTTCGGTTTCGGTTTTTCGGTTTTTGACATTGAATCGGTTCGGTTTCGGTTTTTATTCGGTTTTTTCTTACTAGAAAACAAGCTATTTTTAATCTTATATAGTGTTTACGATTCCTATATTTCAAGCAAAAGTATTTAAATAAATACCAATAATAGCATAATATCCAACAATCCAAAGCTTCGAAAAAAGGTACAAAACAACCAAACATGAATCTAAAATATAAAATGCATGTCTTTGCGGCTTTGCACTTTTACGCTCGCAATAACATTCAAAGAACACTATTGCTCGAAAACAAAGATATAATATATATTAATATAACATATTTGAATGTATTAATAATAAACAATACTATTACCTTTTTTTTTCTCTCTAATAGATAAAGTTGCATGTATACTCAAATCTTTAAAATTAAATAGCATAGCTCATAAATATAAAATATACATAAAGGTGGGACGGGACGGTTTTCTCGATTCGGTTTTTCTTAAGAAACCAAAAACCGCCTCAAACATTCGGTTTTTAGAAAATTCAAAACCACCACCATCGGTTTGTCAAATGGGGCGGTTTTTTCGGTTCGGCTTTTTCGGTTTCAATTCGGTTTTTATGCTCACCCCTAATGTATTTGCAATTATAAGTTTAAATGGGATACATATATAATTTTGAGCTTTTGTAAAAATATATATATATATATACAATTCCCCATGAATATTTGATATATATTTGGTGAAAAAAAAAGCAAAAGAGCCTACCATAATGAGACACCAAAGGTTCCTCTCCCCAAATTAATTATCAACTAAACACATTTAGTAAAGGGTACTATTAAATACACCAAATTAATTTAACATTGAAAATTATGTACTTCGTTTTGCTTGTAATTTGTAAAAGAGTAATAATTGTCACAATTTAGAGTTTAAAATTAAATATCAACCAAACGCATTTAGTAGGACTAGTCTTTTATATATTTTTAATGACTTTTTGCATTTAATGCATAACACTCTTAAAGAATCCATAATGCAAAAAAAATTTAATGACTTTTTGCATTTAATACATTTCACATTTAATGAATAAGACTTAGAGAAAAAAGTAAAGTTTATTAAGTCTTTCTAAAAGGGTTTTTAAATGGTTTTTAATGCAATACAAAAATAGTTTTTCAAAAGTCATTTTGAAATAGTGAAAAATTATTGTTTTATTTATTAGAGATTCTTAGAGCCTGAGGTGCGGTGTTTTTTACCATTCGCTAATCTTACGTGGCACCTGTGCCACATCTTGCCACCACACCAGACAACCATATTGTCGTTTGCTACTAGCAAGCTTGTCGTCTGCATGACAAGCTCAATTCTCTTCAAATGCGTACGAAATTTGTTTTTGTTTTTTTTTTTTTTTTTTTTTTTTTTTTTTTTATTTATTTATTTATAATGGTTGTATGTGTGAATAAGTGTGCATGTGAGATTGTGAGACCCAAATAAAGTTGTTGTTTTTAGTTGTGATAAGGGGTTGTAGAAAATGTTGTGTTATGGTGATGTGGCACCCCGTAGAGCCCAAATGGCACACCTCAAGCTCTTAGAGCACACGGTATCAACCTCGCCATTCGCATGCCAAAAGGTTTTGAGCCGCCAAATCCACACCATCAACCTCGCTATTTGCATGCCAAAAGGTTTTGAGCCATTTGAATGGCTCACGCCAAATGATTTTTTTCTTTTTTTTTGTATTGTGAATGAGTGCGTATATTTAATGGGGTATTTTGTGAGACCTAATAAAATGTTAATGGTGTGTCATAAGAAATATATTATTGAGAGCTAAAATGACATGCCAATAACGTTTTATTAGTATCTCAATCACCTTGTGCTCTTAGTCCCAAAAGCAATGCGCCAATACCAACAATGAAAGCACCGACTGACTTGTACGATTTTAAAAATTAAAGTACCCAGTGTACGATTTATAAATTACAGTTGTATCATGTATGAGTGAAATGATGGACCTGGCCTACTCACCATCTGCAATTCAATGCGTTTACACGTATTTTTCAACTTAATGCGTTTACACGTTTTCTTTTTTGCGAATCATTCTTATAGTCTTTGGGGTCTTTGTTTAAGTTTTTCTTTTTTAGCCTTTTAGGGATTTGTGAGGTTCTTAAATTATACAGTCAAAGTAAAGTTGCAAGAATGTTTTGGCTAATCATATTAGCTTGAGATTATGAGCTTACAACAATGGATGAGATTTTATGGCTTATCCATTTTATAGGGTTGGGATCCTCTCCCATTACTTGAGTCAAGTTGGAAGTACATCAACCATTGGATTAAAGAGAGTCTTTTAATCTTGACCATTGGATTTAATCCAATGGTTGATGTACTCCCAACTTGACTCAAGTTAGTGGCATAACTTGAGAGGATTTGAATCCTATTTTATATGGGTTACTAATTTGAAGATGACAAAAATACTTTTATGCCTTGAAATATCATTTTACATGTTGATATATGCTTTGGTCATTTAAAGTTATCAACTATAATGAGCTAACTCACATAGTAGACATAGACTTAAAAATTTTGTTATTGATAAGTATTTTTTTTTTTTTTACTTACAGTTGCCAAGCTGAAAACATGAACTTAGATAAACAAAGAAAGTTTGATAAAAATACCTTTTTTTTTGAAATTGCAATTAGTGAAAATATATGTTAAAAATACATTCTTTTTAAAAAAAAATGCAAAGCTTATGCAAAAAATAGCAAAGGAAAAAATAACACCATATGTACTCGAGTGTGAAATGAAGCTAGCATTGAATGTGGTAGATTAAAGAGACTAAATAATGAGAGATAAAAACTTGTTAAATTGAGGATAAGATTCTATCAAGTAGTATACAACTTGATTGATCAATTTGTATATACGAGCCGTTGGATCAAATGTTAGATCAAATCAAAGTTAGCTTATGGCTCGTGACACAATATCTTAAAGTTGGCTACTCAACAGTAGTTGCAAGTTTAGTTTAATGCGCTGTTCTTTTTTTTGTTGGTTTTGAGCTTTTAGATCCAACTCGATAACCTAATAGACACGACACGTCCAACCCCCAACCCGATACCATATAGGGTTGGGTTGTGGGTTAGTTTTTAATTCTGAAAGCCCCGATAGGCGTGACCGTATAAGAGCACTAAACCGACCTGATAGCCTTATTGAAACCTTAGAGCATCAAGTTTTATCAGCCGAAGTTATAAAGCCTTAGGTGTAAGAACACATTTAAAACCTCACATTATATTTTAGTTGGCAATCAGCATCTATGTTTATCATTTTAAATATTTCAAAAGCAACTTGAATGTGTAAAGTTAAGACTGTAATGTACACACTGCAAGTATCATTGGTTGTGAACATGATGCCCAATAGTCAATTCTCTAAATCCAAGTAAGACATTTGCTGTAAACGATCAATAAATCATCCAGGTATGGCTACTACAATTTCTATTCTTGCCCGAAGCTCAGGGTGTGGCTACTACAATTTCTACTCTTGCCCGAAGCTCAGACCTCTGTAAGGTACCCACAAACAAAACGAAAAATATGAGTTAGCAACGTGACAATTTTGTCTCTTGCTAGTATTTTACCTACAAGCATTTTACCCGTGCGGCAAGGTACCCACAAACAAAACAAAAAATATGAGTTAGTAACGTAACAATTGCTAGTATTTTACCTACAAGCATTTTACCCGTGCGGTACAACGTGACCGGCTTTTTGAAAACAAAGTTAAATACAATTTAACAAAATCAATAAAGAACCATATAAGTCTTTTAAACACAAGAAAAAAATATATCATAAACATTTACCAATACATGATGTCTGTTTAGTTAGCACGAGAAATAAAATGTCTGACGCTTAACTATAACACTTAAACATAAAGCAGCCCTTTATAACTCTTTATTTATACGCTACACAATCTACTACTTGGGCAGTTGGGCACTTTATCTTGTAAACTTTGTTGGCAATGTAGAAAGAAAACTAACATGAATGGTTGGACCAACACTTGTTGCTACTGTAGATCTTTTTTTTTTGTTGTTGCTAGTATTATGTTCTTGGAAATGTATATATTTATAAAACAGTGAATGTTCGGATTCGAACTCGTGACTACGGGATTGCACACATTACGAATGAGAATTAAAGTTAATAATTAATGTTAATTGATTACGATTAATTATTATACAAAACTCGACTAACGATCGTTAAGTATTTAATGGAAAATAGCTAACGACCGTTAACTGTAAAGAGAATGACTTATAGTGTAAAATCTTAAAATGGAAAAGATATGGGTATCCTTTGGGGCATGTATATGGCCGGCCATAGGGTGTGTTTACACAACCAAAACCCTAACTTGTTCCCAAAGATTTTGTACACTATATATACAAAGGCTAGGGTTAATGGTTTTCATAGCTTTTGTGCACACACACATTAACCTAATCTTTTCTTGTCTTTCTCTTGCTAAAATTCGGCCAACTCCTTCTATAGGGTGTTTGGTTTTGTTTTTCTAAAACAAAGTTTTGTGGATCTAGCAATCGTTTTAATTCGTTTGTTAATTCGTGTGTACAAGAACGTGGTAGTAAGACACTATTCTTACACCAATTGGTTTGAGTTATAAAACGGTAAGGGATAACTCGTTAAACCACTTTGTCACATCCATTGAAGAGATCTACTAATTGCAAGAGGTATGTTACGCTTTTAATTCAATTAATTATTTATTTGTTATGATCTGAAGTCTTCCGCTGTGTACTCTGTGGTGTCTACATGTTTTATTGTTTTCATGTATCTTAAACTCAACATATGTTACCATAAATAAAATAAAAAACATACAATAACAAACATATAGATATACGGAGTACTACAAATCTGAAGTATATGTAGCACTATATCCCCAAACCAACATACAACAATTCGACACCATGCAATGGACTTGACATGCATAATGTAAGTAAGATAATCTGTTTAGAGACAGAATCAAGTTAAACAATTATAGTTATCAACATTTACGAAAGAAACTACTCCAAAAAAAGGTATTTTTCGTCTCGGCAAGATTGTGTTATATATTATACTTCGTGTATTTAGAGATATTGACTGCACAAAATGTGTTAAGTTGTCACCAAATGCTCATTAGGAGGTTTATGCGTATAAATGTTGATGTGCTGCATAACCAAACCCCTATATATAGTATTAGGAATTCAGGATCAGATAATACCCGAATCGAACCTAAGGGCATCCACTATAGTAGTTTATGAAAAAGTTTATAAATTGATGAATAAGTTTAAGAACTTGTAAACCATAGTGACGATAGGTTTATAAATAGGTTTATGATGAATAGGTCTATAATATTAAATCTCTTCATAATTTAATGCATTTGAATTTTGTGTAATTTTTATAAAGCTTTATGAGTTTTATACATAGTGAAGATAGGTTCAATGTTTGTTAATTAATGTCATAATAAAATTATAAACCTTTATAAATGTTTAACATAGTGGATGCTCTAACTAAAACAACTTTTTCGGGATCAACCAGGTTAATGGTTTAGCCTAATTAATGAACCTCTTTATCATGTTACTTAAGTAGTATACATATTCAGACTTAAAGATTAGCCATTTCAATTAAAATCCCACTTATGAAAATCAGAAATTCTTTGCATGTTAATACTTAAAATAGATACTCCGTATAACATAAGAAAACATACTAATGGGTGTAGTAGATACTATAAGTAGTTTGTGATGACAGCTTGGAAGATAAGGCTAGTCCCAGTCGTTACCTGGGACAACCTGGGTCATCCAGCGCCACGTCAGCTTTCTCTCTCCAGCGACCTGGGACAACCCGGATGCCCCAGTCGACGACCCAAGTTGTTTTTTTTTTGTTTTTTTTTTTTTTTTTAATTCAAACATTTTTAAATTTTAAGATGAAGAAGAACCGAATAAATGCTCGAATGACGACATATTATAAATTGTGTTTCGTGGGTATTTCGTTAGAATGGTTGATTGAATATAGATGAGAAATGGTGAGTGGTGAATTGTGTTTGAAAAGAAGTTGGTATTTATAGATTGGTAAATTTGGTTTTAAGAAAAGTTTTTTTTTTTTTTTTTTTTTTTTTTTTTTTTTTTTTTTTTTAAGTTGCAAACGGTTATATTTTCAAATTAAATGAATTAAAAAGTGACAAAACATGGGGAATCGGAAGCCATAAAATCGAGCGTAAAATGGACCGATGTTGCATTTTTTGGCCTCTCGACCGATGTGCCAACCGACTACCACAGTCGAGGCACCCGATTTTAACATCGGTTGAGGTTGCTTATTTTTGGTGCCCAACCGATTTGCACCTATGGGATGCGACCAGCCTAATAAGCATCTCATCATCACATGACAATTCAAATCATAGCTTAGAAGATAATTTGAACACATTTACTCATGAATGGGTAACTCGGGTCGTGTTTTTATATCCAGGGGTCACACGGGTAATCTAAAAATAAAGCTAAAAATGAAACTGGCCAAAAGTCGACCAAAGGGTATTGTTAGAGCAAACGGTGTCATGACGAGTTTGTCTCGCCGTTCCTATGTGGCCGTTCGCCACTTCCTCGCTGCCACATCGGTGGGCTCGCCATTTTGTCTTCGCCTGGCAAACGAAGTAAATAACGACAAACAATTTTATCTACTATGCTAACATTTGTAAAATGTATCCGTTGTATTTTTTGTTTTTAATTTTTGTTTTATGTTTGATTGAGTGTGTGTGCGCGTGTTTTTAAGAAGAAGAAGATTCAGTGTTTTTATAAAAAGAAGATAAATCGGGGTTGTTTTTTTTGTTTTTACCTTTTGAGTATATATACAAGTTTTAATTCACTCCCGTAGACATTAATAGGTTTTAGTTTAGAGCTAATTACCAAAGTAAGCCAAAAATCCCATTTAGTCCAACGTATGATCAACTTTTTATCCCTTTTCTCATTTTGATCATACTCGTCTACTCAACTGTTCGGCTCCACCAATTGCTTGACACATGTCATTTGTTTAATAATATATACATATACGATTTGAAATTTTGTCTTATTATTAATGAGCTAAAAGTCCAAAATACCCTTACATACCATCCTTCCCCATACAACTCTTATGGCCTGTTTACTTTTCTGTTATTTCATCTAAATCACTATAGCGTGTATATAATATCATTTATTTTTTGATTTTGGGCCCACCATTTCTTTTATTTCATCTATAAGGGTAGAGTGTAAAAAAGAAAGTTCTCCTCATTCAGAGGTTATAACAGATGGGGACCCACTACCTTTCTAAACCTCTTAAAAAATAAATACACCCTTATTCTATCACCTATATTTCTCATTTATCTGAGGGTGTGCTTGGTACAAACTCAGAAAAAGGAAAGAAAAAAGGCAATGATAATGGTGGGGAAATGAAAAGAGGAAAAAAATTTCACCCAATTTATTAAGTAATGGCCCATTACCCACTATTGGGTAATGGGTCATTGCATTATACCCTACCAAACAATTTTTTTTATTATTTTTCTCATTCCTCATCCGCTATAACCTCCTACCAAGTATGCCCTCATTCTTCTAACAAAACACTTCCACTTCATCACCTCCACTCCACTACCATCGCCCACTTTACAATAAAGGCACACTATATAGTTAAATGTATATAAAAATATTACATAGCTTGTGGTTGACTAAACAAATTGGTTAAAAGCCCACTAATTGATGGGCGTGTGGCTGCTGTGGTATTGGTGTCATTTGATTGAATTGATTGTGTTGTAAGATGAATCTATTATGTTTTGAGTTTTTTTATCGGTGTAAAGTATAGATCACTAAATTTAGTGTTTTAAAAAAGTGATATGAGAAGTTAGTTCTACCGTACTAGTTGTGATGCGTAGTGACGAGATTTGGAAAATATATCAGTTGACTAAAAAAGTGAGATTTGGGTTTGAGATTTGTATATGGTTTTGGTGGTGGAGCAGTGAGTGTCGACTGAGGGTTGCGTTATACACACCCTCCCTATTAGGGAACGGTTTGTATTTTTATTCCTTTTGTCTCCTTTTTTTCAGTACAACACAGTTTTTTGTCAGTTTCTTTTCCGTATTTCTAACAGTTTTAAACGTTTGACTTATTAAACTTTATATTTTCTGTTCCGCACTTTCGGCTTTATAGTTTTTTTGATATAAACAAAATTATAAAAATAAATAAAAAATCAAATAAAAATAAAAAAAACGCAAAAACGTAGGGGGTCCCCTTTGTAAAAATAAGGGGTCTCAATAACTTGTCCTTTAAAAAGTATAAGTAATAAAGTATAAGGATATAATTGTAATTTTGTAATAAAACAAGAGAATACATTAAAAAAAAAAAAAAAACCACATAACACTTGTACTTGCATTAAACATGTGTTACAATTTGGATGAAGTCGAATAATTGAGCAGTCAAGCATGACCAAATGAAAAAAAATATAAAAAGTTGACCATACCTTGGACGAGTGAAGGATTTTTGGCTTAATCTGGTAATTAGCTGCTTAGTTTATACCCTCATTCATATAAAAAAAAAAAGTTTATACTTTTAAACATTAAAAAACTTTTAAACATTAAAAAACTTTTAAACAACCCGTTTTCAAATGGGTCAACGTGTAAAAAAATCACCAAACTTTATGAGATACTTTAAATACCATCAAAACTATTTTTAAATGGGTCAACGGGTCCAACAACACGAATTTTAGTGAGATATTACTTTCACACAATAGTAAGCACAATTTAGACACCACATAAGAAAGTTATTTTTTTTATTAGCTCACCCGCCTATCTCACACTACCACATCTAAATAGGAACACACATCATACTAAAATGTCACATGTTTACACATCCATTGGAAAAGTTCCTTTTGTCACACTCACGTTCGAAGGACTAATCGTTGGGTCTGATATTGCTGCATCTCATGACTCTTAGTTGAGGGTTGGTTGACCCATGCTCCGGAAAACCTGTTCAACATCACAATTAACGTTTCTTTAAATGCAGACAACCTCATAAATTATTTTCGTATTCAATTTAATTAATATATTAAGACTGAGTGACCTCAACCGTCCCTAACCTTATTTCAATCGACAATCAGAAAGTAACCTGCTTTTCCTAAAGAAAAATGATTTGTAGACCTAAGTACTTGACCTAAAAAGAGACCTACAAATGTGATTGGTGTATTTTAAAAATGATTGGTGAATATGAGGAGAGAGAAATTGTGTATTTTGAAAATTGAATATGTAAATGAGTTAGGTCTATTTGTAGGTCTAGTTAGTAGGCCTATTTATCATAACTCTTTCCTAAATAGTTATAGTTGATCATGTAACATTAGCATCTCGCAGGACAAATATACTAATCTGACTCATGCAAGAACATACAAAGACTCACCCCTTTTTAACAATTAAGTTATTTTATAGGATATAAGAATGTCAATATCGTTTACTATAATCCCATAAAAAGAAGGTACAAAAAAAATTGACCCATCCTTTTGATAAATAGATTGATAAATCCAACTCTACAACTACAGTTGGTATTTTAGGGACAAGTAAAAGTATGTTTGTCACATAAAAAGTTTACCTTCGAATTAGTAGAATTTTAAGCTTGGCCAAGTGGAGAGATCCCTGGTAAACTCATGCGTGTAAAAAAACAGAAATATTTCACCAAATGTTCACAATGGGAAATTAAAACAAAAAAAATGGTTGAACGATGGAACATACTTCTCGACAAAGAGGACACTTTTCTGTAGGCTTTGTTGCCTTCAGTCCATCAACAATTGTTACTCATCCAGACTTGCAAGCACACATGAAGCAGAAGATGTGTCTGCAAGTCAAATACACAAGATCAAATACAATATACTGATCAACAAATGCCAAAAAAATATAATAAATAATCCGTCTCTTAAAAAATGTGCATAAAGTCGATACATGAACAAAAATGTGGCAAATTTGACCCATTTACCTAAAATATAGGTCAACGTGGATATCATTAATTTCCTATTTTATAACAATGAAGTAGGGTAAAAAATGTTGAATATGCTGAGAGTTTCCTAAAGTGTATCCGTATGCCTCAAAGAAAGAGACAAGAGAATGTTAGTAGATTAGCTATTCGGCCTGACCTGTTATAAAGTTACACGTTTTGATCATTAGAGCACACGGTACGGTGCTTCTTGGCTCGCCAAATGCACCCTTTTGAAACCAATGGCGGCGCCAACGCCTTACCGGCCAACACGCCAAAATCGCGCTATTTGTCCTTCCGCCAGTGAATTGGCTGACGCCAAAGGTAAATGTCGTCTTCTTTTTTTTCAATTATATATAAACTGAGAAGGAGATGTGTGATGATATAAACTGGTAGATGGAGATATGAATAGTTTTTTTTTTTCGTTTGTATTTAGAGGGTGATATGTGATGAAGATGTACTTTTTGAGAGATAAGGTTTACTGTGTATGCTACTTTCGTTTGGATAACTGTGTATGCTACTTTTGAGTTAGGTTAAAGTGTTTTGGGTTTTATAATTTGTTTTGAGTGGACTTGGACTACTGTCCAAATGAGCTTTTATTGGACTTAATTGCACTAGTATTGTATAATACATATCTATATATTTTTGAAATCGTAATTTTATTTTATGTATTGTAATTTTAATTTATGTTTAATAAAATGTGTTTGTTTTTATAAAAAATAAAATTAAAGAAAGTGGGACCCACTAACATGTTAGTGGTGTGTTATGAGGGAGGGTGTTTTAGTTATTGGTGTGTTATTGAAGAGTTGATGAGGTGGCACTGAGGTGGCATACCAATAACGTGTTATCCGTTAACACGATACATTGTGCTCTTATTCTATTCAAGAACCCGACACAAGACACCCCACACCAGAAACCCGACATCATAAACACGACATCAGAAACCCGACACACGAAAAAGACACCAGAGATACGACACCGGAAACCTAACATCAGAAACCCGACACCAAAAACGCACATCTGAAACACAACATCAAAATCCTGACACCAGAAACACGATATCAGAACCTTGATTCAATATAAACCGCTACAATTTTTTAAAAGATCTCATAAAAAACTAAACATCAAAACCCCTTCATCAAAACTCTTTATCAAGGCCCTTCATCAGAACTCCTTCATCAAAACTCCTTATCAGAATCCTTCATCAAAACCCACATCATTTATCAAAAACCCACCTTTTATAAAAAAAAAACCCTTCATAAAAAACACCTCATCTAAACCACCTTTTTAGTGCTAATATGTTTTTAAAAAGCATTAGATTTAGTAGGGATGGAAAACGTTGTCCCATGTGGATTGTTAGTTGTTTATTTCCATGATAAACATGTTGATGTTTATTCTCTTCACTAAAAGATGTTCTTGATCATGTTGACAGGGTGACAGGGGGTGGTTTTTCGAGAGTCTGTTGGATATTTTAGTGTAATTGGATTAACTTGTTTTGACCAATTTTATCATGATAATACATCATTTAGGTTTGGAGGTGCGGAGTGCACACCTACTTGAATTTATTATGATCTTAGGGGCGAAGCCCCTAAGGGACGGGGGTCCAGGGGCAGCGCCCCTGGTAGCAGGGTCCAAGGGGCGGCAGCCCCTGGCAGGGTCCAAGGGGCAGAGCCCCTGGCTGGGGTCGAGGAATCTGCTGGGAAAAATTTTATTTCCACTAAGTTGCTATGTAAAAACTTCCTGCTGAAGGTTTTCTGCTGAAGTTTGAATCTGCTGAAGCAATGTAGAATCTGCTGAAGCTTTGATTCTGCTGAAGTTATGTTCCTCAGAAATTAACTTTCGGAAATTGAGGGACAAAACTTAACAACTTGGAAACCCTAAAACTGTCATTGGCAGTTATCCCGTAACATGTTATATACGGTTTGTTTGGTCATTATCGATATAACGGTTCAATATATCTCACACACACACATACAGAAAATTCTCATTCTCTGAATTGTATCCGATTGAATAATTTGGTAGAACCGCCGAATTGATTCGATCTGAAAGTGTTCACACGCCTTTCAGAGATTTACAGATATCCGATTGTGTTCGTTATTATTACATATCCCCTACAGAGTCCTACATTCTATGGAGGCAAGGTTGGATAATAGATGACATGGGTTGGTTTTTCGAGAGTCCTGCATTGGGTAGGGTAATTTGTGAGAAATGATTTGAAGTTGCCATATCAATTTCTATGCTACTGCTATTATCATTTCAATCGATAATTGTTACAAAGATGTCAATTGTACTTTCACTAATGCTGGTGTTTTTTAAGAAGTATGAACATGCCAGGTTTAGCACTTTAGTAGTTGAGAGAGGAGTATATTCATTTCAGGTTTTAAATGTTATGTTGTTCCTAATGCAATATCAGCAAGATTGGGATCAAGTTGTCAACCTTTGGAGGTCCTTAATTTTTCAATTTTGGAGGTTGAATCTTATGCTACAGGTTTTATACGATCGGTCTCTTTTTTTTATCAATTTTTTTTTCTTGGACACAATTTGTGTTTGTATTCTTGGTTTGTTTTATGTCATTTTATTTTATTTTATTTTAATAATTATTCCATTGCTTTGTACATGCATTCAAATTATTTTCTACATGTTTTGGAAGTGGTAAGGTAATCAGCCATAAGTTTTTCAAAGAGAAAAGCTACACCCACATAAAGTTTACAAAAAGAAATCCATACATACATGTGGCAAATGACTTGTACCAATAGAATTAAATTAAGTTTTCTCTTTCTTGTTTCTACTCCCAATGATTAAGTGACACATGTATGTGTGGATTTATTTTTGTAAAAATTATGTGAGTGTAGCACTTCTCTTTTTCAAAATAGAGATGGCACAACTTTTTTACGCTTCTTAGTTTCACCTGACTACAGTACTAAAGATGGTTTGCCTTTTTTCCATTCATTTGTTTAAATATTCGAGCAGAGTGAACCTTTCTTAAGAGGCTATTATGACCTTTCTTAAGAGACTATTATAATGAATTTCACTGTGGTGATAGCTTTTCCAACAAGTGTTAGTAACACATAAATATTAATGTCTTAATTTTCCAAAATGAAAATCATTTCCAGCTAAAATCTCTTAAAGTATTCATTTTATTGCCCGTGTTGAACACGAGTTATGAGCTAGTCCTTCATCAAAACCCACATCATTTATCAAAAACCCACCTTTTATAAAATTAAAAAAAAACCCTTCATAAAAAACACCTCATCTAAACCCTTCATTAAAAACCCCATCAGAACCGTTAATCGTAAACCCTTTATCAGAAAACCTTTATGAGAAACTATTCATCACTACACCTCATCAGAAAATAAACTGTAACTACTCGTATTTTTCAGGTCATTACTCAACAATAAACTCAAAATTATTTACTTTGAATACTTGAAATTATACTTTTATCTATAACCGTTAGGTTAAATCACGTAAAACGAAAAACGACTTTAAAAGTAAACTAGAATTAGACTAAGTTTAGTCTATGTCAAACATGTGCCATATTAATTTTACAAACATGTTTATGAGTTCATGCATTTTAATTTACAAGTTTTAATTAGGGGTAATTCCCAAAAAGGGACAAAAAGATCCATAGTGATCACTTTGAGGTACAAAAATAAACTCTCTTCCCAAATTGATCATGTGCGAATGTGCGAGTGTGCGATTCCACTAAAATGTTGACACGTGTTCAGACAATAAGTACACTTTCAATCATTGGCAAGTACAATCACTATAAATGTCTTGTTTGACTTTTATATACAAATGTGCGAACGGTGAATGTGCGAATGTGCGATTTGAACATAACTTTATTAGAAAAGACCACTTGTAAGGAATAAAATCTTACTTTATGGTACAAAATCTTTATTAGTTCTTTAAAATATTTATTTAAAATATTTTAAATAAATAAATATTTATTTAAATTATAATAATTTAAATAAATATTTTAAAGAATTATTTTAAATAATTATTTTAAAATATTTATTTAAAATATTTTAAATAAATAAATATTCATTTAAAATTTAATAATTTAAATAAATATTTTTTTAAATTATAATAATTTAAAAAATATTTTAAATATTTTAAATAAATATTTATTTATTTAAATAAATATTTATTTAAATTATAATAATTTTAAAAAATATTTTAAATATTTATTTAAAATATTTTAAATAAATAAATATTTATTTATTAATTCTTTAAAATATTTATTTAAATTATTATAATTTAAATAAATATTTATTTATTTAAAATATTTTAAATAATTATTTTAAAATTTTAATAAAGATTTTGTACCATAAAAGTAAGATTTTATTCCTTACATGTGGTATTTCCCAATAAAGTTATGTTCAAATCGCACATTCGCACATTCACCGTTCGCACATTTGTATAAATAAGTCAAACAAGGCGTTGATAGTGACTGTACTTGGCAATGATTGAAAGTGTACTTATTGTCTGGACACGTGTCAATATTTCATTGGAATCGCACATTTGCACATTCGCACATTCGCACATGACCAATTTAGGAAAAGAGTTTATTTTTATACCTCAAAGTGATCACTATGGACCTTTTTGTCATCTTTTGGGAATTACCCCTTTTAATTAAAACGTTTACGTTTCACATTTATGTTCCTGCATGCATGCATTATGCATCACCACCTTTCTATACATACTTATTCATATACTTATACATTTAAAACATCAAAATTTTAAAAACCTCCCTCCCCATCATCACCTAAACCGGACATGTACCTAAGCCTATCCAAAAATAGAAAGTCCAACATCTCTTCTATTTGTGTTACCCTTTTCACCTTAAACCATGTAGAACTTCAACCAAGACAAGCAACCATTGCCTAGTCCCATCACATTGTGTCTCCCCCCTATTTCTTTGTGTTGGAATTCTAAAACACCCACACCACAAACCCATGCTCACTCAAACTCCCACTTATAGAATGCAAGTTACCATTAGATACCAAAGTTGCTTTAAACCTTTCCATTTCTTTCACTATATACAGAACCCACCTAACACTTTCTCAAGACACTAAAAAACTCTCACTAAACACGTATCTTATATTATTTAAGCATGCAAGAAAGGGTTTCAAGTGGTTGGGTAAGTTGGTTTAAGTGTTGGTGCATAAACTAGGGTTTTGGAGTTGTGATCTTGGGTTTTCTAGTGTGTTCTTGGTATTCTTGTTCACTAATCACCACCAAATTCTTGTAAGAATACCCATACTCATTTCATACTCATTTTACACTTATACATCATTCAATGTTCTTTCTATATCACCTATATATGCTTGTTTGTGTTGAAATTTGATTTAAACATAAGAATACGATGTCTTTTTATGCAAATAACACTTTTGTTTTTTCACATTTACTTATTATACTTATACTTTTGACGCAACATTTAGAAAAAATATTTTTAAAAAATATAAGTCACATGAGGGGTGTAAAGTATAAGTATAAGAATAACACAACTTCTATAAAAATTTTCCTAAAAAGATTTTTTTTTTTCTCTAAACTGCTTTAAAGTATAACTATAATAAGTGTCAAAAGAAAATTAATGTCATTTTTCTAAGTGATAAAAAGAATTAGTGTATGAATAAATAAATAAAAGTTAAAAAAAATAGTTTAAAAAATGTGTGATAAATGTGAAAAAATAGTGTGTCAATAAGTGTAAAAAAGATTTTGTAAAAAAAAAGTGTAATAGATGTAAAAAATTAGTGTATGAATAAGTGGTAAAAAAAAGTATAATAAGTGTGATAAGTGTAAAAAAGGTGTAAAAAAATAGTGTATGAATAAGTGGTAAAAAGAAGTATAATAAGTGTAAAAAACTTGGTGCATAAATATATGAAAAAAAGGGTAAAAAAAAGCGAAGGTACTAAAGGTGAAAGTCAACGCAAAACACAGGGACCATTACTATAACTTTTCTGAATGAAAAAAAAGTCAAGGACGACAGGTGATAATCAACGCAAACCACAAGGACCATTACTCTAAATTTTCTAAGTGATAACTTGTCAAACAAGTCACATACCGGTCAATATTACGTACATTGTTCAAAATTTAAAAGTATTTTAGCGATATTAGTAATAGCTATAGTTAGTTACCTTTTTCGTTCTTTTTGAGAAAGTGAGGTGTTTTGGTTTTCTACATTTATTTAAAAACATCCGAAGTGAAGTGATGTTTTTCGTAAAATGAAAAGCTATAAAAACTTATTTATTTAAAAAACGTCACGACAAAGTGTGCAACGAATTGAACTGTGGACCTTAAGGATAAGTTACAGTTCAAAAACCAACACTGGTATGTGCTAAAACACATACCATTTCTTTACCAAAATAGACCCAAAATAACAAAAAAAAAAAAGAGCCGTTTATGCCTAATATTTGCTGGTTTCTTGAGTTTATGCATGTGCAGGTACGGATATGACAAAACAGACAAAAGAAAGCCAAAGCCGAAGAAAACCGAGCACGAGAGAAAGAGGAGTGCAAAAGCCAATGCCGGGATGCTATTCTATAGGACTTGGATAATCAAAAGTGCATTTTACGGATTTATGGATCATGATTGCGAGATTTCACTTTAAACCCTTCTCGTACCACATTTTCACATTTCACCCTTTCACTTTCCGAAATTACACAAATACACCCTCATTTACCCAATTTTCACAATCAACCCTCCTATTTTCCACATTTACCCTCAAACCCTCATCAATCCCAATTTACCTTTTCATCCTTTACCATTTCAAAAATTACACCTTTAATCTTTATGCTTTGAATTTTACATAAGTGGCCTTATATTACAAATGTTACAAAAATTACCAAAGCTCAAAACTAATACCACATCCATTTCCTTTACCCTTTGGCCCAAGCCCACCACTATCCTACTCAATTATCCCATTTACCTAGGGGTGTTCATGGGTCGGGTAATATCCGAATAAACCGAAAACCGAAACCGAACCGAACCGAAAATAACCGAACCGAACTTGTAACCGAACCGAAATTGCCAAAACCGAACCGAACCGAAATAAAAGTTCGGTTTTCGGTTCGGTTATGGTTTTAGCAATCCAAACCGAAAACCAAACCGAAAACCGAAATTAAATAAATATATATATTTTTTTTTATATTTATATTAAAAAATATATTAAAACTCTTTTATAATATATATATATAATATTTTTAAGCTTGAAATTTTTTTTTTTTCAAAAAATATATATAAATAAATGAATAAATTATTAAATTTAGGTAATTCGGGTTATTCGGTTCGGTTTTCGGTTATTGGAGGTTCGGTTTTCGGTTCGGTTTAGTTAAATTTAAGTTCGGTTCGGTTCGGTTTTCGGTTATACCCAAAAAAAAATTAACCGAACAAACCGAACCGAATAAACCGAACAAACCGATAACCGAACTGATGAACACCCCTACATTTACCCATATTCCCTCATAAGCCGTTTTTCCTAAACGTTTCTCTGGTCAAAGACCAAATAAACCGGTCAACATCTCCTTCTACCAAAATCAAATTAAAATAAAAAATCCCCAAACAAAGCCAAACGCGCCCAAATCACTCAATTAAGTCATTTGTGTTCTTAATTTCTGATTTTGCAAAAAGTTAAATTAAGTCAAAGGTGAAAGCTAAAACAGTTTCTAGTGAATTTATGGGTTTAAATCTGTTTGAATGATGAATTTTATGTTATTTGAAGAAGTGCAGTTCAGTTTAGCTTAAATTTCATCTAAATTCTAGAGTTAATAGCAGTTTAGATTAGGTAAGAAGGTGTTTGGTTGAGTAGCTCATATTTAGGTTGGTTTTTAATAGTATTTACATAGCTCTCTTAGCAATTAGTCAAAATTCTTAGTTGCCTGCATATTAATTTCATAACAGTTACCACATCATTCTCATATAGTTACATATTAGTTTTTATAGTAAACTTAGGTCTTATTAGAGCTTATTTCATCAAAACTCAGTAATCTAGGATCAATCAAATTTCATTTTAGTCAAAGTAGTTTTTTTTTTTTCTATAGAAAAGTAAAAAACATTCAAATAGTGTTCAAATTAGTTTTATTTTTGATTTTTAATTTCCTCAATTTGTTTCCAATCAATCTGAGGTTTTGGGTTTTAAAAGTTGGCTAGCTTGTGATTTCAAGTATGATTTTCTTATAATTTTTCGAATTTTCTTTAACTGCTTTTCAGTAGCTTTAAGTTGATAGGTTGGCCTTAGGTTCCCCTGCACCATCTGTCCTGTTTCTGTCCAAAATAATACTCCCTCCGTCTCATATTGACCGTCCACTTTGAATTTTCAAAGTCTTTTATTTCTAACTTTGACCTTATATATTTTTAATTATGTTATATAATAATTTATGTAAAATATATGAACAGATTGAGTTTTAAATGTATTTTTTATTGGTATAATTTTTATTAAATATTATATAACACAAATAAAAATATTTAAGGTCAAAGTTAAGAAATAAAGACTTAAAAAGTCAAAACATGACAATTAATATGGGACGGAGGTAGTACTTTTCAAGTCATTAATCTGTTTTTCCTCATTGAGTTGTAGTTGGATTTCTGTTTCCATTTATAGATTAAGTTATGTAGTTATTATTTTCTTCCTTTAGATCCCTTTAGAGCTTATAGGATTAGCTTATTTCAAGCCTGCATTTAGCTATTTCCTTAGTCTGTTGTCCTAACTAAGTAGATTTAGGATTCCCATATAGCTTATAGTATTAGTGTCTTGTACCTTGCTTCTTATTAGTAGTAGTTAGCTTATTAGAAATTTGAAGTCCTTTGTATTCTGTTCCATATTTGCTGATTCAGTCATTATCTGTCCTATTTAGCCCCTTTTCTAGATTTTTAATTTCTTCATCTTATGTCCTTTTTAGCTAAAATTTTGGAAATAAGGTCTCTGGTTGGTGATTTTTAACTAGCTGATTTTAGTTTAATTTTAAGAATTATTTAAGCTAGTTAAATTGGTGCTTAAAATAGATGCTAGAGGGTCGTATGGTATAAGTCTTAGGATAACTGATCTTGTACTTATTTACTTATAGCTTGTTCTATTTTGATCTCAGTTAGTTACAGTAGGTTTATTCTAGTCATTTTATGCTTAATTTAGCTTAATGTAGAATATTGTAGCTTTTAGTGGCCTTTTAGCTTATTTCTCAAGTGCTTATCACATTAGTTTATGCCCAAAGTGCCATTCCTGTTATCTTAAGTAGTTTCTGTTAATTTTCATAGCTTCTAAGTATAGTTTTAGACTTTTCTGTATTTTTTTCATAATTTTCCATGTCTATTTACTATTTTTCTGCAATTTAATTCAGTTTTTATCATTTTTAAATAGCATTTAATCCAAATAAATCATAGAGTGTTCAGAAAAATGGAATTTGAATTTTCTCAGATTTAGAATATTCAAAACGTCATTAAAAATATTTTTCCAGAATTTTCTTAGTTTAAATAGTATTTTTTAGGAATTTAATTAGATTTAAATAGTTTTAAATTCATAATAAATTGAGAAAAAGTCAGAAAAATGTAATTCCAGTTTTGAAATTTCTTTTTTGTTAATTAAGATTTTTGAAAAATATATTTGAAATTTTCTTGTCAATTTTCATAATTTTTAGTATTTTAAGTCTATTTTAAATGTCTAAAATTAGTTTTTAATTCACAATAAATCAAGAAAAACAAAAAAAAACTAGTTTTAAATTTCAAATAAATTTCAAATGTCATTTTTAGCTGTAGAAAAATAGTAGTTCATTTTTATAGGTTAAATTAGAATAATTTTCATTTTAAATACGTTTTATTAACTATGTTAATCGCATTTTAGTTATAACTTGCATAATTAGTCGTAATTACTTGTTTTCATCATAGATTCTGTAGTTTTAATTTCTTTTTATTACTTTCCCTTGCACCGCAGTTTAGAAATCCCCAAAATCCCTTTTTACACATTCAAATCCCGAAACCCGACGTGAGTTGAAGATTCCATTCAACCCTCGCTTGGAACGATCTCGGTGCTCAAACCTAATACGTTTGAGTTACCCGTATACTACACACTTCTATAATTGGTTTCTTTTCTAAGAATCAAACACAATACCTCGTGACACATGATTAATGTCTTTTTACATCTATTTAACTTAGGGAGTGTTTCTATTTTCATTTATTTCATTTAATGAGTGGGCTCATCTTTTAGGAAAATGATTAATAGATCTAAAACTTGTGCCTAATTGTATGTAACAATAGAGTCCAAGGGTATATGTGTGAATATGTATTTAATAATGTATTTTTTTTGGCTTGATTATGTAAATTTTATTAAATTAAATAATATTTTGAGTTTTAGGAGGATATACATGTAATTATGATTTGAGTTGGATATATATGCAATTTTAAGTCTTTGTAGGGATATATATATATATATATATATATATATATATATATATGCAATTCCCCCTTAAATAAAGCATTAAAAAATGGTGAAATGTTAAGTGTCATAGATAATAAAAAGTACAAAGCCTCAAACACATTACATGGACAATTCCCATGAGTATAAAAAGGCCTCAGGATGAGCTCTCTCTCTCTCAACTAGAAATGTAGGCAATAAAGAGGTCTTAAATCACCGATGTTGTACTTTTTGAATGATTGAACCTTAGAATGCTAAGAGCTTAAACGACCAAAGTCGCATGTGTTCAATAAAGACCTTACATGGAGGGACATGCCTTAGTTCATTTATGTAGCATGTCACTGGTGAATCAATATGAGATTGTATGGTAACGGTTACGAAGTTCATGTGGATTGGCCGATGAAACATCTGGAGATCGAAAAGAACAACAGTTATTGGATATACATAGAACATTAGTATATATTTAGTTGCATAAACACATATGGACAATCTTTGTAAATAAAAAGTATATTGTACCATTTTATAAGTGACAACAAATGATAAAGATGTTTTTCTAAATGACAAAGGTATTTAAAAAAGTCAAGAATTTGATATCAATTTTCAAATGCACATTGGTTATCGAGGTTTGATTCTTTTAGTTTTAAAATCTTCGACAACATGTGTACTTGAAAACATAATACCCTTGACATGTATGGTCCTCATGCACTGTAGCGTATATTCGATGAGGATTTCACTTCTTTAACCAGTGTAGGATTGAATTGACAAAAATCAAATAATACTAAGAATCCATGCTAGTTAAATTATATGTTCATTATAGAGTGTTTGTATCTTGAAGCTAATCTCATAACTAATGCCAGAGTTTAAATACGGTGGTTAAGTATTGAACTCGAATATCATCTAAGGAGTACAAACTTTATTACTAGCTTAACATGGGTTTACTCTCATGCATAACAATAGCATCATTTAAGTTGCAATCTAAGTTGTGTTGTAAGATACTCGTTAATTACTGTAGTCTTGTCTTGTATACAATGTATCTTGTTGCATTTCAACACAATGCATGTAAGTATAAAAAAAAATTTCATAATGTCTTTGAAAAACTTGAAAATAAATAAAAAGTTTGGACTTTGTAGTACAAATATTTTTTTAGGTTAGAAAAGATATACTCCCTCCGTCTCATAATAATTGTCTAGTTTGATTTTTCTTTAGTCTTTTTTATTTAACTTTGACCTTACATATTTATATTTGTGTTATATAATACTTGATTAAAATTATATCAATGAAAATACATTTAAAAAAAATATAATAAATAAAATAAATAAAACCAAAGGCGACAAGTTAGAATACACTTCACTTACCATATAGACCACTCTCCATACATGATTTTTATCTTTCTTTATCTATTTAATATAAAAGATGGCTCTCAACCAACAAATCAGTTTTAGTGGCACTTTGTGAATGATTGAGTTGGACAATGATAAGAGCTCCAAGGATCAAACTTATATGTGCTCAATACATGGATAACCATGACTTGATTCATGTTTGTAACATGTAATGTAGGAGTTTGTTAAGTTCATGTACATCGGTGAAATGTTTAGAGATTAGAATAAACACCAACTGTGAAAGGGCTTTCTTAAAATATGATTATTGGTTTTGGTCTTTTTATGCTATTACATAAAAAAAATCCAAATAATAGTAACTATTAGTCAATTGAAATCAAGGAAGATAATAAGATTACTTTGTGTTGTTTGTTTAGATAAAACCTTCCCAAACCTAAAATGTATGTAAATGAAATATTATTTGTTTAAAATCCTCATGTGTGGTTGTGGACAATTTTTTTGCACGTTACAACATGTTTTCTAGCTTAGCTATGTTCCTTTGAGTTTGTTCGTTGACAAACAAAACAGATCCGAGATATTGTTTACGAGGTACAATAGAAGAAAACATGAAGGGTGTCATATGTGAATTATTCATTTTATACTCAAATCATAATTGATGATGTCTACACTCAAAATCGAATTTGAGCAAACATTAAAATCTATAAAATGTTGGTAAAGCTGGGAATTGAACTTAGGTCCTTTTGTATAAAATAAACTATTCATACAGCCGACCATCTTATCATTCAAGATTGCATTTCCAAATTAATATATTTATCACAAAAGCATATCATTTCATTATACAAATATTATTTGGGTAAATATGGAACCATTATAAAACATTACATTTGCCCAAGCACTCTTCATCTTAAATTTGGTAAGCCTAGGTCCGGATAAATTAATACGAAACGGACCCGGACGTTCGTTTTGTGTGCTTTTACCAATTTTGACTTTTCAAACTTTATATTTTCTGTTAGATATTTTTTGTTTCGCAGTTTTATAGCAAAAACGAAATTATAAACATTTAAAAAATATTAAAATTAAAAAAAAAAAAAATAGGGGGGGGGGGTGTAGTTATCACAAAAAAGAGGGGTACCAATAACCTAGGTATAACAACCCGCAATTTTTCAGGTTCTTACTCAACCTTAAAGCTCAAAATAATTTATTCATATTCACTTTCGCGTATCACTTTTGAGAATCGACACCACACGCGTACCGACACATCATTAGTAACGGCATAAATCCAATAACTAATATTCGGAGTCAATAATTTTGTTGTCATATGTCTTTTATAAAAAACGTTCATAAATTTTATATTTTTACATTAATACCGAACCAAGGTACCACGTCTAAGTTAGAGCTTAACAAGACACTAATTACACAAAAATACACTTAATAAATACCAATAATAATAAAAACATTTATAATATATATCTTATTTTTTTCTTCTCTTTGTCGTTTCTTTATTCTCTCCCATCAGTATCCCTATAACCCCTCCCCTATCCCTCTCTCATATCCTTTTCAGTCAAAAATTTGATATATCACTTTCAACTTTTCTGCTACTTCTCTCCTTCCCAAGAAAAGGTCACGCGGACTCCTCAAATCCATCAAGGTGAAAGTGATTTTTCACAGTTTCATCTCTATCACGAGATCGACATCACGAAAGCTTGGTCAAGATTATCCTTTTTCTTTTCTTCTTATGGCTGCCGATCCACAGAGTTTCACACACATTTCTTCATCAATTTCACACTCACAATTATCATTTTGGTATCTTGGATTCAAGATCTACTTGCTTTGGGTTTTTTGCTTGAACTGGATAGATTTTGGGTTACTCTCTTTGCTTCTTGATCTCCTGCCACTCGGCACACATAAGAACTCCTTGTAAGGATTTCTTCACTTTATTTCGTTAATATTTGCGGTTTGTTTTATTAGTCGTGATGTCATTGGATATTTCATTTGTATCAATCGATGAATGCGAATAAAATGGATGTTTGGTGTTGTTGTTTGATGAAATGTGTGGCAAGAATAATGATATTAACAAAAAAAAAAAACGTAAGATTTGGCTCTGAACCGAAGTGCTCATTTGATAGTTGATTATTCGGCTTCTGGTCTTAAGTAGGATTGTTTACAAATTTGGGTTATGCTAGTTTTGGTTTTGTGGTTGGTCATGGATCAAAACCCACTGTGGTTCGACCACTGTGGTGGATTTTCGAGTTAGTTTATGTCGCGTTTGGGTAGACTTACCCGAGTCGCAAAACCCACAACGGGTGTGTTAATTCGTTTCAGTGTTGGAGTAGTTTTTGTTGACTTACTTTTTTTTATTTTGTTTGGTTCGCAACAAGGCACTCGAGGGGTGTATCGAGTGTATTATTTGTTTGTCCGACTTGCTCGTGTTTTGGTTCGATCCAAGGACACATGAAGGGTGTTTGTTTAGTTAGCTTGGTTGAATGCCTTGGTCACGTTCCATCGAGAAAAGGGTCTCGATGTTTCTTGCATTAGCGTGCGTTTGGGTTAAGTTCCTACGTCAAAATGAGTTTACAGAAGTATGAAAACACAAGCTGCTATCAATAAACATATAAAATTTGGGGTTGTGGATTTGATGTGTTTGGATTCGTTTGGGCTGAAGTCCACTTAGCAAGGGAATGTTCGGTTCAATTGTGTCATCTCGAATTATTTCATGGTTTATTTCCGTCTTGTATCGACTTATCAACCTTGACACCACCTTTCGACACACTAGAAGTACGTGACTCGTGATTTCTACATCGTACTTAATCTATCTCCTGACATGATCTTCGACTCGTCCGCATCTTACATTGTTACTCCATATCGTTTTCACTATTAAAAAAACACAAGTCACGAAACAAATAATGAAAATGTAAACGTTAAGTAAAAAAAAAAAAATTGAAAACATGCTTGTTTAAATAAAATGAGTTTTACATATAAAATATAAACCAATATTTTTGTATTACTCATAACTAAAATGGAATAATTTCATACCTCTAAACCACAATGTTGAAACATAAACTTTTAATAAAAAGTTATTTTATAAAACTTTGACAAACAAAAATATATACACGGGTCATGCCTGATTTTTGTAAGAATATATATATTTAGCTTATTATATAATAACCAACAATGAAAAGTTTTTTTTTTTTTACGTTACTTGCATCCATCAAATTATTTAGATACAAAAGTATTAAATAAGGTTATTACTTGAGCTTTTTTTTTGAATACTTTTAACTAATATATAAGGATATACATATATGTTCACTTAGTTTACATAATCCGTTAAATATTATGTGTAATTATTTTTCGTACCTCATCTTTCGATTGCCATCAAACCAAAGACTCATTCATACTCATTCCTCGATATCTTCCTATTACATACCCGAGCACTTCCACGAGCCAAAACTTACAAACATTTAGAAAACATATTTAAACTCAATCGCTGCCACACAAGCAACAACACAAAACACTTTAAAAATTTTAAATTTATTTATCGAGTCTTAAACATAAGTTTGTAAACTAAACTAGCCATACTAATCTAGGTCGCGTGTCGGTGCCATCCACAAGTTCTACTTGACTACTGCTTTAGACTGCTAATTTGTTGAGGTGAGTTCTCGTAGCCCCTTTTTCCTAATGTTTTCCTTGGGGGAAAATGGTACTCAAATGATGTTTTAACTGTTTTTATGTTGTGCTAAACTGTTTACATGTTTTTGGACAATATGTGTGTTTGATTGAAATATGTGCCTTCTTTGTGACGATAAATTGTGTTTCATGTATGCGCAACTGTTTAACTCCGTTTGGAGCCGAAACAAGTTGATAGTACTATCTGGGGTAGCTCCCCACAATTGGTAACATGTGTGTAACATTATTGGTAGGTTCAGTTGTCGCTACCACTGTGTTTCATATTCATATATCTTGCTCACTATTGTCCT